>PVIU01000172.1:193739-413704 GCA_004026605.1 Ondatra zibethicus | reverse complement strand
TTATCAAATATCAGGTGTTCAAAGATGTGTGGATTGATATCCGGGTCTTCTATTCTGTTCCATTGGTCCTCCTGTCTGTTCTTATGCCAGTACCAGGCTGTTTTCAGTACTGTAGCTCTGTAGTAGAGTTTGAAGTCAGGGATTGTGATGCCTCCAGAAGTTCTTTTGTTGCCCAGGATTGTTTTGGCTATCCTGGGTTTTTTGCTTTTCCAAATGAAGTTGAGTACCGTTCTTTCAAGGTCTTTAAAGAATTTTGTTGGGATTTTGATAGGCATTGCATTGAATCTGTAGATTGCTTTCAGTAGGATTGCCATTTTTACTATATTAATTCTGCCTACCCAAGAGCATGGGAGGTCTTTCCACTTTCTGGTGTCTTCTTCAATTTCTTTCTTCAAAGATTTAAAGTTCTTGTCATACAAGTCTTCCACTTGTTTGGTTAGAGTTACTCCCATATATTTTATGCCGTTTGTGGCTATTGTGAAGGGTGTTGATTCTCTGATTTCCTCAGCCCTTTTATCATCTGTGTACAGGAGGGCTACTGATTTTTTTGAGTTAATCTTGTATCCTGCTACATTACTGAAAGTGTTTATGAGTTGTAGAAGTTCCTTGGTAGAATTTTGGGGATCACTTATGTAAACTATCATATCATCAGCAAACACTGAGAGTTTGATTTATTCTTTTCCAATTTGTATCCTCTTTATCTCCCTTTGGTGTCTTATTGTTCTATCTAGGACCCCAAGAACTATATTGAATAGGTATGGAGAGATTGAACAACCTTGTCTTGTTCTTGATTTCAGTGGAATCACTGGGAGTTTCTCTCCATTTAGTTTGATGTTGGCTGTTGACATGCTGTATATTGCCTTAATTATGTTTAGGTATGTTCCTTGTATCCCTACTCTCTCCAAGACCTTTATCATGAGGGGAGGTTGTATTTTGTCAAATGCTTTTTCGGTATCTAATGAGATGATCATGTGGTTTTTATTTTTCAGCTTGTTTATATAGGGGATTACATTGACAGATTTTCGTATGTTGAACCATCCCTGCATTTGTGGGGTGAAGCCGACTTGGTCATGGTGGATGATGGTTCTGATGTGTGGTTGGATTCGATTTGCTAGTATTTTATTTAGTATTTTTGCATCAATGTTCGTGAGTGAGATTGTTCTGTAATTCTCTTTCTTAGTAATGTTTTTCTGTGGTTTGGGTATCAGGGTAATTGTAGCCTCATAAAAAGAGTTTGGCAATGTTCCCTCTGTTTCTATTGTGTGGAATAATTTGAGGAGTATTGGTAATAGTTCCTCTTTGAAAGTTTTGTAGAATTCTAGCTGAAACCATCTGGTCCTGGGCTTTTTTTGGTTGGGAGACTTTTGATGACTGTTTGTATTTCTTCAGCAGCTATAGGTCTGTTTAATTTGCTTATCTGGTCTTGATAAGCAGTTTTGGTAAGTGATATTTATCCAGAAAGTTGTCCATTTCCTTTACTTTTTCCAATTTTGTGGAATACAGATTTTCAAAATATGACCTGATGATCCTCTGTATTTCCTCCATGTCTGTTGTTATGTCCCCCTTTTCATTTCTGATTTTGTTAATTTGGATATTCTCTCTCTGCCTTTTGGTTAGTTTGGATAAAGGTTTGTCTATTTTGTTGATTTTCTCAAACAACCAACTCTTTGTCTCATTGATTCTTTGTATTGTTTTCTTTGTTTCTATTTTGTTGATTTCAGCTCTCAATTTGATTATGTCCTGCCGTCTAGTTCTCTTAGCTGAGTTTGCTTCTTTTTGTTCTAAAGTTTTCAAATGCTCTGTTAATTCACTAGTGTGGGATTTTTCCAGCTTCTTTATGTAGGCATTTAGTGCTATGAACTTTGCCTCTTAACACTGCTTTCATTGAGTCCCATAAATTTGGATATGTTGTGTGGTCATTTTCATTGAATTTTAGGAAGACTTTAATTTTCCCCTTGACCCATTGATGATTCAGATGAGCAGTGTTTATTTTCCATATTTTTGTGGGTTTTCTGGAATTGGTATTGCTGTTGACTTCTAGTTTTAAACCATGGTGATCTGATAAGGCACATTGGATTATTCCAATTTTTTTGTATTTGTTGAGGTTTGTTTTCTTACTGAGTATGTGGTCAATTTTTGAGAAGGTTCCATGAGGTGCTGAGAAGAAGGTATATTCTTTTCTGTTTGGATGGAATATTCTATAGATGTCTGTTAAGTCCATTTGAGTCATAACATCTGTTAGTTCTTTTTTTTTCTCTGTTCATTTTTTGTCTGATTGACCTGTCCAGTGGTGAGAGAGGAGTGTTGAAGTCTCCCACTATTAGTGTGTGGGGTTTAATATATGATTTAAGCTTTCAAAGTGTTTCTTTGACATATGAGGGTGCCCTTGTATTTGGGGCATAGATGTTCAGTATTGAAATTTCCTCTTGATGGATTTTTCCTGTGACTAATATGAAATGTCCTTCTTTGTCTCTTTTGACTGATTTTAGCTTGAAGTCTGTTTTGTTAGATATTAGGATAGCTACACTCACTTGTTTCTTAGGTCCATTTGATTGGTATATTTTTTCCTAACCGTTTACTCTGAGACAATGTCTGTCTTTGAGGTTGAGATGTGTTTCTTGTATATATAAGAGGGATGGATTCTGTTTTCGTATCCAATCTGTTAGCTTGTGCCTTTTTATGGGTGAGTTGAGTCCATTTACATTAAGGGATATTAATGACCAGTGGTTGCTATCTCCTGTTAATTTGGTTTTCATCGTTGGTGATGTTAATTTGTGCATTTTTTTTCTTCTTCGGGATTTGCTGTAATGAGATCATCGTCTGTTTTTTTTTTTTTTTTTTTTTTTTTTTTTTTTTTTTTTTTTTTTTTTTTTTGGTGTAGCCATCTTCCATGGGTTGGAGTTTTCCTTCTAGTATTTTGTGTAGGGCTGGGTTTGTAGCTAGGTATTGGTGACATCTAGATTTGTCATGGAATATCTTGTTTTGTCCTTCTATGGTGATTGACAGTTTTGCTGGGTATAGTAGTCTAGGCTGGCATCCGTGGTCTCTTAATGTCTACATAATGCTTGACCATGACCTTCTGGCTTTCATTGTCTCCACTGAGAAGTCAGGTGTAATTCTGATAGGTCTACCTTTTTATGTTACTTGGCCTTTTTCCTTTGCAGCTCTTAATATTCTTTATTTACTCTGTATGTTTAGTGTTTTGATTATGATGTGGCTAAAGGACTTTTTGTTGGATCCAGTCTATTTGGTGTTCTGTAAGTTTCTTGTATCTTCATAGGCATATCTTTCTTTAGGTTGGGAAAGTTTTCTTCTATGATTTTGTTAAATAAATTTTCTGTGCCTTTGAGTTGACCTTCTTCTCCTTCTTTTATACCTATTATTCTAAGATTTGACCTTTTTATGTTGTCCCATATTTCATGGATATTTTGGGTTAAGCTTTTGTTAGGTTTAATGTTTTCTTTAACTGATGAGTCTATTTCCTCTATTTTATCTTTAGCACTTGAGATTCTCTCTTCCAGTTCTTATATTCTGTTTTTCGTACTTGCATTTGTGGTTCCTGCTCTTTTCCTCATGATTTCTGTTTCTATAATCCCTTCAGCTTGTGTTTTCTTTATTGTTTCTACCTCAGTTTTCAAGTCCTGAATAGGTTCTGTTATATGTTTGAGTTCTTTTTCTTGGTTTTCTTTATGTGATTTGCTGATATCTTCCAATTTTTGTTTGTTTTTTCCTCCCTTTCTTTAACGTAATTTCTCATTTCATCTTTAAGAATTTCAAACATTCTCTTGAGGTTATTTTTAGATCATTTTCTTCTGGTTCATCCATATTTGGTTGTTCAGGTCTTACTTTTTTAGGGTCTTTAGGTTGTACTGGTATTGTGTTGCTCTTTGTGGTGTAGCATGTGATCTTACCTTTTCTATTCATCTTTTCCTGTAATGGGTGTGGTTGGGGCAGTCTGAGATTCTGTTGAATAATCTTCTAGGTGCCAGTGAATCGAAAGCTAAGATGATTTTCCTCATGGTACAGTCAGTGTCACAGTTCTAGTTGCCCTGTTGGTTATTCCTGTTCCTAGAGGTAGCTCAGTGCTCCTGTGCTTTGGTCTGCTCTCTTGGAGCTTGCTATCTAAGGCCTATTTTGGCCTAGGCTGCTGACTTTGATCTGGTTCTGTAAATCTTGGTCTGGATCTCCTCTTGCAGAAGTCCCTGGCTTGGAGTTAGACCTGTTCTGGTGGTGATCGCTGACTCTGGATCTGGTCACTGGTTCAATCCTGATCCACTCATGTCCTGGGACTGGGTTTGCTCCTGACTTCTGCTCCTGGTGGAGCTTGTTCTCTCTTTGTCTTAGGTAACTGGTTCAGTCCCACTCCAGTTCCGGTGGAGGTCACAGACTCTGAGTCAGGTTGTTGGCTCAATCCTGGTCTGCCATTGTCCCAGGACTGGGTTGACTCCCAGGGCTGGATTTGCTCCTGGCTGCTGCTCCCGGTGGAGATTGTTTCCTCTCAGGCAGGAGGTTTTCAAATCTTTCATTTTGTAGATGAAAGACTCTGAGGCTTAGAGATGACTAAGGTAACTTCTCCAGGGTCATTTGTCCTGATCAGGCTAAGTGATGGGGACAGGCTTATAGCTGGGTAGTATAACATTTCCCTTATACACACAGGAACCCTAGGATGTATCCTTGGATCTGAGCAAGGAAGGAAGGGAGGGAGAGAGGGAGGGAGGGAGGGAGGGAGGAAGGAAGGAAGGAAGGAAGGAAGGAAGGAAGGAAGGAAGGAAGGGGAGAAACGAGAAGAAGAAAAAAAGGGAAGGAGGGAATGGGGAGAGGAAGAAGGATGGGGGAAGGTAGGAAGAATGAGGGGAGGAATGGAGAGGAAAAGAGGAAGAAAGGGAAGGGAGGAGGAGGAAAGGAGAGAGGTAGAGAGGAAAAGGAAGGGACGGAAAGGCAAATTGAATCCTTCAAAGACTTGAGCTTTTTCCATAGAGATATACCCAGCCCTGAAAATAAGCTATCAGTCCACATAACATTGCCACTTTCATTTTTGATATACTACCAAGCTCTTGTCCTCCAGTAATTCACACACTTCTAGGCCCCAGCCACCTCTCCCCTGTCTGTTTCTTCTTAATTATTAGACAGATGACATTAATGCATTGAGTGGGTTGCTTGGGACATTGAGAGCAAAAGTGAGTTCATAACATTCCAGATACAGAGACACCCTTCATGCCAAACTGCATCTTGTCAAACCTGGGCAATTATTTTCTCTCTCATGCTTATGAGACCACAAGTCCCTCGGTTTCTGAAGGCTTTGCTTGTGTTCTCTGGTTGCCTGTTCCTTCTTTACATTAAACAGCATCATTTCAGGCCTGAGAACTTGTCAGTTTCCAAAGGGAAGAGCCACAATTTCAGATCCTTAAATTCAAAACAGAAAGAATATGTTCTCTTCCATCCACTGAGAAGAACACTGTTTCTCCCAGCCTTGCTTTCTTGTACTGCATCTCTGCTCTTTGTCTGAATATATTTGACATAAAAATTATTTGGCTATGTCATGTGCCTGTCATCTCAGGCCAACAAACTGATGGTTTAATGAAAAATGACAAGGCAGCCTAGGAATCTCATACGGAGACCTACCTCACTCCACAGTCTCAGGGACATGGCATCTCATGGGGGAATTTTAAGTAACTCTTTGGCATTGCCTTCATTTCCTGGCCATTGATTTCACAATGAAGACATAGACATGGACAAGAAACAGTATCAGGAAATATTCTATGGTCTCAGGTTTCCAAAGATGAGGTTTCTTCCACCAATGAAGAAGAATCTCCCCAGTGTCTCCATTGCAAACAGCTCTCTCCTTCCCCCACAGCACACACCCCTCCAACCATGTGTGTGTGTATGTGTGTGTGTGTGTGTGTGTGTGTGTATCCCCTTCCCTTTGCACTCTTTATCTCTCCATTAAATTAATAAAAAACAATACTGAGAGTCAACTGATTCTACTTTTCAAATTAATTGCTTGCCAAGGGAAATTGCCCAATGCCCTTCGACAATAGGTCTTGAGATTGGTGATGATAGAAAAGGGATTCATGTGACTATTCAGTGTGGCACAAAAAAAAAAAAAAAACAAAAAAACCAGATAGCTTTCTCAATGTTTATAGTGGTGGTAGTTTTCACCATCTTGGAACAAGCTAGGGTCACCTGGAAAAGAAGGAACCTCCATTGGAAAAGTTCCCTCGGATTGGCCTGTGGGCAAGTTGAAGGGCATTTTATTTAGTTCTTTTTCTTTTTAAAATCTTTTTCTACTTTTTTATTTGGAATAGATTTTTTTCCCCACACATTATAATCTGATTAAGGTTTCCCCTCCCCCAACTACTCCTAGATCCTCCCCACCTCCCTTTCCATCTGAATACAAGCCCTTTCTGTCTTTCCCTTTCCATCTGAATGCGAGCCTTTTCTGTCTTTCGTTAGAAAACAGACACACATCTAGAGAAAGACAATAAAATAAAATAAGATTAAAAAGAAACCACACAAACCATAAAAAGGGAAAACAAACAAGAAAAAGTCAAAGAACGAGCACAAGAAATACATAGAGACATACAACTTCATACACACAGTTGCAACATGAGGGTGGGCTTGTTGGATGTCCCACCCGGTTCCCCCAGACATTTAGTCCCAGAGAAAATCACACAGAGAGTCTCCATAAGATATAAAACTGATTGGCCCATTAGCTCAGGCTTCTTATTAGCTCTTGTAGCTTATATTAACCCATTATTCTTATCTATGTTAGCCACATGGCTCAGTACCTTTCTCAGCAGGGCAGGTCACATCCTGCTACTTTGGTGGTCTGGGCAAGAGTCCTGCAAGAGCTTCCTGCTTCCCAGAATTCTATTCTCCTTCCTCTGCCTCTACGTCCTATCTGGTTGTTCCACCTATACATCCTGGCTAATGGCCAATCAGCATTTATTTAAATCATGATTGACAGAATACAGACAGTAATCTCATAGAAACACAAAAGCGGAAGCCATGATAAATATGTAAAGTGATTATAAGGTTAAAAAAGTGCCCTCAAAAAAATAAAGTGATGTTTCTTGACTAATAATTGATGGAGGAATGCCCAGCCTACACTGGGCAATGGCACCCCTGGGCCATTGGTCCTGGGTTCTATAAGAAAGCAGGCTGAGCAAACCACAAGGAACAAGTCAATAAGCAGCACCCTCATGTCCTCTGCTTCAGTTCTAACCTCCAGGCTCCTGCCTTCAGTTCCTGCTCTGACTCCCTCAGTGATGGGCTACAAGCGAGAAGATAAACTAAACCCCATCCATTCCAAGTTAGCTGTGTCATAATCTTTTATCACAGCAACTGAAGACTCATTCAGATGCTTACTATTGAAGTAGGGTTTCTAATAGCTTTTTTTTTTGCAGCTTTAGGGTGATACAAGCATTCTTTGAACACTTTATAGTCAGTTAGGGGATGACTGTGATGTATGCAAGGCTACGGATAATCAATGCATTTTTAGCTTAGCAAAATCTCCAGCCTATGGGCTTTATGGGGCTGTAACACAATCGTAAGTTTAAAAGCATCTTCACAGTACAGTGGGTGAGGTCTATGCCATTAGGGGAGTCCAGGTTCTAGGCCCAGGTTTCTTCATGGCAGGAGGACGAGAAGCAATGAGGAACTTAGACTTCGTGAGGTTCATGCTTTACCACCACGGTTCAGGAGATTTGGGCTGAACCCTGAGAACAGATGGCTGATAAGTCACCATTCCAGAGTCCTCCCTCAGAAACACTGTAATTTATATAGAAAAACTGTATCAAACAAAAGATCTATATACACGGCAAGTAAAAGCGCGAGAAAAATAAATAAGATTCAAAGTTCAGAATTATAGGAGCCAGAGGGGTCAAGGACACCATAAAAGAATTCACAGAACCAACTAACCTGAGCGCAAAGGGGCTCACGAGACTGAACGGACAACCAGGGAGCCTGCATAGGACTGACCTAGGCTCTCTGCATGCATGTTACAGCTGTGTGGGACTCCCAACAGGGGCAACAGGGGCTGTCTCTAACTTAATATTTATTTATTATGTATACAATATTCTGTCTGTGTGTATCCCTGAAGGCCAGAAGAAGGCACCAGACCTCATTATAGATGGTTGTGAGCCACCATGTGGTTGCTGGGGATTGAACTCAGGACCTTTGGAAGAGCAGGCAATGCTCTTAACCGCTGAGCCATCTCTCCAGCCCCCTGTCTCTAACTCTTTTACTGGCTTTGTGAACCCCACTCTTCATACTGGGTCCCCTTGCCCAGCCTTAGCACATGGGGAGGAGCTTAGTCTTACTGCAAATTAACATGCCATGTTTTGTTGATATTCAAGGGAGACCTGCCCTTTCCTAAACGGAAACAGAGGAGGGAAAATAGGGGGGTGGTAACAGAGGGGGTGGGGGGAGAGGCTGGGAGGAGAGGAGGTAGGGGAAACTGACCAGGTGTAAGATAAATAAATTAATTTAAAAATATCAATTGTCTATCTGATAGAATCTATAATTACATAGGAAACAAGCCCCCCGAGGCATAACTGGGAGAAATGTTGTAGATTAGGCTTGCCTCTAGTCATGCCTGTGATGAATTAGGCTTGCCTCTAGTCATGCCTGTGATGAATTAGCTACATTAGGCTCACTGAAGAGGGAAGCCTCACCTTCATGGTGGGCAGCATCATTCCATGGGCTGGGATGCTGAACTGAATGGAAGGGAGAAGGCAAGCTCAACACTAGCTTGCATCTTCCTCTGTTTCTTGACGGCAGATACAATGCGATCAGATGCCCCATCTCCTGCTACAATCTCTCCTCCAGGTTAGTTGACGGAGATACAATATGGTCAGATGCCCCATATCCTGCTACAATGTCTCCTCACCAGGTTAGATTGTACCTTCAAGTTGTGAGCCAAAATAAAATCCTCCCTCCAAAAAGAAATCTGAGGGAAAACACTATACTAAAGATGCATGACGTATTAGAAAAAAATGATTTGAGCTTATATTGAATCGAAACAAAAATTGTACTGCTGAATTAAACGTTTTATTTCTAGGTCCCTATAATACTTTGACCACCAAACTTTATGTCCTAACATCATCCTAGAAAAAAAATAATTAAGCAATTAACATCAAAGCCAGGTGGTGGTGGCACACGCCTTTAATCCCAGCACCTAAGAGGTAGAGGCAGGTAGATCTCTGTGAGTTCTAAGCTCACCTGGTTTGCAGAGCGAGTTCCAAGACAGCCAGAGCTGTACAGAGAAACCCTGTCTCAAAAAATAAAAATATTAACATAAGAAGTAAGGCAGTTGTCGTTTACAAGCTGTAAAGACAGAGTGAGACGCGCCAGAGAGGAAGGAGGAGAAGTAACGGAGCTAAAGGAACTTAGCAGAAGTAGAGAGCAGGAAGATGGAAAGCAGGATTGGTATGATGGTCAGGAAGGTCCAGACTCCTGCCAGACACTTGGACAGAATAAAAGTGACCAGCTAGTATGATGTAGGCTATATTAAGTGCTGAAGGGATAAGGAGGTTAGCAGATAGCAACAGGAAAAGCAATCATGAATTCAAATCTCAATCTTAGTTACACCAATACTTGCCACTTGGTGATCTCAGAATATACTGGAACCCTTAGATCTTAATATCCAGATGAAATGATGGTGATGAAAAATATAGTAATAATGTCCCTCGTTGAGGAGTTGCAAAGATTAAATCTATCAGGACTAACTTACCAGAGGAATTGCTTGGCATAGAGAATACTGATAAGAATGACTGTGTTCTGACCCCTGCATTTAGTGCTGTGCACACAGCTCTTTACTTAAGTGTTAATCCAAGTTTCAGTTCTTCATTTTCTAGCATACGCCCTCAAGCAACTCAAATAATGACAAAATCATTTAAAACTGAATTTGTCTTAAATAGTGTGGTGATTTTAATGACAACATCCCCCCCAGTCCCTACCAGGCTTAGGTATTTGAACACTTGGTCCCCAGTTGGTGGCACTGTTTGGGGAGGTGGTTCAGCCCTTCTGGAGGAAGTATGTCACTGGGGATAAGTTTTAAAGCTCATAGACTCATCCTACTTCCGGTTTTCCCTTTCTGCATCATGCTTGCCTTTGAAGATGTGAGCTCTCAGCTTCCTGCTCCTGCCATCGTGCCTGGGGCTTGCTGTCATGCCTCTCACCATGACGGACTCCTACCCATCTCCAACCATAAACCAAAATAAACCACTTCTTCCAGAAGAAAAAAAAAGTGAGAAGGGATTGCATCTTCTCAATCTACAGAGATAGGGCCTCAAGTCAAACAGGCTGAGGGAATTGTACCCACAGAATCTTGATAATAGGCTCCAGTACTTTCCATGCATGGATCTGACCTGATGATTTCTCCCCGTGGTAGAAGTCAGAAATGCTCAGATCCTGAACTATTGTTTCATTAACTTTTCTACAAATGAAATCTTCGGAACAGAGTTATGAATGAATCCCAGTGCTCAGTTAGGGGATGGAAGCCTCTTGTGTGCATTTGTGTGTGTGCAGAGGGAGAAATGGGGAGGAGGAACGACTGGACACTTAAGACTAGAGAAATAGCCCGAGTACAGACAACATCACTCTTAAGACAGACAGGTCTTCAAAAACAACCTGCTCACTCTATGAAGTATTTGGCCTTTCCTGGGATCTCATCTATATGGAGCAATCTTCCCTTGAAGTTCAAGGGGAGGGAACTTGTCATGTTATTTAATAAGTATTTCTCTCTTTGCAAGGAAAAGTAATGAGGTCAGACACGACTCCAATCATTCCAGCAGCTGACCTAACCTAATTCTGTCTTCTGCTCTGAGGGTGTCCAAAGTTTGCGATGTTATCATACATCAACATAACTGGCTTCAAGTATATTTTATACATAATTAAATTGTTTATTTATTTCACTGGTGGGTGTACTGCTCTCTAAAACTGCTTATTTGAAAATGAATTAAAAGCTGACAGATAACCGTATAAGCAAAACAGCGACATACACACAAAGTAGATCTGTCACAGGGCACAAGGCAGCACCAGTGTTGCCTGCAGCCATCAGTGAAATAATCCAACTGTCCCACATTGACAGGCAATAAAGAAGAGGAAAGTTCTACTGCATTTGCTGAAAGAAAAACATCAAGCCCACAGCCAAGACCACGAGGAAGCTAGAAAGTGAAGTGTGTTAATTGCTCTAGCAACTAACCCTGCTTCTCCTGTGGGGTTGGAGAGAAGCCAAATTGCCAGCTAAATAAATCATGAACAACATATTTCAGTCATGTAAACTTCTAGACTGCACAATTATCTAAGAAAACATTTGCGGAGATGAAGATTCAATCCTTCGTTGTTTTCGCAGATGGATGTGAGTTTTTAATTCTAACCCTGTCGGTGCCCCATTTTAATAAATGACTGAATTTATCTAAGTACCTAGCTTTGAAAATGTGGTTACGTGTATTTTGAAAACCAAGCCAAGAAATACAAGACCCATAAAATCCTGGAGCATATTAAATGACGGTTCCTTTTTCCTTAATCCACCACCACAAATATCAATTAAATGTAATTATATTAAATAGGTTCCCCTGAGAGCAAATAAAGATCTGCCAGAACACAAATTGCTACCCAGGTGAACAATATATAATTTTCTCGAGCACGCAGACAACTGCAGATGGTGCGCTCCCAACTGCAGCGCAACCAATGCGTCCTGACTGTAAAATAGACATGTTTTTCCTTCGCTACCAAAGTGGCGGAGGGCCAAGGATTACAAATAAACGATGTGAGTGTGTGAGTTTGAGTTTGCCTCTCTCGTCTCAGATGAGAGGATAAATAGTGTATCTCATATTAATAACTGCTAATCAAAGGGCTATTAATCTGAGACAATAACAAGCAAATGGACTCTCCTAGCAGCAAATGTCAGAAATTAATTTGGAGGCTGAGCAGGGAGAGGGAGAGAACACCTTACATAAGCAACTTTTTAAAAAAATTAAAAACAAATGTCTTTCTGAGTTTACCGTGAGGGGAGGAACTGAATCTGTGCATGGGGACGTAAACAAGTATGCCAAAATGGAGTTTATTTACTGTTTTAATAGCTAGTTATTCCACCATATTGAAGTGACGTCATGGGTTCAGAGAGGACCTATCCCCATTACATTGCTGAACAGATATAACATTGAATTCAGAGACGTCAGGGAATCGCTGGAGAAAGTGATGTATTTTCTGGGGAAAGTCTGTGAGCTTCGGCTGTTTCTCCGACGTGTGGGCGGGCTTGCTGGCTTCCCTTCTCTTCTTTTCTCTTGTTATTCCATGATATGTAAGGTATGTATTTCATTTGTCAGATGTTTCTGAGATGGAAATTTAATTCATTCTTGGTGTGATATGGAAAGCCTTGAAAATAATCAGTTTAAGATTGAATGTGCTGATCTATCAGTATTTTTAGTCTCTGCCCTTTCTAAAGTCATCAAAATAATTATCTAAAAACAGGATCTTGGAAACAGAGACATTTTTCTTTTCTTATTGCTCCCACCCTTCAGATTGGAATCTCTCTCCCCCACCCACCCCCAATACTGGCTTTCATAGGAAGAATATTCCAGTTTCCGATCTCGGAAGCAAGAGAGAGAGCAAAGGGGAAGGTTTGGAATCCTCTTGAGCCCCAGTGTTCTTGGTTGGGAAATGTCAGGAGCAACCACTAAGAATTGTTCTGTTGGCGATTCTACTTTCTCATTAAAGACCTCAAGCTCTGGTACTCAAGGGCAGAACTCACCTATGGCATAGTGTTGCTGTGTGTAGCATCCACTACAATCCTCCCTAGGTCCTGGGTCCAGGGAACTTTCTGCAATGAAGTCACTGGACACTCGGTCAGGAGCTCACCTTGCAGGGATGTTTGGAAAGCCCGACACATCTGAATATCAGTGGTCCTATGCAGCTAATGCTTGGGGAGAGTGAGTACCACCCCCAAAAGTGTGGATTAGTGAATTCTCTTGGGTGCTTTCTCTCTCTCTCTCTCTCTCTCTCTCTCTCTCTCTCTCTCTCTCTTTCCTTACGAGGTTAATGATTTTCATGGCTCTATTCTACAGTCTGGTGGGCTTGTGGGTGGGGAATGTCCATCCGAAGGTGTTTCGCCCTTCCTTGCTACCCTATCTTTCCTATCTTCCTCCCCTCCGTTCCTTCCTTCCACCTTTTTATAGGGGACCCCAGAAAGATGGCTCCTATCCCCCAGTCCCTGGCACTTTGTCTATTGTGGTCTAAAGAAGGCTGAGAGACCTGGTGTTTGGTGGTGGTGGTTGGTCACAACTGTCTCTCACTCTCTCTCCCTTCTCTACCTACCAGGAGGCCATCATTCTGTTTAATACAGTTTGTCTTGTTTATATAAATTCCCAATGAATTTATAAATTATTTACTTATGAGTCTTTTCATCTACCTGATGGCTGTTGTGTACAACAATGTGTTCTACCGAATGCTAAAGTAGTGTCTTCTATTATTTTTGGCTCCGTATCTCAGTTGCAACAGCTCACAGGTTGCTGATACCAGATACACAGTACGTCACAGTTTGTATTACCCCACGCCATCTGGATGGCTCCTGAAAGTGAGTGCTGCTATCAACCTTCCACTGCAAATAGGCTCTACAGTGAGAATCACCCTTGAAGGGGGCTCTTTGTGGCCACTTGGGGAACCTTACTTGGGAGATGCGCTCACTTAGTATACTAGTACATCAATGCTGCTCTCTAAGACATTGCCAAGTGACACCCCAACCTGGGGCACACCAAGGTCCTCTAGCTTCTTCCTCTGTGGCGTCTGGTATGTGAGGGGAATGTACTAAAGAACAAGTACCACATTTTTAAACATAGAAGAAACTTACACTCTCTAGCCTATAGCTTTCAAAATTCTTTCCAACTTTCAAAAATGCATGGTGTCCTACATTTCTGTATATGGCCGTGAGTCTTTTTAGAAAGAATGTGATACCATTGCTACTAAATTGAAGGAGTAACGTAGTAAAATTTGAACTATCGAGTTAATTAGTCCCTAAGTGTGTTAGACTAGGAAGAACAAAATGAGGGTTATGGTGTCTGGGTCCACTGGGAAGTCCAGTAGAAGGGGATTTTGTGCAGGTCCATTCGTACCCGTTTGTAGCATGAAGGCCTGGTTAGTTTCTGTCCTCCCACCAGGTCCCACAGTCATTAGGTCCCAAAGAAAATCACACAGAGGTCTCCAGAAGATTATAAACTGATTGGCCCATTAGCTCAGGCTAAGTATTAGTTCTTATAAGTTATATTAACCCATTATTTTTATCTATGTTAGCCACATGGCTCAGTACCTTTTTCAGCGGGGCAGGTCACATCCTGCTTCTTTGGTGGTCTGGGCAGGAGTGAGAGGAATGGGCTTCCTCCTTCCCAGCATTCTCCTGGTCTCATCGCCCCGCCTCTCTTTCCTGTCTGGTTGTCACCTATACTTCCTGCCTGGCCGATCAGCATTTATTTAAAACATGATTAACAGAATACAGACAATTATCCTGCCCCACCCGTTATACTGTCACCTACTTTCTTCCTCCAAGCTCTGCCTTCCTCTCCTTTGCAGAAATGCCTGGCAAGGCTCCTTTGTCACAGCTGGGCTTCCCACAGGTTAGAACTTCCTGGAGGCTCTTCTCTCTTCTCCCCCTTTCTCTCTCTCTCCAAGACTCCATGGAGCTCTATGAGGTCCACACCCCCTGCCTGCTCATCCTGACTGAGTGAATCCCAGAGCTGCAAGACATTTTGTTCATTTATCAAATATTTGTTAAATGAATTAACTCACAAGTACAAGAAGTTAAGATCGCCACAGGCTAACTCAGGGTTTTCACCTAGCCCTTGCACGAAGTAAGAAGGAGGTACATGATCAGATTCCACCCCTTTTCTCTCTGTGTCCTCTACGGGGGGGGGGGGGCTCCGCATCAACTTTCTCACCTTTAATTGTGCCACATTCCAGACAGGAGGACAGAGCAACCCTATCCCTTGCATTTATGTTAGTTGGTTGACCCTTTCCCTCTAGGGTGGGAGAGGGAGAAAGAGCTCTCACTGAAAAGCTTTGCCCCGAAAAGGAATGAAAAGAAAGGCCAAGCAGAGAGGCGCCCAAGTCCGCATGCAGGAGAGTGTTTCTGCAGGGCAGCTGGCCTAAGTACACACACACCTTCCTTCCCCATCCCTTCCCCTCCCCTCTGGGCTTTATCCGTCATGACAGTCTAATGAAGGACTGGCTGGGGAGTGAAGGTCCCCTGATTACCCACAGATCTGTATGTGCGCATACCAAAGAGAAAACGCATATAATCACATTAAGGCAGTTTGTTTTCATATCTATATAGTTTATAGTGATATAAAGTTGACAGTTTCTAGGCATAGCTTTCCTTAAATAAAACCCTCCATATTTTTTCTGGATGTGAAAGACCAGTTTTCACAGCCAGAAAAGAGCAGCTGAGAAATTCTGGAGGACTGAGTGGTGCTTCAGGCCATCTTCCTTGCTTAGCAATCAATGAATAACTCATCAAAAGTGCAATTCCACCTAATTCAGATCAGCAAGGGAGCCTTTGGGATCAAAGCCACGCGGGCCGAGCTGTTTGGACCACAGAGCTTAGACACCTGATAGCTGCAGCCTTAGTCAGTTGCTTTCCACATGTGGCTCCCACTGTGGCGTCCAGGGCTTCCTCTGACACTCACACCTCCCATGTCAAGACTGTGCTCACACAGATTTGCAGTGGATAACAACACAACCCAGAGATAGGGGCCCTGGGGGAGATTCTTTTCAAGCAAGAGAACATTTGTGCTTAATATGTGCACACTAAGGACAATGTCCCCACCCACAGCTGTTAAGGCAAGATCTCACCCAAACTTTATCACATTGAGGTTGACCCTCAGTTTGAGGGAATTTTTCTTAAGTGGAGTCATCGCTGTTGTTAGTTCTGATGCCTCCTTAGGCTGAGCACAGTGGTCCAGACCTGGCTGTGATTCTCTTTTGCCCACCATCCCTCTCACAACTTCACTTCCCTAAACCTTTGAGTCTCTTAGAAGAAAGGAGATAATTTAAGGGCAAAATCAGCAAAAGACTCTTCCAAATCAAATGATCTCTATTTTCAATAAACTATGTTATTCAGACTGGCTGAGAAAATTGTCCTTTTTGAAAAATTAGACAACTCAGGAGGCAGAGGTAAGAGAATCTCTGTGAGTTCGAGGCCAGCCTAGTCTACAAAGTGAGTTCCCAGACAGCTAGGATGGTTGGACAGAGAAACCTTGTCTGGAAAAACAAAAAATAAGACAACAGCAACAACAACAACGATTAGAGAAGTGCTAGGCTGTGGTGATGCGCGCCTTTAATCCCAGAGAAACCCTGGGCTGTGGTGATGTGTGCCTTTAATCCCAGAGAAACCCTGGGCTGTGGTGTTGCGCACCTTTAATCCCAGAGAAACCCTGTTCTGAAAAAAAATTAGACAGGCATATTTTTAGAAGACCTCCATTCTTGCAAATCAAAAGATAGTGTTGCATTTCCATACCATGGAATTTTCTCCAAGTGCCCTGAGCCAGTGGGGAATCCTGCTAACCATGATGGGGGTTGTTCACTGGGCATGGTTATTCAAATCCCAGGCACTGGCTCCCTGGAGAACAAAAGAATGGCCAACCTGGGCTGAGTGGCAGGGTTCCCTGGTATGAATCAATTTGTCCACCAATCCTAGATGATCATATTTACACATGGAGATGATCATATTTACACATGGAAGATGATCATATTTACACATGGAGAAGCATCCTTGGAGCCAGGGACATAAGTGACATTTTACATTGTTTCTGGTGCTTAGTTCCTAAATAGATCCTCCCTTCCTATGCCTCTCAAATCTGAGTTTTCTTTGAGAATTTGGTTCCTTCTTCCCTCCTATCTTCTCTTCTTTCTTCCTATTTGTTTTTCTGACATACGATCTCACTCTATAGCCTGTTGTGGCCTGGAACTCACTATGGTGACTATGAATGTGCTGACTCTGTAAAAAATGTTCTTTATGAGTTTAAAATATCAAAATACAGGGCAGCTTGGGTCACATGATCTCCCTCCACTACACACTCCATGTTTTACTGTTTTAAGTCATTGTATGAGCATGCATGGTGTGTGAATGTGTGTGTGCACGCACACAAGTGTGCATGTGAGTGTGTACATGTGTGCAAGCATGCATTCATGTCTGTAAATGCTGGCATGCCCACTTGCAGGACAAAGGACAACCTCAGGGTGAGCCTCAGGGTGAGCCATCGTCTCTTTGCTGTTTACTGTTGTGTATGTCAGGCTAGCTGGCCCACAAGCATCCAGGAAGTCTCCTGTTTCTGTCTTAAATCTCACAGCAGAGACTCTGGGATTACAGGTACCTGGATTTACATGGGTTCTGCATATTCAAGTTCAGGCCCTCCTGCTTTACTCTCAGAGCCATCTCCCTGGCCCCCTTCTCTATATTCAGTTATATTTTTCCTTTTTCGGGAGCAGTATTTATAGTGTGTTCACGGCATACTCCTAACAGCCTTCTCTCAAATAACTAGAACTCATGGAAGACTCATGCAATGTTGACTAAGAAAGGCTCTATGAACACTTGGGGTCCTACACCCCCCCTTGTTCGACAGGGTGGTCCCCAGTAGTGATCTTTAAATTACACATCTGAGCTGGAATGAGCGAGCATTCTGATCCATGGTTTCAGTCCGGAGAGGCGTGTGGACCCGAGGGAGGCAAATCAGAGCCGACTGATGCTTTATGGTAAAGCAGCGTGACTACAACACAGCCTCCCAGGATGCCCGTGAGTGGCCTTCCCTCTGCCTCACAGGGGGAGGGGGGGTGCACATATGTCCCCGAGGAGAGTATGATGTCCTCCTCTGACTACAGACAACCTTCTCTCCCAGAGAGCATATTCCAAGTCCCTCCATCTTCCAATTGAAAACAACCACATCTTCGACACAAGATGTTGCTAAGCAGGTTGACTGATCTCTTCCCACAGTCGCTTCCAATCAGGAAGTTGTTTGATTTGGTGTGAACGGGGGCGGAGGGTGGTGGTAAAGAGGAATTATCTGTTTTGCTTTCATCGTTTTCTTTTGTCAAACCTTCTCTGAGCCATGAAATAATTAGATTGTCATTGGCCATCAGGCTGGAACTAGAGATGACTAAAGCAGTCACATCAGGTCCACCATCCACAATCAGGTTCTTGCCACTGTTCTAGAATGTTCTGAGATCTAAGATCCTGCCCCCAAGCCTCACCTCTTGTTTCCCTCTGCAAGCCAGAAGAGTCTTAAGAACTGGGAGACACTCCTCTATTGGCTAGCAGAATAGAGAGGAAACACAAGTACTACATGCATGGCTGGGTATTTTGTGTGTCTCTTTCCACTGACTACGTTTAATGGCCTAAGTAATTCTCATTTAATGCTTTCAATCTCTCTAATGGGGTTTGATGGAGATTAAGTCTCTGTTGCATTCCCAGCCTCAAGCAATTGTTCATGTGCAACAAGAATTCAATAAACACTGTTTGGGTAGGAGTGAACGAAAGCCTCTTTTCACCGACATTAAGAAAGCAGACACCCTACAGATGGGCACCCTTGCTGCTCTGTCTGAGGCAGACATTTGGCCTCACCATCTCACCTCTTTCACAAACACTCTGGAAGGTTCCATCTGATATCCTGAGAAACTGTTCCCACTCTTGCGAGGAAGCTTAGAAGAAGGGCCTGAATCAAGTATTTCCTCAGTTACAAATGTTACAGTGAGCAAAGTCGTATGGTGGTCCACACTTACGTAGTAAAATTAAAAGGGGGTTTGGGATGTGGCTAAGTGGCCAAATGCTTGTCAAACACATGTAAGGCCTTGGGTTCAATATGCAGTGTGTGTGTGTGTCTGTGTGTGTCTGTGTGTGTGTGTGTGTGTGTGTGTGTGTGTGTGTGTAGGGGCATGATTGTTAAGTTAAGGATGACTTTAAATATGGCAGATTCTATAATTGTTTTTAAAACATTCTCCTGAACAGAATTTTCCTGATTCTTTGTTATGGAGAATTTTTAAAAAAGAAACGGAACCACGGGTCCAAAATTTTCTATGTGGGCTGTAAAATAGATATGAGTCCTTAAAAGTTATCCCAAGATTCCCCATTCCTACTCAGGACTAAGAAAGCAAACAGTGTTTTAATTAATTACATGTCTCTTGTTGCTAACACATTCCTTCTAAGTGTGAAATATTTGAAATACATTAAACCAGCCAACTCTTCATTTATCTGTATTGCTTTGCACACATTTCTGCTCATTTGAAAAGGAAGGCCTTGAAGGCCAAGGCCTCTGCCCTAACTCCAGAACTCAGTGGCCTAGTTATTCCCAATTGCAGACGGGAAGGATTGGTGAACCTCCTCAGAGTCTCAGGAGTGAGGGTGGATATAGGAAGGGACACCATTTTAATTTGAACTCATATTAATTATTCTATAAGATTTTCTTTGATGTAGGATTCCCCTCTATATGCTTTGAATGTGTTTTATTACCATTGGTTAATAAAGAAGCAGCTTCAGCCTATGGCAGGGCAGAATAAAGTCAGGCAGGAAATCCGAACAGAGATATACAGAGAGAGTAGGCAGAGTCAAAGAGACGCCATGTAGGTACCAAAAGAGAAAGATGTTGGAACCTTGCCAGTAGGCCACAGCCTTGTGATGATATATAGATTAATAGAAATGCCTTAATTTAAGATGCAAGAGCTAGCTAGGAATACACCTAAGCTATTGGCCACACAGTGTTGTAATTAATATGGTTTCTGTGTGATTATTTGGGTCTGGGCAACCAGTCTCCAACAGCAGTTCCTTAATCAAAGTGACTTAGTATGAAATAGTGCACAAACCCATATATTAATAATCTCACAGGGGAGGAGGTCAAAATCCTCACAGTAGGAATTCATTTGCCACCTTGGCAAAGTTTATAACTTTATGGTTATGGGAACTTTGGTTTGTATTATAAGAAGGTGATAGCTTCTCTAAGGAGTTTGCTAAATAATATGATCCCATCTCTCCCAACAGTTTTTCCGGAGTTTTGGCTCCACACACAGAAGGCTTACAATAAAGAAATAATAGTCCCATTTTTAATATTTCAAGGACCAGCCCAAACAGTTTTCTTCACATCCTCACTGATACTGCTTCTCATTTTATGCCATCCATTTGATCACCATTGAGTGATAATTACAGTTTTGATTTGTATTTGCTGGATGCAGCTGCTTGACAGCCTCCGCTGCAAGAGACATAGCACTCTCTCTTCATCGTCTCTCTCCTCCCAGCAGCTCAAAACTTTCAACTTGTCTGCCTTGTGATTGCCTCCAAGGTTCTAATAAAATTGCCCTCAGGCTTCCCTTCTGGGTCTGTCTGTTTCTAGATCATTTTATCAATGAGGCCGAAGCCCAAACTGGAAACACTAGTTTCCTTGGTGACAACTGTGGCTTCCCTTAAATACGTTTCCTGTTGCTAAATCCCTGATGAAAGCAACTTCCTGCAGGAGCTTGAGGCTGGTCATACTGCATCCCAGTCACTGCAGCAGGAGCGTGAGGGGGCAGCATCCCCATCAAGAAACAGAATGCTTGTGTTTAGACCTCTTTCTCCTTTATATGTAGCCCAGGATCCCAGTCTGCAAAATGGTGTCGCCCACAATAGGCAGATCTCCCCACTTCCATTAGCTGAACCAGGACACTCCTACAGACATGCACAGAGGCTCTTGTCCCAGGTGATTCTAGTTTTCGTCAAGATGACAATTGACTTAACATCACATGGCTGCTGTTAATAAAATGATCTACCACACCCACAGATTTAAGGGACACAAGGAAAGCTTTTAAGGGGGTGGGTGGATACATTCATCACCTCAGTTGTGGGGATGGTGTGATGGCTGCACACATTCACCTTCAAATTGCACACACTGAACATGGAATGTTTTATATATCAGATAAACTCAATAAGGCTGTTTGTAAATGGTTTTTCTAGTAGGAGAATCATGGGCGGGCATGGGCGCTATAGAGGTATTACCTCTGTGGCTAAGGGGGAAGTTGCTAAGTGCTAGGTTAAGGTAGGAAAGCAACATCAAGTGCCTTTCCATGAGAGGAGTTTGGTTGGGGGTGGCAAGGAACAAGCAGGTGTGCACAGAGGCATAAGGTGACTGCATGCTTCTGAAGGGAGGGGTCAACTCTGCAGTGGGAAGCGTTTGTAAAAAAGAAAAGGAAAAGACTGAATGAGGAGTAGCAGAAGGAACCAGGGAGGAGACAATACTATTTGACCTGCTTTGTGTCCAAAGCGCGATTGCCAATTGGACAGAAATTGAACACGAAAACCAAAAGATCAAGACGAACCAAAGACAAATTTCTGAATAAGACGGGGGACCAATAGGAACAATGACAGAAATAAATAGGGAAAATGAGAAGCCATGTGGGACACGGAGATGTCGGCCAAGGGGGAAGCCATTTCTAACCACATGTCTGGGAGAAGGGAGACTCTCTATGGTGGAGGGGAAGAGTAAAAAAGAAGAGGAAGGGAAAACTCCAGAGTTCGGCTACCACCGAAAGCCCTCATAACGGCCTCGTAAATGGCTGCATTAATTTCACGGCACTCAAAGGGCTCAGAGCACATTCTTACAACATCCCGGAGCTAAACTCCTAGCACTGACAGCAAGCGGCTTGGCCTCGCAGCGCACCCCAGACCCCGCCGCGGCCACACCATCTGCACTGAGTAACTCGGAACGGTTCTCACCCAGCCTCAGCCCTGACACCCTCCCGCTCGGGTCAGGATTTTGTGAATAGCTTTCTAAGTCAGCGAGGGAAGCGTGGAAAAGGCAGATTTCTAGAGAGGTGGAAAAAAATAAAAGTGAAGAACGCTGCGGAGAGTGAGTGACTCCGGGGTGCGTAGAGCATGCTTTGCAGATCTGAACTATTAGGGTCCTCAGGAGTCTGGCAGCTTGTTCTGGGTAAAAGAAAACAGGCCTCCTTTCCTTTGGTTCGTACTCGCCATGGACTCTTCATACTCGCCACATGGGGAGAGCCTGTGGGGTGTATGAAGCTGAGCAGATTAACGTCTTTCTGAGGTCTGAATTTCTCCATGAGCTTCTGTGAACTCTGTCACAAACTTTGTCACCTTTTCTCTCTCTTTTATTCATGATAATAATGACATTTTTTTTTTTTTGCCTTTGCCAAAAGATCTTTCTGGTGACGAAGAAAAATGCAGTCTGAAGCCCCTTGTGCAGGGAGGGCTACCCAATGCTACCACTTGACACTTAACAGAAAAGCCAGCATAACCAGAGCCTTGTTCTGTGGCCCAGCTGGGGTGGGGAGCCGAGTTCTCTTCTGATAGAAAACACAGGAGCCATCAGAGTTCCTTTCTGGAAAGGGACTGATTTAGAAGACATTGGAACAATCCTCTACAGAAACCCCTCTTTGTGGGCGAGACTCTTCTTCTCTCCAAGGTAATAAAATGAGAGGAATAAAGATGGCAACGACAGAGCAGCCTGCTGGGGAGCAAGGCTGGGAGGAGCTGCGGAGCTGGCGCCAGAGAAAAGCGCAACGTTCCTCCAGAGGTCAGAGTCAAGGGTGCCTTTTGTTCTCTGTTTCTCTGCTTCTTGGACAAAGGATGGAAAACTTGCTTGATGCCCCCTCCCCCAGGCCCTGGCTTATCCCATGTCAACAGGCCTTCCTCTGAGTTGGGGCACCCTCCTGATGCTAGCCCTACCCATTGGCCTAGCCAGCACTCTCCATGCTGACTCAGAGATACCTCACCTTTGCTTTGCCTTCCCAGGATAGCTCACAGGTCCCCTCCCCTGTTCAGCCTTTTGGATATCACTGTGTACCTGTAGTCATCTGGACACCCGTAAGGCTGCACTCCTGGGTCCCAAAGGCAGCCTCTTGGGGGCGTGACCCACGTGCACGCATGCGTGGCTACCCCCACCCCGTGCGCATGTGCAAGGCATGGGTTGCCCGCCATCTGTGTCACCAGCGTCTGACGTACATACGCAACCTATCCGTGGGCATGTGCAAGGCAGCCTTTAAAAGCCAGACGCGCCATTCCCCCGCCCCTCTTCTTCCCCTTTCCTCACGTTTTCCTCGGGTGCATGAGCCCGCCCCTCCTAATAAACTCCTGTGTGGGTTCCTTTGTGTCTCGTGTCTTTTCTCTACCCGCGGCAAAAGAACAACAGTACCCACACCTTCTTCTTCTGAATTCCTTACACACCCAGCATCCCACCTGAGGACCCTACGTTAAATCTCCTTGTGTTTTGCTTAGCAAAAAACACACATCACCATTCCACTTGAGTAGTGAACTAGAAAGCCAGGTAGGTATCTCATGGCTGTGCTTTTCCTATTCAGAGGGCCTACTCTTGGGTTGGATTGACTCAAGCTGGGCAGTGAAGAGGATAATTAACAACAGCAAAAGCCTTCCCACACAAATGTCCCAGTCCTAGGGCTGAGTCTACAAAGGAGGTGGCCAGCCTTCCTGTCCAAGTCTCCATTCTGCTTGGGGTCACACAGCCGTACACATCTGGTTTACTTCACTCTTATCAAATAGGGGATTTTTCTCTTTGATACTTCCTGGTATAAAAATTTGCTTATGATTTTGAAGAAAAACAAGGCAATGGGTGGCCTACTGCAGCCAGGAATCTCCTCCTTAAAAGTCTGTCACCTTTGTATTCTTCCATCATTTACTAAAAATACCTAGTTCCCAAGTAGCAGCCTTGGGTGTTGGGCACATGGATGAACAAAGCTGCCTGCTCTCCCCTACCTCCCCACCTCCCCCACCCCCAGCGCTGGAGTCTATAGTTACTAAACTGGACATTCTAAATCAAGTAAACAAACATTGTTTTTAAAACCAACACAAATGAGTGGATTGTGTCATATGAATTTAGTTTCAATAAAATAATAGAGAATATACAGGGAGTTTTCTAAGTCAAGTGGGCATGGGATGCCTGTTGGGCTACAGATGCCAGTTCCTGTGCAAGCGCAGTTCCTGCCCATATATGTCACATGACTCTGTGCCACCAGGTTCTCTCATAACCCCTATGGCCCAGGTGAAGATGGGATTCCTTTACAAACCCTTTGGAGCACAAGGAAGCAGCTCTTACCTTGTGTCACCAATGTTCTCGGTGACACATAAAATTGTCCCGGATCAGATAGGCTCTTCCCAGCTCCCTGCCTTTCATTCTCACTGGGGGGTAACTAGTCTCTGCCGACTTGACTTCACTTTCCACTCCATGAGTCACCCAGCCAGGGAACGGAGAATAGCAGTCATTACTTCCTTCGTCTTTGCAGATAATTTGATACCATACACCGTCCTTTCAAATGTTTCCTCTGTATTTATATCTTGGCAAAGGCAGACGACATTGTTTGCAATTCTTCTATTGTATTGCCAGCTTTTTTATTATTATTATTCTGTAAAATCAAAGAAAATAAGATGCAGGATGCATCAAGCCACAACTACTTGGCTATCAAGCTGTAGGGATTTCTCGTTCCCCCACCCCCATTTCACTGGTTGCTTCCCCCTCTTCCCCCCCATAACTTCAGTTTCTGGAGATATTCCCCTGAGACTACTTTCCCAGGGCATAGAATCTGCCCTCTAGGCTGCTTGAGAACAGGCTAATCCTCTTCCTCTTTCACACCCCCAAAATTAAACATTCCTGGTAATTTTTTTTTCTTCAAGGTGAGACTGACCGGCTTAATCTCTGACAGGTTTTTCACTTGTGTTGACACAAGAGCGGAGAGAAATTAGGTGTTGTGCAATGGGCCCTCGAAGAACACAAGGGAAGGGACCCATAATCTAAACCAGCCCAAATTCCAGTGTTTTGGGCATGCCCTCCACTCTGCAAATTGCTAGAGCTGACCCTCTTAGCAACAAGAGGGAGCTGTAGGGATTCTAAATGATAAGTTATGCCCAGGGCAGCATGTAGGGCAAAGCCAAGGCAATCATTACACAGGCTTGGAAATGTCCCTTTGGTGAATGCAGAGGAAAGCAGAGGTATTTACTGATGGTCAAGGATAACTACATTTGAATACAAACCACAGCCTTTGTTGAGTCAGAGGGAAACTTGGTTTGAATGTTTCCAATCTAGTAAACACACTGCAGTAAAATAATTGATATTGTTTTTATTGACTTCATGTCGGTCATACACCTGAAACATTTCCTCCAAATTAATAGACTGACTCAGATTTATGTGGGTGCCGACCTGTGGTGGTCAGAAAGAACAAAGTGGGGAGTGTGGACCACCCTCTAAGAAGAGCTGCAAACAACCGGTGGAAGGGTGGAAGGGTGTATTCCACTGACCTTCCACTGACCGTCTGCGGAAAGGTTCGCACCTGCAGGGCAGTCTCAGGCTTGGTGATGAACTTGAAAATGATAATTCTTTAGAAGTAATAATAAAAGGTTTACGTTTACTGTTTAATTTACATGTATGCGTGAATATATGCCACATAAACATGGAGACCAGAAGAGGGTGTACCAGACCCCCCGAAATTGGAGTTAAGAAACAACTATGAGCTGCCTTGTGGGTGCTGGGAATCAAAACTGGGTCCTCTGGAAGAGCAGCCGGTGCTCTTAAAGCTGAGCCATCTCTCCAGCCCCATGGTCAACTCTTTTGTGACACATGCATAAATAAAGGCTTTGCTTTTTCAGTATAATTTTCAGAACACCCAATAAGTTTAATACCAATGTAATCATAGTGGAGTAGAGAGCTATGCTAGGGCTTGAGTATCTGAAGAGGTTTTCTCCTTCCTGATAATTTGGGAATTTGACAGACATTTAATCTAGAGGATGAGCGCAGTTAGACAGCCATCCACTTCTCTGTTCTTTACAAACTTACACCCACCAAAACAGCACCACCCTGCGAAATGGCCAAGGGACACATAACTTGTTGCCTAAACGCACACTTTGTATTTTGCAAACCAAAATGTGTAACCGGTAGTGATGAATGTGCCAATACAATCAGAAAGGCGAAAATGTCAGAAATAACACGGGCACTCCTGCCAACCCCAGCGAAAGAAAAAGTGATCAAATCTAGGAAGGTGTAAACCAGGGGCTTTATACATGATTGGTTGCCAAAGTGACTCTTGCAAGACTTGGTCAGAGCCACAAGCCAACAGAGAACCTCAAAGCAACTTCACGCAACCCCACCCAGAAAGCAGTTCTGCCGAGCTCCATCCAGCCATGGACCAAAGCTGCTCTCTTCTTAAGCATCGTGACCGAGATGGGTTATTTCCAGGTATCAAGTCTAATCCTCATTTTCTTTACAGCTGCCTTTTGCTTTAGTCTTTCTGAATCTACCCAGAGTTGACCAGAGCATGATAAAAAATAAATAGCCATTCTCAAATTCCTCTTCATTATTGATTATTATATTACTATGTCATGCATTAGTCTTTGGGAATCTCCTTTTGATATTTTAGAAATTTTTTATTTATTATTTTATATATTTTTATATATTATATTATTTTATTTATTTATTTATGGAAAAAATAAATTTTATCTATTTATTGTGTGTATATTGATGTTTTACCTGCATGTCTGTCTGCACATTGTGCATATGCAATGCCCTCAGAGGCCAGAAAAGATCCAGATCCCCCAGAACTAGAAATGTCGTAAGCCATTGTAGGTGCTGGAGCTCAAACTAGCATCCCATGGAAGATCAGTGAGGGGTCTTAGTGGCTGACCCATCCTCCAGCCCCATGTTCTGATTTTAAATGCTGAAGCCCCTTACCTAAGATCAATGCATTACGCATATTTGCCTCACCCACAACCCAGGCAGTAGAGAAAGTACCGAAGTGGAGAACACAGCCATGGCAACCATGGGTCCCTAACACCCACATCCTACTTCACAACACAGCATGGGTCCTATTCTTCCCTGTGTGGCTTAAGCTGCCCTGCCCCTCCGAGCTATGTTGAAGTCATAGCCCTGGTTCTTACAGATACAACCTCATTTAAAACAGGGTCTTGAAGACCTCCTATCATTAAGATGAAATACACACAGAACTGAAGTTGGGCTTAATCCATGACTAGTGTTCTGAGAAATCCAAGCACACCCATAGGAGAGAGAGGAGAGAGGGTTATGACAGAAGCTTCCACAAGCCAAGGAATGACTAAGAGTAGCCCAAGTCACCACAAACAAGAAAAAGAAGGGGTACACCAGAGGCTGCAAACAGAGCACCATCATAACCCTTGATTTAGGATGTTTGGTCTTCCAGAGTGATAAAAAAATATTTTTCTGTCATCGTAATCCACCCAGTTTATCGTATTTTGTTCTGCCATCTATAAAGAACAAATATAGGTTAATTTTCATTTTATCTTCTATTTCACTTATTTAATCTCTGAATTTTTTCCACTTTTAACTTTTACAGTATTTTTCCATCAAGATTTGAAGGCTACAGTTTAATGCAAAAGCCTGTTTGTAGAAATGGCAGCGTTCTTTGATGTGTTTGCTGCAGTGGAATGTGATACAGCAAGGGGGAAGAAAGGAAATGGTTGTGTCTTTCGATACATTGTTTCTGCGGAAACAAAATGCTGATACATTGTTTCTGCTTAAACAAAATGCTTTCGGCAGCCAGCCGTGTGGCAGTGCAGAGTAATGCAGCTGGAAGCTGGCAGCGTGAACTCTGGATTTGGCTGTGCTATTCAGTGCTGTCTGCCCCTCATGAACTTCCTGTAAGAGGCTTCCAGGGGGGAGCCCTGAGCGTTCAGGCAGTTAAGTGCTGCTGTAACAAGCGAGAACACTAGACTTGAGACCTCCTCGTAAAATGGTCTTATCGCTTAGGGTTGCAGAAAGAATGAAAGATGAGAAAAGCGTTGTTATGTATTAAGGGTTCCATAAAAAGAAATTGTTATTTACTGCAGAAAAAAAATCCGCGTGTTTAATCATAAAGCACTTTTGACTTCCTTATGAAAAGGGGCAAACTTTAGAAAAATCCATGAGGCATATCTGAAGGGAAAAGTTACTTTTTCCAGAACACTCAAAAATCTCTTTTGATACTTTACCCTGTCTCCAGATCTGTGCCCCGCTTCTGCTACATACCCACAGTGTTCTTCCTGGCTCACATGGATACTCTCGTGTTGGCAATGACCTGGGTCATGAGTCCTGTGCCTACCTAACAGAAACAAATAATTCAGAGACTCTATCATTGCACGTCCACCAATACAGCATGTTACTTATGCATTCTTCTTGACCACATGTTAACCCTAACGCCTACAGTGTTAAATGTTAAGATAATGTGCTTTTGTGAAAACACTTTCTGAAATTAAGGTGCAATTTCTATGCTTGGTTGGAACTAGTTCACAGGTAACATCTGCAGGAACTGAAGGATTATGTGGCTTTGTCTGTTGAATGCTGCTCCCCTTTGCCAAGACAACCTCCAGCTAGCATTGTAAATAATGGCTCCTTGAAATAATGGCCCTTGATATGTCAAGGGGGTAGTGAGGTTCATCGTTATCAGGGGCCCATAGACCTCAGGAGGGTGTCCACTGCTTCCACCCAGGTGTCCCCATGCCATACCCCATCAGAATGGAAGAAACCCTGTCTCTCCCTTGCTTGGGATAAGGGACTTCTCTTCCTTCCTGCTGAGACCTTCCTTTCTCTTATGATTGTGATCATATATGATTTCTGCGTGACACACCATAGTTACAGAAAACTCTCTGGGCACCTGCATACAACTGCCGAGCACAGCACTAGGAGATTAGACAGCAAGGTCCAGAGGAAATCATGCGAGGTGCTACTCCCAAGCTGTCTGGAAACATCAGGATTATCACTGTCCATTGGTTTTTTTTTTCTAATCATGTTTTATTGTATTCTGATGTCAACTTTAGAAAGAAAGTCACAATATTAGTATAAACTATACCTGATGTATTCTTATAATTCACCACCTATCAATTCAATGTAAATTATCAATTACTTTATCCTATTTGTATTATCATAATTCTGTCTCTGTCTCTCTGTGTGTGTGTGTGTGTGTGTGTGATCACTCTTCCCTATCTGTGAGTTTTAGAGCTGTGAAATCAAGCAGTGTCAGATCCAAGATATCCCTTGTAAATGCATCATTATCGAACATGTACAGACCTTTTATAACCTTGCTATTATTGTCAGTATAACAACCATTTCTGTGGTATTTATGCTGGATACAATCTAATATGTTACTGTAATACAAGCAATACAGAGGTGATTTAAATTACAAGGAAAGACATGTGTCCTATGCAAACACTATGCAGTTTTATATAAGGAACTTTAGTATCACTGGGTATTACTGGGGATGAGATGAGTTGCAAAGTCAATCCCCATGGATGTTGAGGTAATCATAGTATAAATTAAATATATGTGTATGTGTACATCTATGATATGCATATGTGCACATGTACACACATGTATATATTATTTTTAAATTATTTGTTTTTATTTTTAAATTATTTTATGTGAATTTATGCCACTCTGCAACACTGCAGTGTGTGTGTGTCTTAGAAATAAAGATGTTCTCTAATAAAACCATGACAAAGTTTTCAAAATAAGAACATGTGGATTTGATGTAATTTGATTATCTAACCCATAGTCTGTCTTTCTAACTTGTCTGGCATCCCTACAGCGCATTGAAGAGCTGACTAGATTCCACCCAGGATTCAGTGCAGGGCACAAACTTTATCTGGGAGTCCTTTTCCTTGGTCTCCTTCAATCAGGACAATTTTGCTCCTTTTCGTGGGTTGGAAAATTTCAGGGCAGTTCTCCTGCAGATGTGGCTCAAACCAATTCCTGATGAGAGGTTAGTGTGTAGAATATTGGATCGACTTCTCTTTTCCCACGTAGATTCAGATTACACATCTGGCAGAAATGTCACTGTGATGCACACACTTTTTAATGTCCAATCTGAGGAGGCCTGTGCCAATAGCCCATGGTCCCTGGTACTGATACAAGCCTTCCAGATTTCTCCACTGGACACTCTCTAGCTTTGTCTATATAGTGAATAGATAAACTGTGGGGAACTCGTAATATAGGAGGTCATGGAAACTTCCTGTCATTTTTTCTGTACATTTATTACACAGCAAACTACTTTTTATTATTATCCCAATAAGTATAACTTTCAAGACAATTTGAGATTTACTTTAGCTGGTTTTTTTGTTTGTTTGTTTGTTTGTGCTACCACTTCACTGAAGAACAATTGCCATACAAAAAGTTTTGCATTTTTGGGTTTTTTTTTTAATGTTTTTATTTTTTTCAAAACAGAGTTTCTCTATAGCTTTGGAGCCTGTCCTGGAACTAGCTCTTGTAGACCAGGCTGGCCTCAAACTCACAGAGATCACCTGCCTCTGCCTCCCAAGTGAAGTTTTGCATATTTAATGCACATAAGTTGCTGAAGCTTTATACTACTACATACCTGTGAGCCCATCACCACAATCAATGCCACAAATTAGCCCTTCAACTCCAAGAGTTTTCTTCTTCCCCATTTACTTCTGGCTTTTATAATTTGTGTCACCAAAGTGTGTGTGTGTGTGTGTGTGTGTGTGTGTGTGTGTGTGTGTGTGTGTAGTAAGAGCACTCAATGTAAGATTTACCTTCAGAGCAAAATTTTAAGTATACTGGTACAGTGTTATTAACTATGAGGCCAATGCCAAACAATAGATTTGTAAGATTTAATTGCACTTATTTTTCCCTGACTTGGTATGACTCATAGTTAACGTCCTTCAATGTGTGTAATGCATTGCTGTCATTAGTTACTATTATACTTAACCCAGTTAGCCAGCAGGAGCTCCTTCAAGCTAACTCCCTCATCCTTTTTATGGACCCGTTTATCTTCGAGCATTTCTTTACTTCTAGCACAATAAGAGGCCCATGAGTCCTTTAAACAAAATTATTACATGTTTTTAAAGAACGGTTTCCACACAAAGGAATCCTGTGGTCAGCATCTCCTTTGTATGCCCCTGTCTTGGATGACTGGGGCATGGGAGGGAATGAGCTGTCCCAGGCAGGGGAGCTAACATGAGCGTCTTGCATCCAGCAGAGTTGAAGATGTTCATTTGGAGACTGAGCCTCGGCAGAGTGTAAAGGTTGGAGCCTAGTCAGTAGCAGAAAACTGCTTGGGTTGGTTTATTCACGTACGCCTTGCTAACGCATCTCTGGATGCTCTCTGTCACAGTGTCATGTAACTTCTGTATTCCTGCCTCCCAGATTAAGTGGGAGAAGGAAACTCATATTGAAAAGGAGTCAAGATAAATAACGTCCACACCTCAACTGCCAGTGTTCAATGGTATTTGCACTCCGAGCCTCCACACCAGGAGACCCAAGAAAGAGTCAGCAACGCAGACTAAAGGTGGGCTTCAAGATTGGTCATGTGGCTTTGGAGATTCCCAGCTGGTTCATGCACCATGGAATGGAGAAGACACAAGCCCTAAATGAAATGCAGAGAGAAGTCGACACTTCACATTGAAAAACTAAATTCCCATCCTCCTCTGGAAGCATTAAGCTGGAGAGATTTTTCTCCACTCATTTTTAAAAAGAGTTTTAGCAGATTTATTTTAACCTCTAATCCCTCCTTAGACCTAAAGGAAGATTGATCTTGTGATAGGACGATCTAATTCTATGGCAATTCTTTTGTCTTAGGATCACATCTTTTAGGACCTTGCACGATTACAGTGTATTATTAATCAAAACACAGATGAGTTATACCTTCATTATGTGTAGGCCTCAACACAAATGAGAACTTAGCCCTGCAAAGGGGAGCTGTCTGTAATGAGATGAAAAGGGAACGGTCAGGCCCAGATTCAACAAGAAAATCCCAGTTCATGACAGTGCAAATCAATTGCCTTGGGGACTTCACCAACGGCCTTAAGTCTGACTCTGCCAGGTATGGTTCTTCCCTCCGAAAGAGGGAAAACAGAACACCACACATCCACATGCATGCTGACAGACTTGAAAGGGGAATAAATTATGCCCATAATCACCTGGTTTAATCTAGGGGGCACGGTTAGACTGAACAAGCAAAGGAGGCCAAACATTTCCTCACCTCTCTTGGAACAAAGCAAGCTCTCTCATTTTTGCAAAAGACGTTAATTTTATGCTCTGGTTAAGCACCATCACCCACACCTCTCCACTTACTAAAGAATTTCCCGTCTACTAAAATCAGAGCAGGGTGGAGGGTGTGGGGAGAAGCGGGGTGGGGGCGCACAAATTACGTGATCTAAACTGTCCATGCACCGCCTTCTGCTATTTGGGTATGTGGTGATTTGGGGGGTAATTCAGAAATGAATGTATTAGCATGTGGAAATGTAGCCGTTATAGGATATACCTTAAAGGGGTCTCCTGGCACACAGAAGAAATCTGATAAAGCATGTCCCAGACCACAGCTTTAAATGAAGTATTTGAGGATGTCATCCAAAAGAAAGAAAGAAAGCCAAACAGTTGACAAAAACGGAGCTGAATGGTGAGACCATGCACCAGCTGCCAAGTCTCAAATACTCGTAGGTACAATTTACTAAACCAACTAAATAAAGAGGCGGTCATAAATTACAGATGAGTGCAGATGCTGGTGGACCCAAGAGCCACCTCTAAGCCTATTAAAACTATAAACGCTCCAATGCCTGATAACCTGAGGGATTGAAAATACAGTGGCCGCGGCCAGCTTACAGAAGACAAGCGAGCGTGTGTGTATGCTGCGTGTGTACGTGGGTGTACGTGGCGGGGGGGTGCATTTCTACTGCTGCTAGTTGCCTACTCTATTCTTCTGGCCCTACAACAGCACCTCCAAAAATAAAGTGCCCCTGGAGAGCATCGCATGGTGCCAATGGAAAATGGAAACCTCCGCAAGGCCAAAGGTGCCAAGGGGGCTGCTGAAGATTCGCAGCTCTCCCTGGTAATTTAGAAGCACAGAGCCTGTTTTGGCAGCTTTCTTTAAATACAATTCCTTTAAGCCAACATGTATTTAACCTTTGGCTGAAGAGTCAGACTCTGGAGACAGAATCTCAACCATGCCACTTACTGGCACTTACAATTATTACCTTGAACAAACAGGCTAAAGGTTGGACTTGGTTATTGCACCAGTAAAATGAGAGAATCATGAAATACCAACCTTTGTTGGTCAAGTTCCTCCATAGAAACAGAACGAGTAATTTTTTTTAAATGATGTCAGGGATTAGGGGCTAGAGAGATGGTTCCATGGTTAAGATCGCTTGCTGCCCTTGAAGGGTGCATGATTCAGTTCCTGGCACCCACAAGGCAGCTAACCACCATCCAGTTCCAGTGACTCTGACACCCTCTTCTGGCCTTCACATGTACTGCATACAGATATTTAAATCCATGCAAACAAAACACTCATACAATTTAAAAAAAAAGAAACCTTTAAAGGAGAATTGGCTTCAGTTACAGTAGTTAAGAACAGAGAAGAGATAATGGTGCAGATCAAATTCAAAGGCCACCCTCAGAATTTCCTCTTGTTTGGGAGAAGTTAGTTTTGTGGTTTTTTTTTTTTTTTGAAGCCTTAACTAATAGATGAAACTCAGCTATCCAAGGGGGTGTATTCTGCTTCCTCAAGTCTACCAATTTAATTGCTAATCTATGCAAAAATATTTTCACAGGAACATCCAGAATTGTGGCCCCATCAACTAGACATATGACTATTACAGTCTACAAAAGATTTCTGTAGGATTAAAATTTGTTGATTGGGGTCAAAATAGAGCTGTGACTATTGTGTCATAACCACTCATTATAGACATGACTATCATTGCTCTTACTAAAGGCGGGCTGAGGGAAGCCAAAGATCTTCACTGACTACCACGCAGAAGAAGGATGAGGTCTCTTCACGGAGAAGACTGGAGGAGCTCTGGAAGGCATGGTGGTGAGGAGAGCAGAGTTACCACATCTGGAACACTGGAAAGGAGAGTGTGTAACTGAAGCCCAGGTTTGTAGGGCTAGAAAGAAAAGGTTAGTCTTTAAAGCAGGAGATGAGGCCAAGAATGGTCAACCAAGTTAAAGGACATTTAAGAAGGGGATATCATGGTAGAGGAGGGGGAAATATTGTAAGAGCCAGAGTATCTGTTGTGAGGTTGCTTCCATAGGGACACTAGGGTATCTGTTGTGAGGTTGCTTCCATAGGGACTCTGTACCCATGAAATCTCAATGACATGTCTACCTGAGCAAGACTTGAACAATGGCACCACTGGTTGACACGTCAGCATAGATGAGGGGAATCTCAAAAGGCCCCACCCCTTCAAGAACTGTAGGTTATTAATGACTACTGAGGCAGGGAGGAAAACCAATCTTCCTCAGGGATGAGTCCTGTAATTGGTTAACCAATACCAAATGACCAACCTAAATGGACTCAGTGGGTTGCATTTATATATTTTTATGCATGTATAAAGGTAACAATAACTGTTAAATAAAAAGAAAAATATAACTATAAAAAAATAAAGATTAAATAACCAAATAAGAAGACCGTGTAGTGAACAGAAGAGAGCCATTTTGCCCACCTCTAGGAGTACAGAAATAAAGAAGAAAATCTACAAGAAGTTGAGCACGTGACAGGCTCCTACTTAGGATGATGGCAAACGCTTGCCGGGAGATCCACGGAAAGGGAAGAGCTGGACCAATGGGGAAAAGACAGAAAATCAGGAGACATTTCTACAAGCGCCCTTTTCACATTCTTGTAGCTTATCTCTCACTTTAAATAAACCCACTGCTCTGGGTTTGTGCCATTAATAAATCAGGACAGTAATTTATTCTGCTCAGTCAAAAGGCTCAAACATAACACTGCAAGTTAGACAGTGACAAATTATGTTATTGCAACCTAACTCTGGTAGACATTCATAATCCAAATGAAAAAAACAAAAAGGAAGAAAATTAAGTACTGAGGTCAGGACACCATTAAATCCTCCCACATGGGGTAGGTTAAGAGGGACATTCAGAACCAGGCACTGGAAGAGGGTTGCAAGAGCGCTGTGGATCAAGACTAGAAACCCCCTTCCAAGGATGCTACATAAACTCCCTGGCTGTAAAGGGCCAGCCATATCCTGTTCTTGCATTTTTTTTTCTGCTTTATGTCCTTATAGAAATTGAGACATGTGGAGAGGGAAGATTAAGAATATACTTCCTTCTGTTTACTAGAGGACTGGGAAGTCCTGAGAAGGCTAGGAAGAGAGACATTCTGATTCCCAGAGTTCTCTCTTCATCCAGCCATCCAGCCCAAGCCTGGATGGATTCCTGTATGGTCTGTCAAGCTGTGGCAAGAACTTCTTCTCCACAAGGAAGAAGTAAGATGGCAGCCTTTGGCCTCAGGGGACCTGTGGACTTGACAGGCTTTTTTCAAAATGAGAGCTAAATTCCTGACATTGATCTGGGAGGAACTGGTGAGGGTAAGAAAAAGCTGGACAGAAACTAGTGTAGCTTGTGTTCCCTTGTCTTCAGATTTATGGGTCCTTGCTACACGGCTGCTTTGCTACATGACTTCTTTGCTACCTCTCTCTTTCTTTCTAAAAGTTTGTGTGTCTGAGCCAAGCCTTCCCTCTTCCTTCCCTGGAGAGAACAGGCAAAAGGGCCTGTGTCCTGCATTTGCGTTAACATCTGGCGAGTCCATCAGGAGAGAAAAGTAAAAGCTATAATTTAACTTACCTTTTGGGATAGGTTTTATTGCATTTACTTTCTTGGATGCAAAAAGAAAAAAAAAACTTTGGCATTTCCCCATTAGTTAATGGGTTCGGAATTTTATTAATCAATGTCGAAATGTTCATAAACTAACGCCACCTTTTATAAGCAGGGGCAAGGACCATTTCCAAATGCTTCCAGTCAGAAGGAAAAATATTAAAATGCAGGCTGCTTATGTGCTGAAACCAGTCTTTGGGGAGTGGGGCATAAGCTCTCAATTATCCCAGTCACCTCCAGAGTCACAAACCAGAGCCAGAAATATAGCCCAGACCAAAGAATATACCCAGGATTCAACTCGCAGGCTTCTGACTGTAGCCCAGGCTGAATCCCTCCACGTCATACTGTCATGAGCAGACCCCTGCCCCGGCCTTCACACCTGCCCTAAAGACAGAGCGGATGGCTATTAACTGTGCAGCAGAAACTGTGCGTTCTCAGGCCCACAGTGGCTCTCCATGGAAGTGTCATGTTGTGCTGTTGTTACCTGGATCTCACTCTGGACTCCCCTGGGAGTCACAGTTGTCTGTCATAGTCTCTCTTAGAGGAATTCCAGCAAGCTGAGCAGAGGGAATGTGGGAGAAGGTAGCAGAGAAGAGGAGAGCGCACTCCTCAGGAGTAACAGTGGATGGTTGTCCAAAAGACCATTGTATTTGCTGACATTTTGGCGGGCTTTAGACTATTCCTAAAACTTTGAAAAAAAACACTACAAAGAACAACTGCTCCTGAGGTGCATTTCCATGTCCAGGTGATTGACGGACCCAGTTGGATTGATTTATGACAAGGGACAGTGAAATGTCCTTGTTCTTAATCAGAAAGTCTCTGCTTGATATCAAAACTACAAGGTGCAGATGGTTATCTATTATTGACTTCCTGAACAGTTCAGAATCTCATATCTCTATCTGGCTTAGAGATGTGAGTCAAATAGGAGGCTTTTGAACAATATTCTGAGTCCTGAGACTTTATGGTTGTAATGCAGTGTTAGATTTTTTTCTTTGCTTCCCAGTCTACCCAAACCTAAGCAAACAGTCTCATATAGAACAGTCTCTGCTTCAATAGCTGAGAATGATTCTGGCTATTCCATTGCCGAAATTACACATCTATGGCAAGCTATGCCTTTAACCCATGAGGCAAAATGAATTCTTCCTCCCTTAGAACACTTATGTTAGTTATGTGGGCACAGGCACAAGAGGAGTAACCAACATACTCAGCCATTCTGCTGCCAGGCAAACACCGAAGAGAAATGAGTGCATCCTCACTTTGTAAATATCTTAATCCCATGCTTCAAATCAGATTCGTTCACCACAGCTCCAAACCATAAAAACCCAAATGCTCATCGGTACAGAGAACATAAACAAAATGGTGTTTTGTTTGTGCAATGGAATGCTAGACAAAAGAAAGATTGTGAAAGCCACATCCCTGCTTAAGCAGAGTATTAAACAAAGAGAGCTGTCCCCTAAAAGTGGGACTACATCCACATGAAAGTGTAGAATAGACAGAACAAATTCAGAACAGCATAACACCCGGTTGGGTGGTGGCAACCGGGGAGCAGACACCAGGGTGCTGCCTGGGGTGGGCTCAAAACAGCTTGTGGGGGGGCAGGAAACCTGTCCTCTGGACTAGAAGGGAGCAATTGAACATTTGTTCCAAGAATGACCAGAATAGGAAAACTACAGCTGAGGGCTCACTTAACTGCCCTTTAGGAAGAAAACCCCTGACAGCAATGTCTGGTCCTTTTTGACTCTAAACCCCAGAACCCCAGGACTCACCACACAGTAAATGATGTTTTTGAATGACCCCCCCCCCAGCAGAATCCTGTCATCCTTGCTCTACATTCCTTCTTCCTGAGACTTGATGAGTCTATATGACAAGCGCCCAGACCTTAGCACAACTAAAGGCATGCTAAAGGTACCATTCTGATCTTAAAACCCAGCATGAAGGTTTCAGCACCCACCAAGACAGGAGCAATGACCTAGTCCATCAAAGACCTTGTCCACAGTTTCAGTATCCAGGAAAGTTCCTAAATGTACTAACCTTGTTTTTTGGGTTCTGTAGTTCTGCTTTTCTACTAACTGGTCTTGATAGCTAAAGTGCATCAACCAGGATGTAGGCTTTGTGTATGAAAGACAAAGGATGGTGAGGGACCGGGCTGTATGATGTGGTTGAGGTCCCTGTGTAGCCACTTGCCAGCAATCAACACTTTCTTTTCAGCTTTAAGAGTGTGTGTTCTCAGGTGGGTTTGCCTGGTCTTCTGATGACTCATCTCCCACTCCACCTCCTCCTTCTCTTCCCCACTCTCCCACTTCCTGAGACTTCACCTCTCAGCCACATTTAACACCTCCTTCCTTTACCAGAACTTCTCTGTAATCAAACAGTCATCTATTTCTCCTCATATCACTTCCAAAATATGCAAGTGCTTTCCACAACTGCGAGCTTCTCCTGCTGTCTAACCCTCAGGTGGGCATCTGAAGATTCTGTTCGGTTCTGACACTGGAGCTCAGGAGTTGGCTCAGATCACAGAGATTAAAGGCTGAGCCCCATCACAACAGCCTTGTTTCAGCCATGAGTCAAAAGTCCACACCACTGTACATCAACTCACCCTCCACCTGTCAATAATTTCCTGGAATGGCCCATAGATATCCTGTCTCAAAAAGCCAAAAGTTAAAAGTAAAAATAAAAGAAATAGAGGTTAAAACAAAGCCACGTAAAGATGAAAAATACACAGAGAATCTGGATACTGTATGTTATTATGCTCTCTTTGAATTGTTTAAATGCTGAGGAAGGAGCAACAGCTGCTAAAAGATATTTGTTTATAAATGCTGCTAAGTTAATCCAAGATAGGTATTTTGAGAATACCTTGACTTCAAAATTGAAGTCAAAAGGTATGTTACTTTGGAGAAGAGATTTTGCTTTTGTTTCCACAGGAAATGAGAGACTGTGGATTCATTCTGAGTTAATAAAAATCAAGTTTGATCAAGGAAGACCACCTGAGAATCTCCAGTAGGAACAGATGGCCCGGATATCTGAGTTCTACATCCAGAACAGATTCAAGATGCTGCCTGAGATTATCAAGCCTCACAGGATACTCCAGTCAGGACTTGATCATAACTCTAAATTTTCTTTAGGTCCCCATAAGATTATCAGCGCCCCCAACCAGCTGGAAGTAGCCTGGAATACTATGCCCACATTCCCAAAAAAATGGACTATGGATATTTTCCTTTGTTTAAAAAAAAAGAGGGGGAAGTGGTGTGGAATAATTCTGTATCTGTCAATTATGTTTTAAATAAACACTGATTGGCTGATAGGCAGCAAGTATAGGCGGGAAAACCAGACAGGAGTATTCTGGGAAGGAGGAAGTTCTTTCCCCAGTCCTTCCCAGACCAACGAAGAAGCAGGATGTGACCTGCTCCGCTGAAAAAGGTACTGAGCCATGTGGCTGACATAGATAAGAATAATGGGCTAATATAAGTTACAAGAGCTAATAAGAAGCCTGAGCTAATAGGCCAATCAGTTGTCATTAATATAGACTTCTCTGTGTGATTTCTTTGGGACCTAATGACTGTGGGACCTGGTGGGAAGACAGAAACCAACCAGGCCCTCATGTTACATTGCTCTGCAAATGACGAAACTTCACAAGTCTCGTGTTGAAGTTTCCTTCTCAAGTCAGACTACCAACTGCGTTTACCCCCTCCCCCCAATATCTGTGGGCTCCATATGCAAGAACTCAAGCAACCAGAGATGAAAAACATTCAACACACTGTTATGTCCACACTGGGTATGTGCAGACTTTCCTCTTACCAGTATTCTCTCTACTATCTGATACAGCAACTATTATCTTAGTTTTTAGATTCTTTCAGGGATAGGGGGGAATCTATAATTTATGGCATCTGGAAAACTCATGGGTGATGTGAAAATATCATGCCATTTAATATAAGCTCCTTGAATGTTCAAAGTTGGTGAAACCTGAGGGGAGTCCTGGAACTATCCCCTTGGATTCTGAGGGATTTCTCTCTTTGGCTAAAACCAGTCTGAAGACTTAGCTAAGCCGGGTGTCTCTCAATTCCTAGTACTCGTCTGCTTCTCTTGCAGTCAGGTACAGCCTTCCAGTTCACTCAAAACCAACTGCAACAGACTCTACCGCTGACCAAAAACGTGTCATTCAGAGAAAGTAGCTGACTTCTCTGAGGCTCCAATTCTTTGTGATGTGGGACTGACAGACTTAACTCTCTTCTGGGTTCTCCCAAAGAACAGTGATCTGGAGAGTATAAAAAGAAGGTGCCAACTTTAGCATGGACATTTCTACTTAATTTTCCACTTCCCACCCAGGTGTGCTCATGGGTCTGTCTGGCTCCAGATGGCTTTGGCAGAAATAAAAAGGGACTGTGCCTCTCTTCCTTGCTGGGCACTGAAGAGAGATGTTCCCATTATTCTCTCCAGGCTTCATGGGAAGTTCTAACAAGAGCCAGTTTAAGGCAGGCTCTCTAATTCGTATGAATTCCTCCCACCTCTGAGTTAAGACCAAAGGAGCCTTTCCCAGCCAGGAGAGAAACATTCCAGTCTGTTGACATCAAGAGGTCTGTGGGATCATCCAGGGGAGATCACGGGAGACCATGAAGACTGCAGATTGTGTGTAGAGGCTTTGGGAGAACACAAGGTCGTGGGGTCAAGCATGTTAAGTGAGAAAAAGAGCAAGTGTTCTCGCCAGCCCCTTTGAGGGGAGACATGCCTTGATCACCAAGAGCAAACACACATGCATGTTCTTTTAAAATACCAAAAAAATTGCAGAATTTTCCCTTGGAAAAAATTATAGACACTGGCAGACAATTTTGAAGGGAGATGTGAGGGATTGGGCCTGCCTGGTCCACTTATGCTCAGACACTGTCTCTTTACACACCAAAGCTACTGTTCATTGCTAGTCCAGAAGCCCGGGCCAAGCCTTCTCATCTCTTTGGCTTTCCTGACAGATGACCCAACTCACTGCCAGCTGGCTGTGGATCTGAACAAATTGGCAGGGTCCCACCTGCTTTAAATGCATGCATGTGTATCTCTCAGACTCAAGGCAGACATCCATTGGCCTGGCTAATGAGGAAGCTGAAGATGGCCTGCTTACTCACAGCAATGGAGCCTGAGTCTCCAAACCAGATACCCTGAGAGGCCCAAGTCAAAGGACTTCACACTCCTGCCCCAAGACCTCTGTAGAAAGACTCTACCAAAATAATCAGATGTATTTTGTGGGAAAAAAAGCTGGTAGGTCTAAGAACGACCTTTGCCTCCAGAATCAATGACTGTACATGAAACTATGTCCTAAAGAGCATGGCTCCCTAAAATTTGTTAATTAAACCTCAGAGGAAAAGGAGATCTGGTGATAGCCATCTTGAGTCTAAAATGGATCAGGTTAAGGAATAAGGGCGATTCATCCTGTGCCATGGTAGCCAGGGTTTTGTCAACTATCCCAGTGTATGGGGAGGGGAGTGGGAGAGAGCTACCATGCACTCTCTGCTCAGGAACCCCTGAACCACAAGAAATAAGTCAAACCCAGCTGGACAGACGGAGGAAAGGGAAACCCCAGGCACTGGGGAATTCTGCTTTCTTTCTCCTCATCCCTGTCTTCTCTTCTTTGACAAATTTCCCTTTATCACATGTCCTCCCTGATTCCACTTCACGGAAACTCTTCAAAATAATGGGTCTCCTGTTTGGAAACATTGATCTCTGCAAAGGGTCCCAGGTGTGATCAGGTGCTAATTGCTCTACGCATATGTGTAGGTTGGGGCAGTTGGGTAGTTCCATAAGAAATCAACAAACGTCCACAGACAAAGGAGCATCTTGGAAACCCATCAGCTCCTTGTCCGCTAAGTCTGAAGAGAAAAGAAGCAAATTCAGGAGGTGCTGGAAAGAAAACACAAGGGTCAGGAAACGGGATAGTCTGTAAGTCCCAACTCAGACCCTACTTCCTTCATGATATCCCTGAACAGAACCATTCAATGCAATCCGAAAAGGCCATGGAGTCCAGAAGCCTTGGTTCTGGCCATGCTCCATCTCCAACTCACGAGACATTCCCCATTAGTGTAACCTGTTCAGCTCTGCTCTACAATCCACTGGTTCTCTGGTTACTCCATCCAGACACAGGGTCATAGGGAAGAAGAAAGTGACGGCAGGCACAGCTCGGAAGGCCCTGGAAGGGAGCTAGTGCAAGACCAGCGGAGGGTGCGTTCCTAAATCCCTGGGGCTGGCTCAGCGGATGAGAGAGGCAGGGACAGCAGGCTGATGCCCACTGATTGTAACTCAGGTGAGAACCACAGGAGGCCAGTGAGGCCTCAAGCAAGACATCTTCACCTCTCTGTGCACGCATCTCATCCCTGCCTTTTGTTCTGGAAGAAGAAAGAGGAGAGTATGGAGCAAGGCCGGCACCCAGGCTTTTGTTCTCCACGGCTGCTGTATGGAGCAACAATGGTTGACCTTCCTACCAATCACCCTGCAGCCTTGTGCTCACCGGTCTCTGCGCCCCTCACAAGTGCTTTCTAGAAGTAAACAAAAGTGGGTGTGTCTTTGCTTTCACTTTCCCCTTGCAGCAAATTTGGAAGAGAAGTACGTGTCACGTCTGTATAGATCCTCAGCCAGCCAGTTGCACTCTAGAAGCCTGTGGCACTCCGTTTGTAGCCTAAATTTGCCAGACAATAAGCCAAAACACACACATTTATTGCTTCTTGGGGAAGAAAACATTGGTAAGAGCCACTCGATGGAACCAGGCAATGTTCATTCTGCAAATCCCACCATGCTACCTTAAGGGTTCCAGCCTAGGGAATGTGCAAAGATGGATGACTGAAACCAGAGCTTGCCCTGTATTCTGCAGGAGTAGAAGCATTAAATATTAAAAAGTGAGAGTGCAGTTGAATGAGTTATCGCCACAAGGACTATTACTAAACCAAACAATTACATACGGCATCCTACAACCAAAAGCTGTTGACAATATCTGACGAAAATTTTAAAAAGCCATCAAAAACAAGATGGTCCCATTTTCGTGAAATAAAAATTGAAGGACAGAAAGAAAGGAAAGAGAGCCTGAGAATATATTCTTAACATGCTTCTCTGCACGGTGGCTTTGTTTCGCTTCATGATTTTAGCATGGTCTGAGCTTTCATCATCCTGAGTGGACTTGCCCCACCACCTAGAGTCTTGAAAAATGTCTTTGTGGATCTTGACCATGGTTCCTGGAAGCCATCAGCACCCGGCAGGGACAGAAGGAAGAGCTATGGGGGGCAGGACAGGAATATGTCTTATTCTGTAAGTCCTCCTGTTAATGTGTCCAGTAAATGAATCAAACTAGATCTTGTTACACACCAATTTTGCTTTCTGAACCACAAATGCTGAATCTACAGGAAAAGAAGTAAACCCCAAAGGGCTGTGCTATCCTAAGGAGGTTATTTCAATTCATTGCTTTACAGAGCCCGTTCAAGGAGTTTAAATGCTTTCTTCCTGTGGAGCAATGGCAAGCATGTGCTGCCCAAATGGTGGCTGTGTCCTTAAATATCTGAGGGCAGGCAGCTGAGAGAGCTGGGCTGCAGGGCATCAACTCCATCACTGAATTTCCCAGGCCTGTTTCCCCCTCTACAAAGTGGGAAAGAGGCCTCTGGTCAGGGTCTGCATCTTACTTCATGCTTTCTGCATGTCTCTGGGGTTGTTTCATGGTTGCTGCCAGGGGTGCAGGAAGGCGCAGAACAGGAGGCAAGGGAGATGCCAAATGAGCCCTGCCTGGCATCTTCACCCCAAGATCTCAAGAGGAGCCCACGTCTATCTCGTCTATATATTGAAGTTGAGCAGAGGCAGCATCTGGAAAAGAGACTTATACAGTTAGACAGATGGGAACCAGCAGACTGTGGCTTGGGCTCCAGTGTTCGTGAACACCCACATTGTCTTGAAGCTTAGAAGACTTTCCTGCTTTTGTTGTTGCTGTTACTTCAGCTAAGGTAGCCATAGATGACCTGGACGTTTCTTCTATTTTTCAGTGTGGCTGTCTTTGCCGTATCCAAAGCAAAGTTGCCGTCCTTCATTGTCTCAGAAGCGAGATGAAAATATCCACCAAAGATGTGTTTTTAAGTCAACCTTCCACAAAAGAGTGAGAAATCCATGGAACTGGCCTGTCTACAAGGCACCTGGCACCAATTAGCCCTGGCTCCGTCTGAGCAGCTCAACACAAGAGCGTTTGAAAGTGAAGTGCGCTATTTGGGGCTCTTTGCTTGGGTTTTGTTGGGTATTTTTTTTCCATATGAGGAAATGGTTCATTGCTGCTCTTAGCAGTGCTTGCTACGCCGTAGTGTGCAGCTGACACTCGTGCATCTGTGTCACATGGGCAATACCTTTCTGGTAGATGTGTGTGTGTGTGCTACGTTGTTTCTTAAAATAACAGCACCAATGAGGAATTTTCCAAAGCTATCTGATTGAGCAAGACTGCAAATTCTCTCTATTGCTAGAAATAAGGAGAAACGGAGGAGGGAAGCAGTAAGAGAAAGGGAAGGAAGGAGGAAAACACAAGGAAATGAAAATTCGCTTTAGAGCACATTTTACATCCTTGGTATGATAAATTTCCATTCTGGCTGAGCTAGCAATCCTTGGCCTGTGACGGTACCATGAATTGGGTTTTACTTTTTGTTTTAATTTTGTGTTTTGAGGCAGAGTCCCACTATGTAGCCCGGGCTGGCCTTGAACTTACCATCCTCCTGTTCCAGCCTCCTGCATGCTAGGATTGTACACCTGTGCCACATGCTGGACTGTCTCCATGAACTTGAAAAGCACAATCACCTGTGGGAAAGGCTTCCACGCAGATCTGAGTGCCCTGTAAACAGCTTGTGTCTATCTTCTCTGGTGTTGGTAGGGCTCACGAGAAGCCATGTGGATAGAATCCAGAGCCATAAGCCTGAAATCATCAGAGAGAGGATGAGCCGAGAAGGTTGCTAACCGGCCATGTTCACGTGGAGGAGCCTCACCTCCACACCTTCCCTTTCCCCGACCCAGTCCGGGTAGGACGAAGGTCTGCAAACCTTACAGGTAGCCATCATGAGATAATTTGGCCTCCTAAAGCATAGCACACAGCAACCTGATCCCCCAGGCACTGTGGAGAGGAATAAAAGAGGTGAAGAAAGGGGCTGGCAAGATGGCTCAGTGATTAAGAGCACTGGCTGCTCTTCCAGAGGTCCTGAGTTCAATTCCCAGCAACCACATGGTGACTCACAGCCATCTGTAATGAGATCTGGTGCCCCCTTCTGGTATGCAGGCATACATAGAGGCAGAATGTTGTATACATAATAAATATATAAATATTTTTTAAAAAAAGAGGTGAAGAAAGAACATGCAGATCAAAGGGCTTAAGGTGTCAGATACAGAGTGAACTTCAGCTGTCTTTCAATGCATTGTGGCCTCCGTTAACAACCATGTGCTGCAAACTTCAAAACCAATGTAGACTTTTAACATGGTCACAACCCAAACATGATAAACTAGCGAGGTGATGGGTATGTTGATAAGCCTAACTGATTCCAATTTCACTCCATAGGTACACACAAATGTGGTGTGTCAAAAAAAAAAATAATTAAAAACAAACGTGTAATGGGACCAAGGGGTTTTCTCCAGCCTACAGGGGACTTACTCTGGTATTAAAATGACTTGACTGTATACTGCCAATGAAATGCCCTCATCGTGAAGCATCATGTGGCCCACACGGAAAGGCTTTGAAGGCTACTGTAGCTCCAGCTACTGCCAGATCTTGCAACATCATTTTAAAAATGAAGAAGTGAGTTGGGAGTATATTGTAGTTTTATTTCAACAGACATAGGGAGAGAGCATCTCTAGAATCCACAGCAACTGATGGCAGTGGCCATAAGCTATGACAGACTGATGAACCCAGAATGGTAGACTCTGCCATTACCGTCATTTAATCTAGGGAGTGGGGTGTATTGCCCAAGCACTCGGCTAGGAGGTGGTAGTGAAGAAGTTAGCACAGCACTGTGTATTAGCACTCAGGATGGCAACCACTGCATGCCATGACCTTCTTTTTTAATAAAAAGATGCTCCAGTTTGGAGACACACATGATCAGCTGGGGCATGGAGGGGATGGAGCTACTCAGGTGTGTGACTAGGTCAGTGCCCCAGCTGCTGTCTGAGTGGAAAGGGGGAGTGTCAAGTTCTGAATGGAGATGCTCACACTGTAAGGAGCAAAGAGAACAAGGCGAATAGCAGAATGAATGCACATTAAGTTCCTGGAACTGCCCTAGTTCACACGGCTCATATTTAATTGCTATATATCACCAATAAAACACTCAATCTCCTCCTGTAACTGCACCCAAACTTGGCTTGTCTTTCTTGTAGGTAAGTGTTCCACCATAGGAGCTGTCCTTCAGAGAACAGCTATAAGATGAAAATATTTCCCCAACTTGACTTCCCCTTAACCAGGCTGCTCCCATTCCTTGTGTCTGTAGCTGCCTGTATGCCGTCGGTGACATCATTCTGCCGTTCCAAAGGGGAGCCTATACTTTAATGTTGCAGTTTCCTCATAGACTGTCCAGTTGAGTAGTTTGTAGAGATTGACAGAGTGCTTTATCTCAGTGCCATTCCCTGTCATTTGGCCAGACTGGCATGCTGAAGGAAGTCAAGATCAACTAAGGCCGAGAATAGAGACCCTCTGTTCAAAGGGGAACTTAGACAGACAATTGGCGGGGAGGAGAGGTGTGGGGAATCAGAACAGGATGGGCAGAGATGGCCTAAGAAACGGGGCAAGTTTGTGGTGCCCCTTCATCTGGTGACATGGCTGTAACCACTGCTCTTCAAGAACAGTGACACCAAGCAGTGAGCAGACACGGGGGCCCTTGACGTACTGTGAGGGGTTTTTACTTTCCTATTATAATCTTTGTTACAAACAGCCAATGAACTAAGAAGATGGTTTTATAACAAAAACTGTTAGAAGAATTTCAAGCTGCCACAATGGTTTATACCAAGAAAAAGAGAAAAGATTAACCAGAGACCGCAGCAATTAAGGTGGCATGTTTTAGCTTCCTTTGTCCAGCAAGGACGGTGTGAATCTGAATTACACAGCAGAATAAATCTGGGCCTCCTTGAATCAAGGCAGAAAGCAACAGAATGTGTAACCATGATCTCAGTTTAAGACCTAGAGACAAGGTTGGAAGTTACTGAATAACAATAAACTCATAAGGTAGAATGGTTCCAATATGGCGATTTTCCAAATAATCCCATATGACTTGGTCATCTAGCTGAGTTGAATGCAGGTTTTTTTTTTTAAATCTCAATCTCAATTATTAATATTAACTCTCTTCTATCACACATAACAGCTATCTCTCCACACACACACAGACATACACGTATATACATGTGGATATGTATATAAGCATTTATGCATACACGTGTGCGTGCAGCTGTGTGGTTTACAGGATGAATGCAAGTTAAAGAAGTGACCGTAGAGTTCAAGAGGCTATAGCAGTGGTAGGACAGAAATGCAAGCAGGGTTTGCATTGATAAAACAAGAAGCCAGATCAGTCATAGGGAAGGAGCTCTTTAAGCGAAAGTGTAGGGAGCCACAAAGACAGCAGGGTAAATGTGCCATGTCTACTGGGTACAGCACTGCAGCTGAAGAGAAAATAAAGGTTGCTTTGCAAGCACATGAAGAACCTAAGAAATGAAAACAGCTCGGCTATGGGGCTCTTTTTTCTGAGGACCAGGAAGACTGCCTACTCTACACCGGCAGTTTGGGGAGCATCCCTCAAAGGCTCTGGTGTTGAATGCTTGGTCACCAGCATGCCATGCTATGGTGGAAGGCTGAGACATTTAGGAGGTAAGGACTTGGAGGAGGAAGGAAGGCCACTGGGGGCTCTAATTCTTTCACATCTCTCTCTTGGTTTCCCGGCTGCATGGCCAGTAGACCCCCTTGGCAACCCACTTCTGCTATGATGTAATATACCACCATAGGCTCAGAACACTGAGCCCACGAGACAGGAAAGCAAACAAACACAAGGTCCTTGGCCACCATCATCAGAGACCACAAAAGAATCAATGCTTATTCAATAACAGCCACTCTATGAAAAGGAAAATTAAAAAGAGTGTTTCTGATATCCAAATGACAGGAAGCCTTTCCTATTCTGGGAAACTACATCTCAAAGAAAAGACTATCGATTGGTTCTGCCCAACATGATGACAGACATGTACTTGGTCTGTGGGTTCCAATTAGGTACCCGCTAGCCATGTGTGCTACAGACCACTCAAAATGCGGATACAAAGCACTTTAAACAAGCCTAAATTATTTAAGTTTAAATAATTTCACATGCCCAGAGACAACCCAAACAGACTATTTAGCTATGGAGTACCCATTTTTTAAATCTTGTCTTAGTTACTTTTCTGTTGCTGTGATAGACACCATGAACAAAAGCAATTTTTGGAAGAACACATTTATTTTTACTTACAGTTCCAACGGGACAAGAATCCACGCGGCAGGAAAGATTGGCAGCAGGTAGCAGGCATGGCAGCCCGACTGAGAAGCTGAGAGCTCACAGCCTCACGCAAGCACAAGGCAGATTGGGAGTGTGGCTCAAACCCTCAACTCGCAAAGTCCATTTCCAGGGAATGTACTTCAACCAACAAGACGACACTTTCCACACCTCCGCACCATTCCCTGGGAGGCAAGTGTTCCATTGCCTGAGCCTGTGGTGGACATTTCTCATTTAAATCACCACATCTCTCAAAAATTCTTTAGAAACAAATGTCTTCACTAAAGAAAGGGTCAGAAAAATTTAGGAACGCATCAAAGGCTAGAGATACAAATTTTACCAGACAGCCTACATGTGGAGTGTCCATTGATCATAACCGATAGAGTCCTCTGCTCTCATTTCTTCCCTGAATCACCTCAGTGTTATAACCATTGAGGAACAAAAGAACAAAATCAGCAATAGAGGCTAAAACTATATAGAGGTTCTCATTTGGAATTTATGTTCTTTAGCGTTGATTGTTAAGTGTATACACTTCCTGGGAGATATCAGACTTAATATTCAACAGGACTCTTCTGAGGCCTGATTCCCACACATTGAACAAATGTTCTGCCTCTCAGGGGAGGGCAACATGAATACCTGGGTTTTACAGCATCGTTGGAAGGTTCAGAAAGGAATGGGGATCCATTCTTGCTTCTTACAGCTTCGTTCTACACCTTCCCTACCCTCAATAGCCAAAGGGAACGAAGAGGACAATGGGAAACAAATGTCCAGCTTGGGAGCAGCATTGAGCTTGACTCTATCTTTGTGCGCTTCCCTCAAAGGGGACCCTTCCTAGTATTGTTCCCTTGCTACCAGACAGCACGACTTGGAAATTCATCAACATGACAAAACGGAGCCTCTAGGGCAGAGAAAGGTCAGCGACTGCATGGGGTGCTGGGCTTGCTGGAGCCCTTCACAAAAGCTCTGGAAATGGGCGCACCTTTGTTCCCCTCTATTCTGGTGGAAATGACTTGGTGAATGCGTGGCACCTTTCTCTCCCTCCGGTGCCACCCTTGACCCCTCACCTCACCCTTTCACACGAGATCTTTTGTGCTTCACTGGCCTTTCCGGATGAGGAAGAGTCTCACTAGATTAAGAATGGACCTTTTCAGAAGAGGTCAGTTGGTCCTGGGGAGCGGGGAGAATGAAGCTGCCCCCTCCACTCTGACCGTTGATTGAAACACTATTCACAGGCTCCAGGATGCTAGGGGGGCAACTCTCCGGGAGCTGCTGAGGGGACATCAGGTTCCATTCCCATAACCCATGCCCAGTCACCCCAAAGAATCGGCCACTAGCCATAGCTCCCTCCCACCCAGCTACACGGTAACCCAAACAAGTCCCTTCTGTATACATTTTCTGTAGCATGTAATTACCAACGGGTGACACAGAAGGATAGGGAGGAAATGCATTAAAAGATCTATGATAGAATTATGGTCACAAGAACCCCCATCCTATGCCGGGGTTTGGATGGTGGGAGATGAAACACGCAGATTACCGGACATTCCTTTGAGAACTCTTAGGTGGTTTAAGTGGGGAAAAGAGAGAGGACTTAGGTTGCACTGGGTAATAGCCTCAGTAGGATCAAGAGTGGAAACCGAAAGATCAGTTCAAAGGTTGTTTCCTGTCACTGAGACCTGAGATGCTTATGCCGAGAACAGGGTGGTAGGATTGAAGCTGGTGAGCAGTTAAGTTGCCAGTGTGTACCATAGGAAGAATCAAAAAGATTATGATGAGCAATCCCACACAAGGTACTTAGCTTCCCATGAGCAAGTCCTGATTGACAGGGGATAGGAATGAATAGATAAATATTTCTCAATTTTCTCCTAGAATTTGGTGAACTTGTCACACTATTATAAAGGAATCAGGGTTATATCCCAAAGCATTTACTGTTTTGTTGCTTGAAGGAGACACAGTCAAGTCTTCTGTCTCTTACCACCACCACCACCACCACCCCCCATGTAGTGAAGACCTTGTCTCATCAATTGTTTCTAACAGCAATTGAATTAGTTTCCCTCAGGTCTTGGCCAACACTGATGACCATTTCAGCAAATAATATAAAAATACGGTGCAACTGAAATGCCAGCTTAGGGCCCAGATTTACAGGATAAGAACGACGAACAATTTCTGCAGAATATCCACGACTGAATTACGTTTAGCTCTGAGAGTTTTGAGTAGGGCCCGTCGTTCTCATGTGAACCTTGCATCAGAGGAATTCAAGTGCGTGGCTTCATCTGTCCTGTGCTTATTCTTATCATTTTGCATTCTAACCCCCAGGTCCTGGACTACACTTGGTAAGGAACACGTGCTTCTGTGAACTGTGAATGTTTCTGATTCGTCAACCAGAGGAGGGCATTTCTGAAAGACGGATTCCCTCTCAGCTGAAGACTTGTCTTTCAGCTCATGCATTCGAATCACCTTGCCTCCTGCTACTGCACGGACAGATCCAGCAAAGTACACTGAACAGCAGAGTGAGGGTCCTTGAAGGAGACCCAGTAGCTTAACAAAAGGCTGATCAGCTCAAATATAAAAGATTATTGAAGTCTATTTACTAAAATTTTTGTTTAACTTTTGCAATCTCCCTACAAAGGAATTGTCTATTCACACTTAAAAAATAATGAATTTTCAAGGAAACTTCAAGCTGAATAAAATAGATAAAGCAACACACACCCATATCCAACCAAAAAGGCCTCAAAACAGCCAAGTGTTCATCATCTCAAAGACAAAGTGATATGACAGTCAACAGTGGCGAAAGAGAATATGGATAAGCCAGAAGATGCAGAGGGCAGAAGCTGATCCTCACTGATCTAACAAAGCAGAGAGAGGGGAGACCTGAAACGGCTTCAGATAAAATAGTCAGCAAACAAATAGAAATCAGAGAGATTTGGGGACACAACATCCAGGGGATGGCTAAGAGAGAGTGTACTGGCGTCTAAAATTGGAACTGAAGACCGGTGGGAAAACAGAAAGACTGGGTGAAAATCTGTGGAGCCCCAGGATCTTCTTCCGCCTCTGGTTCCTAGGCAGATTGTCACATTGTATCTGCAGATTGTCACATTGTATCTGCGGATTGTCACATTGTATCTGCAGGTTGTCACATTGTATCTGCGGATTGTCACATTGTATCTGCAGGTTGTCACATTGTGTCTGTGGATTGTCACATTGTATCTGCAGAAGGGAAACAGAAGCATGAAAAATGCTGGTGCTCAACTCCATTTCTCCCTGTCACTCAGGGACTGGTACAGCCTACCTTTAGGGTAGGTCTGCCCATCTGGTTCTCCCAGTCGAGAAACCCCCTCACAGACTACCCAGAGAATTGTCCTGGTGAGTCCATATCATGTCAAACTGAGTATTGACGAGCCATCACAGTCTTGGCCAGGGGACTGCTGAAGGCGCTGTTTGAGGAGTGTGTCCTATGGTTGTAGGCTCCTCTTATCCGAGGGGCATACGAGCAGAGTGGGAAGCGATGGATCCAGAGTGTGGGAGGTAAGAATTGCCTATAGAGAACTTAAAACCAGTATTTAAATAGACTATAATTGCTTTTCTTTTAATTATTCATGGACAACAGTTCTAAACAATTTTGTGATGGAGCTAGCCATTGCTCCAAAGACTCGAGTTCCAAGCAGCTGCTGTAGCTATCATACCATAATAATAAAAATATTAAATCCATACATCTTAACTTTCTAAACGGAAATTTATTTGGAAAACTCCAAAATTTAGTTAGTTTCCCACGATCACACTCCAAGCTAAGGATGGTCCCTTCAAGGGTGAGTTCAGAGGTTCAAACCCCTCCCCTTAGCCTCAGCCCAGGTCTGCCTGTGGGACATGATGCCTGTTCTATGACATAGTCCTGTGTTTAAAAAGCAGGTTCCAGACAAACACTACCACCATTTAACTGCAACGATACATTTAAAAATAGATGATGACTTTAAAAAATAAGGAATCCTTTGGAATAGTTCTTGTCATTTTATGTCACCACGTTAATGGTTACATTTTCTTAAAACTTGGAAGCAGTGATGCAGAGCACCATGGAGAATAATTCAGCAGTTCTGTTTGTAATTACAAAATTTATTCTCCACACGAAATGCTTGGCTTACTTTGAGTGACATTTTAAAAATGAGATTTACCAACATTACTGTTTCTGAATTTAAAGACTTAAGAGAATAATTATTATAACTTATTTTCATCACTGTTACTTAAAGTATTTTGATTTGTATATGCATTATAAATATGTGTGTTTATGGACATCTATGTATGTAAGTTGATCTATTGTGCTGGATATGTCTCTCGTTTGAAGTTTAATGCATTCACCAGATATGTGAAATACAGAGACTGAAATTTAAAAAAAACAAACAAACAAGCTCAAATGAAACCTAGAAACAAAACCTGAAGAGACAGAAAGAAACACAAACCTCAAGCTTAAATTCTAGAAAATATAAACAAAAATTGGCCTTTTGATTGGGAACATGGCAATGGGTGTCTTAACTAAAAGGAAAAGGAAAGCGTTGCCCCTAATTTTGGTCCTCAAGGTCACTAGTAGTGGAATAAATCCTGGCATCTCTGCCTTCTTTGTGCATCTGTCACCTCTGCTCCAGGTCCGCTGCTCACCTCTGCCTGATCCACCCCACCCCTCCTTAAGGCTGAAGGCATAGAAATCGGAGCAACCAAAGCACACTGCTGTCAGCCTTTACAGTGTTATTTTCCAGGAACCCCTAAATGAGGGTAAAAGTCTACAGTCACCTTGGATGCCAGGAACAGCAGAGCCTCTCAGGACAGATCGTACCTCAGATAAGACTGGTGTCGACGCTACAGACAGCGGTCCATGGAACAAGAACAATCACTGACTTGAGAAACAGCGTCCCCCGCCCCACAGAAGCAATAATGAACTCCTCAGACTGCCCAGCAGAACCAAGACAGAGGTAGCAGTCAGCCAGACCACACCTTGGCCAAACCTCTCAATCACGCAAACCTCTTCCTCTCTGCCTCCGTTCTCTCTCTGTTTAAACTAAAGGCTCATGTCAGTGCCCAGAAAAGAGACTCACTGGATCCCTTTCCCGTGTCTGTTCCTGATGTGCACACCGAGTACATCTTTCTCTGCTTCAGCTGTTACCCGTCCCCTTGACTGACAGATCGATCCATCAGGACAGGTGGCCAAGACTCAGCTAATGGGGGCCAGACCTGCTGCCTTTGCTCCCAGACTCTGCCTATAGGAAAAACAAAGCAGGGATGACATTTGGAAAGACATTTTTAGACAACAAGAAAGAGCACTCAGAATTTAAAATATAAGGGCAAAATCACCTAAATGGGGACAAAGAAAATAGAATTGATATAAACTTTCAAAGTTACAAGGCAAAACTGACAAGACGTAAAATGGGAAACAAAATATTCTTAAAATCAGAGTATTAGCTCAGAAGAGCTGACCTCTGACTAACTGAAGCTCCAGAAAGAAAACCAAGTAAGTAAGTGGAACAGCACAAAAATCACATGATATAGGACACATTCCCAGAACTAAAACCCATAGTTTTCCAAGTAGAAACCTCTACCATATGCTCAGGACAATAAATGAGAAGCAAGCCACACACACAGCAAATCAATATGAAGTTTCTGAATATTAACAATAAAGACAAAATCCCAGACAGAAAAAAAATAGAATATACCAACTGGCAGAAGTCAGCATTTTTCTAAAACATATTGAAAAATAGAATGTTCTGGTGCCGTTCTAGCCAGGACCCAATTTTGAAAATACTCCCAATCTAGTATCCAATAGACCACAAAGCTAAATGAATAATAACTGTACAAAAACATCATATGGGCGAGTTTTCAAAAGCCACCTTTTGTGGCAGAAAGCTCCAGATGAGAATGCTTCTTCACAGAGCAAGACAGTAAACAGAAGCAAAAGAAGACAAGTCACACAGGACACAGGAAATAGAATCACAGAAGAGTTGTGACAAAACTCATCATAATAAAAGGAATGCTCCCATCAGCACCCATCCGGGGCCTTGAAAGTCCTCAAACATAGAGCAGGGAATTAGAATCCTCCAAAGATAGTGTCACCAAGGAAATGAAACGGGACAGTTCCTCAGATCACGTGTCCTGCAGGGAGTGGAAAGAAACTAGTGTTGGAACAAAATGCTGGGTGGATCTTTTCAAAGACAAGGGCAGGCTGAGCTCCGGGACAAACAAAAGGCTGCACCAGAAAGAATATGCGATCATAATGTGTTCGCAATGGTGCCAGCATTGCTCTAATGATGCAGACACCCAGCATGGATTTGTCAAATAACTGAACACCAGGTCGATGGATGGTGGGAGATCCGTGCACTCACAGGAGTTAAGTTCCCGTCTTTCATGACTCCACTGATAACCATAAGAAGAGGCAATCCCATTACACTATCTAGAAGTATGGAGCACTGGGCAGAGGAATGAAGCTACGTAACTAAGAGCAGATACTTCTGGTGTGTATGACTTAGTGAGGGAATAAAAAAAGAACTGTGATTTTTAAGTTTTTCATAATATTTGCTTTTACAAACTTTGTACACATAGTGCTTTGGGCAACACATTTAAGAGGGAGAAGCAGGAAAACCAGAAATTTATTGGGAGCTCCAAGGTTTAATATGAATTGAAAATGAATACAATATTCAAGTACAGAAGGAGGGAGGGACATCTGAGGGTTTGAACATGGTTCTTTACTGGTTCGCATCTGTGTGCCAGCTCAGACCTCAGGCCACACGCAAGCACGCTCTGGAGGAACGGACAGGAGCGTTTACTGGATGCCAAGTGTACACCAGCACTGCCACAAAAGATATTGCAACTGGCCTTTCCCACAATCCGAGGGAATGGAGCAAGGTGTGTCCCAGATAAACTATGAGTCTCTTAAAGTCGAGCAAGTTTCTGGCAAGCCTTTGCTTTAGCTTCCAGTGTGGGAGTCCCAAGGACAGTGTATACAACTCAGTGAGACACAGCAAGCTCAATACCTTGACCTCATCATGCAACTAAAGGGAGGGGAGCTGCACCGCCACCCTGAACTCTCCTGCCTGAACCTATGGAGAATAGGAGCCGTGTTGGGACCCTCGGCACTCACCATATCTTGCATGGCACCTAGGAAATGCTCACTCAGCGCACACCAACAGACATGATCAAGATCCCGATTAAAGTCTACTTGGTTTGGCTCATCATTTGGCAGATAATCAAGTCCCCTAACCCATTGTCTCTCTACACGCTATGCAAGAGTCGTGTATGAGGCGCGCCTGGATGCAGCTTCTACAGAGAAATGACCCAGGAGGTTTGTGATGGTTTGACTACAACATGAGTGCATGTGTTGAATGTGTGGTCTTCAGTTGGTGGTGCAATTTCAGAGGCTGTGGGAACTCAGGACTGGGGCTTAGGTAGAGGCAATGGTCGCTGAAAGTGTGCCTTTGGAAGGTGTACTTGGTCTCTTTCTTTCTGCTTTCTGACCTCCATGAGGTGAGTAACACCCACCGAGAGCTTCCTCTACTGTAAGGCCCACAATTACAGCACCAAGAGACCACGGGATGAACCCACAGGAATCATGAGCCAAAATGAGCTTAAGTTGCCTCTGCCAGACATTTTATCACAGCGAGGCAAGAATAAGAGACACTGGTCCCTTCTTTAAAGTCAAGAGGAAACTACACAGGTCGCCCTCATACAACCTAAGAGGACAGTTTATAGCTATGTCTCAGGCCTTCCCACTGAAATGCCATACCCTTTAAATAGCAGAACAATAGCAATTCTTTTTATCTCAAAACAAAACAGCAAAATTAAACCTTCAATGTTAAAAAAAGAAAGAAAGAAAAAAAGAAAACTTCGTGGAAACAATTTTGGAGCCCACAGAATTTTTGAAAATGTCATTAGCAAACTGTACAATTGGGGCGATTAAAAATCAGACAGCCCAAGGGAAATAAATAGCAGTATCTCCAGCACAGGCCCCTCATCCTGAGCCACCAAGACACAGGGAGGCCAGGGCTGGTGCATCCCTCCTGCCTGCAATGGCCTCCAAGGTGGGGACAATCTAAGGAAGAAGGTGTGGAGTTCAACCAACGAAAAATAAAGGGTAGATCGTGAACAACAGAAAGGAGGTCCCGAGGACCCAGGGACACCTTCGAAGACTTTCAGAAAGCAGGCTTGTGCTCCTGGCAATCCCCTGGTTGGTTCCACACCTCTGTTCAGCAGTCAGAATAGCAGATCCATCCCTGAGGCTTCTGTAGTAAAGACATTTGAAATATCCCACAGGGAAAGGCCTTGCCAGGATAAAGCATTGTGGGGCACTCAGAACAAGGAAGGACAGAAAATATTGTCTCAAGGTCATCCGTGCTATCACGGCAATGTGAGCAAGAGCTGTATCCGCTTCTGATCAGGAAAATTTGAAGGTGTTTGTTGTTCTCAGAGATGCTCTACAGGACTAGGCAGAGAGTGAAGCGGTTCTAGAGAAACCTGTCAGGTCCTAAGGAGGCACACGGTGGCTGGCGAGAGCCCTGGATGTGAATATGTGTGACTGTGAAGGGGCTATGACCCCAAGGTGTAGAAAACACAGATCGTAAGCCTGCATGATTCAGAGACGCTAATATGAAAAATGCTGATTCCAAGTGTAACTGGGGTTTTTTTGTTGTTTTTTTTTTTAAATGTGCATTTCTAGTGTTGCATGGATTCGCCTTTTGTAGGCTTGCAGTGGAAATGGAGATGGAGATGGAAGACGCCATGCTGGGGGATGCTGGCAGACCTGCCAGTGTTCAGTGCCCTTCTGGAATTAAAAGAGCATTTCTGTTATTAGAAGTTTTTGCAACTCCATTCTCAGAAAGCAGATGCTGCAAAATGGGATACAGAGGGCTTGTGAAAATGTCCTTCCAAAATCCCCAAGAGCTGGTGGCCAGGAGCAAGAAAAGCTGTGCTGCTGAGAGCTAGACCCATGATGTCATGGGTGAACTTCACAAATGACATTCTTTGAGGACAAGCAAGATGCAACATCTGTGTTTCCTGGTTGTGAAGGTTCTGTGGTGACATTTAAGATATTGATCACTCTGACTACAGGACAAGGCCAATTTGGGCACCGTCTCTTCTATTGCTTAGGGTCTTAGCTGGGGTCAACCTTGGGGATTTCTGGGAATTTCTCTAGTGCTGGGTTTCTTGCTAGCCCCATAATGGCTCCTTCAATTAAGATATCTCTTTCCTTGCTCTCATCTCTGTCCTTCCTCCATCTCGACTATCCCCTTCCCTCAAGTTCTCCTTCCTCCTCCCTTTCTCCCCTCCCTTGTCCCTTCTGCCCTCCCTTCTCCCCTCACTGCCATGCTCCTAATTTTTTCAGAAGATCTTGTATATTTCCCCTTCCCAGGTAGATCTATATATGTTTTTCTTAGGGTTCACCTTGTTACTTAGCTTCTCTAGGGTCATGGACTATAGGCTCATTAGCCTTTGCTTTATAGCTAATATCCACTTATGAATGAGTACATACTATGTTCATCTTTCTAGGTTTGGGTTACCTCACTCAGGATGGTTTCTTCAAGTTCCATTCATTTGCATGCAAATTTCAAGATGTCATTGTTTTTTTTTACCACTGAGTAGTAAGTATTCCATTGTGTAAATGTACCACATTTTCTTTATCCATTCTTCTTCACAAACCCCACATCAGACAGAGGACTGATCTCTAAAATATATAAAGAACTCAAGAAATTAGACATCAAAATTTCAAATAATTCATTAAAAATTATGTACAGAAGTAAATAGAGAATTTTCAACAGAAGAATCTCAAATGACTGAAAGACACTTAAGGAAATGTTCAACATCCTTAGCCATCAGGGAAATGCAAATCAGAGTGACTCTGAGATACCATCTTACACCAGTCAGAATGGCGAAGATCAAAAACACCAATGACAGCTTATGCTGGAGAGGATGTGGAGTAAGAGGAACACTCCTCCATTGCTAGTGGGTATGCAAACTTGTATAACCACTCTGGAAACCAGTACGGTCGTTTCTCAGAGAATTGGGAATCAACCTACCTCAGGATCCAGCAATACCACTCTTGGGCATATACCCAAAAGATGCTCAATCATACTAAAGGACATTTGTTCAACAATGTTCACAGCAGCTTATCTATAAGAGCAGAAACTGGGAAAAGCCTAGATACCCCTCAACCACTGGGCTTTGATAGAGGTTTCCCTTCCAGGCAGAGGGAATCACTGTAACCGGCAGGTGCATGAATGATAGCCAGGTTTTTGATGTTGTCCACAGGCCAATGACCCCAGGGTGCACTCATGCTTCAAATTAAAATGATCTCCAGTACCGATTTCATACCCCCAAATCAGAAATACTGACTGAGTACCTTTCTTGGGTACTGTTCAACATCACATTAGAACCCTGTTCCCTGCTTCTGGAATCTTCCCATGAGAGACCTACGGGCACATAAATCACTGCTACAGAGATAATGGGATCATAGTTGGCACAATTGTTCTAAGCGATGATCCAGTGTTTTTATATTACCATAAAATTCTGAAAATGAGTGTTACTGAGTTGGCATTTAATTCCCAGCAATTACCCTGAGGTAACTTAGGATGTTTCTAAGACACCATGTCAGCAACTCTTGGCAATATTTTTTATGAAAGGAAACAAAATTGAACTCAACCTGATGTCCCACAAATAAGACATTACTTCAATTACTTAGTGGTCATGCATGTTCAATGTGAAGACATGTTCTACCAATGAGAGTTATATCACAGCTTGTCACATAAGTGTAAGGACCTGTGTTCAATCCTGAAAATCCACATTAAAAAGGAGGAAAAAAAAGTCAGGTGTATGCTTGTGATTCCAGCACTGGGAAAATGAACAGAGATGAACTGGAACTCACTTGCCAGCCAGCCTAACCTACCCGTTCTCTCTGGAGAATGGGGCTGGTGCTTACAGAGTCTCCTTGAGACTAACCTCTGCCCTTCCCATGCATCTCCACATGAGTGTTTACCTGCACACACAGGAGCAAACACAAGTGGGCTTGCACATACACAAATACAAAGAGGGTCGCTAGAGATGTTTTTGTTAGCACAGACTGCGCACACAGATCGACAGTGAAGAGAAAAGTGATCCACAACGCAATATGTAACATGATAAAGTTTATAACATGCGTATGTTACAGAGGATGTTCATCCGTTCATCGGCTAAGCGTGGAGCCATTCTGTGCCCACGCTGCTCTAGGTACTGAGGAGTCCAGGGCTGCCCAGATTTGATCATCTAAAAGGATGGAAGGCAAATAAGCAAGTGAGGGAAAAGCTCCATAAGGTAGAGTTAAGAGTTAGGCTGTGCAGGATAAGGTTGTCTTTGGATGTGGTCAAGTGTTTGAGAAGTCTTTGAGGAGACTCTGGGCAAAGTCTGCAAGGAACAGGTTGCTCTTCCCCACACAGCACCAAGTTCAGAGACTAGGAGAACCTGAAGGGTCATTCAAGGCACAGCAGCCATGTCTCAAGGCTGAAGTGGGAGGGCTGATGTCACCATGGTGGGTAATGCTGGGTGGTGACTGTTCATCCCAAAGATGGGAGAAGAACACCGCGAACCCGAATCATCATGGCCAAATTAATTAAAGCAAGCTTTTCCCTTTATGTACATGGGCTACCTCTCCCTAAAATGGGGCTAAAGAGGTCAGCATTGGACATGGGCAAGATAAGGGTTTCTAGCTCAAGGGTATGGGATTTACAAACAGATGATTTGAAGCAGCATGAGGAGGTGGTTAAAACAAGGTGATCATATAACAGCCTTTTAAGACAAAGGTAGGGCCGCAAAATGGTAATAACAACTTTCTGAAACAAAGACATGGTTGCCATTTCCTGGAACAGGCAGTACAGGACCACTGTAAGGTGAGATGGGGCATAGCCCAATCCTTGAGAAAGAGAGGTTTAATCATAACGAGGAATAAACCTCGTTTGTCTTTACTGTAAGATGGCTTTCAAGCCTCAGATGGAGGTAGGCTGGTTCATCAGTTACCAAAGGTTCTGGTCTTCCTGAGCCCTTGGAGGATTTTGAGCAGGAACGAGGCAGGGATGTTGGCTTCCCTATGGGGTACGAGGAGAAGCGTGACGGTTAATTCAAAGACCATTGAGAAAACTCAGCCCGGGATGCTTATGCCTTAAACAGGGTGGTAGAATTACAGTTGATGGATGACTACATTTTGAAGAAATAACATAGGTAGAATCAAGCGGATTATTTAGTACACAGGATTGAAAATGTGAGTTTAGAGGAAAATGACTTTCTTTTTTTACCTGAAGAACTTTAAAAAATCATCATGCCATTTATTCGGAAAAAACAATAGAGGAACAGTTAGAGCGAGCCATCCGAAGAATCCATGAAGAAGGGTGTGGTGGTGCTAGCAGCTACCTCTCACCGAATTTGTGTGCTCTGGGGCAGACGCTGCTCAAACAGGTCCGAATTATGCTTTCCCTTAACTATCACGATAACTCTGAGATGCAGGTCTCTTGTTGCAGAAGGAGTTGTGGGCTTCCACTTAACTAACTAGTCTAACTTTCTTCGTAATGACTATGCATAGCTTTCAGAATAAAAATGTGGGGCTCTCTGTGATGGATCCAGAGAGAAAAGGTAGAATTGGTACATTTTAGTATTTGGTGAATCTCTCTCGCCATTGTTCAACTCAGGTGGGTATGATGCTGTTTCACATGTATTTTTTTTTGTTCATCAGAACACACCCTGACAAAAGACGTGCAAAGGAGAAGGGGTACATTTTAGCTTAGAGTTCCCTGTTACAGTGTGTCTGCCATTGGTGGGAAGCCAAGGGGACAAGAGACAGCTAGTTACAACATACCCACAGTCAAGAACAGAGAGACACAAATTAATGAATGTATGCTTACTTGTGCTCAAATGCCTTTCTGTACTGCTTTAGTCCAGGACCAAACCCCAGGGAATGCTATTGCCTAAAAGAGGTGAGTTTTCCCACCTCAGTTGGTCTGATCAAGAAAATCCCTCACAGAAGCACCCAGCATCTTGGATTTTGGTTGATCCCAGACCCAGCCAAGTTGATCAGCACAATCCATTGTCCCATTTTTGATCCTGTGAGGTCAGATAACTTCACATGTAGAACTCAGTGTTCTAGCCACGGAGCCTTGATCCCTGCACTTTAGATGTAACCTGACTATCATCCTCTGGATTCTTTTAAATCTCTGGGATGCAAACAAACGCGGAAGAGATATTAAAAGGGTATGTGGAATCTGTTGTGATCTCTTTCAGAGAATTACAAATGGGGTACTTTTTTAACGATGGTGCCTGCTAAACCTAGCATATAATTACAGCATATCCCAGATAAATAACCCCCCTTGGAGCCTACACCAAACCAAAGCTCTCTCTTATTATGTAAGTTGCACTTCTGGATTTATTTTTTAATAGCAACATCTCCTAAGCGAAGGATCTCATTTACCTTTGTCTTTTCTCTCCAGTTACCGCAAATGCTGTGGCTTTGTCCAAGAGTGCACCCACTCACTGCAGTAAGCAAAGCAGGGATCACTATGGTGCCTGGCCCTGGATGACCACAGGATGTTTGTGGCAGATACCTCGCTAGTCTTCACACTGACACTCTCTTGACTTGGGGATTGTGGGATTCTTCCTGCCGTGGAAGAATCTGTGCTCTGCCGCTGTCTGATACTTTCAAGATGCTTCAGTGGGACGGGGCTGATTGTCTTATTGAAGATGAAAGGGCAGCCTGGGCTCTCAACTCATCGCTGGCCCCTGCTAATGCTCAGTGAACTCCCAGGGCTGGAATGACACCAAAGGCAGTACCCACTCCGTTCCCACAACTCCAAACAAAGTATCTATTTTTATTTTCTTTTACAAGTTTAGAGAGGAATTTTATCATAACACGGACTTTATTAAGTGGGGTTGTATGTGCCTTGGATCAAATTGAGTCTTCTGAATCATGAACATTGGAAATGGTAAGGAATGAGCCATTACATAGTCCAAATTCGCCACTTAATAGATGAGGGAAAAGATGCTCAGAGAACAGAAGGGTTCTGCCCAAGACCACACAGAACCAAGGATCAGAATCCAGCTCTTTGACTGAGTACAGAGTTCTTTCCACCCACGAGATCATTCCACCTGCCAAGACCGTTGCTGATAGTCTCCACCGGCCACATGAAGGTCTCAGGAGCTGACAGAGGAGTTGACCTAGCATGAGTGTCCATTTGCCTCACATGCACCCACGGCACAAAACAACCTTCCAGAACTAGAGAAACCCAGTTCAGACAGCAGCACCTGTACGTTGTCCTTCAGGGTAGGATGCATGCCAGTATTTGTCTCTGCCCTCAATTCAAACCTAGAGATTGTGAAAGGGAACTTGGAAGGACTAAAAGAAGAAGAAAGAAAGAGGAGGGGAGATCAAAGCATGCTCACAGATATGTACAAAAACAGGTCAGAGGCACTCAAGAGTCAGGCCTTTGCCTTTTATAAGTTATTTTCAGTAACAGCTGTTATCAGTGTCCTTCCGTTATCTTCACGAATGTTTGCTTAAGTTCAAAACAGGATCAAGATTAGAACACAATTTTTTAGCTGACACCTTCCCTTGAACCTCAGCTGCAGTCCTTTGGCAAATCAGCCATTAATACAACCCCAGCTTGCACTATAATCAACTGCCAGCTCGCTATAGGAATAGCTTTTAAAATGCAGTTGGCAAGCCAGTCCACTCTGAAGTAAGCATGTGCCGTATATTGTTACCTTTGCGAGTATGTCTAAATGTGGAAACACAATCCATGCTGGGTGCCAACTGTATATAATGGCGTTTCCCTGCCTGTAGCTATTTGCCAATAATCAATCATACATTTTTATATACATAGCAGGGTAGTGCGACTACACTTAGGTTTTTGTAAGAAAATGCTTTGCTTTCTGTTCTGATGAAAAGCCAGCCTTGGGAAAGCCTCCATCACAGAAGTGAAAAGTGAGAGGCTGGGTCGGTGGCTCTGTGATACTTCCAGGTCTAGAGCTCTGCTTCTCCTAGGTGTTGAATGACAGGCTTATATTTGTCAGGGTTTTCTTTTTTTTTTCAGTTGCAATGGCAGAAACCCAGCTCAGGATGAAGTAAAGGAATTTGGAGATGGATAACTGAAGTAGTAGTGACCACTGGTTTTAAGGACCCCAAAGAACTGAAGAAGAATTATCAAGAAGTCTCTTTTATTACCCTGCTTTCTTGGCTCTGACTTCCCCAGTATATTGACTCTATTATGTCTTTTTGATGAAGATGGGCTTGCTCCATTTCTCTCCCTCCCCCCCGTGTGTGTGTGTGTGTGTGTGTGTGTGTGTGTGTGTGTGTGTGTGTGTGTATTGTGTGCACAGGCACACATTCAGGTATGCTTAATATTGTGTATGTGTATATTATTGAGATACTCTATACATGACTAGAGGCAGCTCCTGGCTTATCCAATTCCAGTTTAGCCACCCAGCCTAGGGGCAGGAGAGAATTTTTTGGGACATAATGCATTAATACAATTCCTGTGAAAGCATGCTAGTTCTAGCTTTAAACCAGTATGGAGCAACACAACTGACTGGCAGTCCCAAAGAGGCACCATCTCTAGATATCCCACAAAGAACTTTGATTCCTTGTCCCAGCAGAATGCTATGAGTCATCCTAGACTCCAGAACCACATGCAAGAGAGGAGGGCAATTTCCCAAGGAAAATGAGATGCCAGGAAAAGGAAAGGAGACAAGAGCAATCATTCAACTCTCCTTAGAGAAGATCCTTCTTACAGTAGACAGGAATTAACACAGAGACCCACACTCGGGCAGTGTGCAAAGACTTCAGAATATACTCAGTCCTAAGTGGGATGTCTTCATCAAATGACTTCCCTCGAGACTCAGGGAGCTATGTAGAGAGCAGATAGGAGGCAGAAGGATTGTCAAAGACAGAGGTGATGAACGACCCCAAGGAAACAGTGTCTAACAGACTCAAGCACACTAAGAACTGATTCACACATGAGCTCACGGAGGCTGTACCAGGACACACCTCCACAAGTTCAAGCCAGACAGGGTCCCAGTACTGGGACCTGGGGTCCTACCTCTAACAAACAAGCTCTCTGCCATTAATGCCTACCGTCAAAGGGAAAATCTGCTTTCTCCAATGACGTGGCACTGAGTCTGTCAACCACACTCCAACCATACAAGCAGAGTAGGTCCCCTGTGCAAGAGTAGTTGACTAACACAAACAAAGTCAAAGTATTTTTATGAACTTTTGCTTTGTTTTGGCCTTTTTTTGTCTTGTTAGTCTTTTTCTGATTTTTTTACTTTTTTGTGTTTCTTGTTTGTTTGGTTGTTTTTTGTTTTTGTTTTTTTTTTTTTGCTTTTTTTTGAAAGAAAGAGAGAGACAAAGCACAAAATTGGTTCAGTCAGTAAGGAGGTGGGGAGGATCCAGGAGGAGTTGAGAGAGCAATTCAGGACTTGACTAAGTCAAAGGACCCACGAGCAAAGGATGACCTTTGCTATATTGCATTGACCTCTTCTTCTAGAAAGAAATTCCTATCTCACTTAAGCTGTTTTCTGTTTGGGGCTCCTAGTACTTATGATCAAAACAAGTCTGAACTGAGTCTAAAACAAAAGAGCTATTTAAGAATGCCAGGACGCTCTGTGGAACTTAGTCGACATTAAGGGTGGAGCCTCCCAGAAGCCAGAGCCCAAGTTCCGGTTTCTGAGTCACGTGATCCCCTTAATTCTGAGCACCGGCTCTCCAGGGGCTTTACTCACTCATAACGGCTAGAAGGCAAGAGCACACATTCAGCGCTCCTACACCCCAAATCCAATGCTGCTAGGAAGCTTTTAGATTTGGGAGGATTTTAGATCTTATTTATTTATTTATTTATTTATTTATTTATTTATTTATTTATTTATTTATCTGAGATAGCAAATTCAACAGGCAAACATTCCAGCATACAAAATAATTTTGAAATGCTTCTGATGTCAAGCATTTGGGGTAAAGGGACCTTCACCCTGTGCAGGAAATCCCGTCCCTACGGTCATCCTGCTAAGAAGTGTCAGGATACATGATCTGAGCCTACACAGACACATGTCCAAAGTCCTTCGTGTCTACTATCAAGCACCTTACTGTATATGAACAAAACACGAAAATATCACAGCAAAGTACCATCTCACCAACAGCCAAACACCAAAGCTGCCCAAGTACCATCCTTACCAATCCACTGAAAACCTTATTTACCTTGTTAAATCAATGTAGAAGAAGGAAGAAGGTTCCTCAAAGAAGCCTGCAGAGAGCTTGCCTTCTGCAGAGGGTGGGCTCACTGTAAGACAATCTGCATTTCCCCTGATAGAGAAGCAGCACTGTGTGACCTTGGAAAGTCACCGAAGCAGTGATTGAAGTTGGGAACTCGAAGGCCCTGGCCCTGGACGCAGAGCTCCAGGCGCCACCACCAGGCTGAGCACTTCACATGCCAGACTTGGTTCTTCCAAGACTTTACCTCCAGTCCCAAAGTCCGTGGGCCCTTCAGAAAACTCCCTGTTCAATGCCAGAACTTGGTCAGCCACTATTACCGAGCTGACAGATTCCTGGCTCTTCCACATCTTCCTCATTTCTCTCTCTCTCTCTAGCTCGGTTTATTGCAGGAACAAATGCTCTCCTGCAAAACGAATTCTTCTGAACGGTTGAAAGGAAAAGTAATACCCCACTCCACCCTTCAGAGGCCACTCGGACTGAAGCACATGAAAACGCTAGTGTTTCTCAATCCAAGGTTTTATTTGGGATGAGGATTATAAAGAGCCTTTCCTAACCATGGTGACAGGAAAGGAATGTGCAGGTCTCTCAAGAGAAGATCGCAGGAGTTCAGGCTGAACTGACTTATGAATCTTCCTCCAGGAATGAAACTCCACAGATGCAATGCTTACTCAATGGCTATTTCATGTTTCACATATACTGTACATGTTTGGAAAGGTTTTTAAATTGGGACTTTAAACTACCTACTAGGAGAAAATACATTACTTTTCACTGTTAACTCTGCGGCAGGGCATTAAAAAAAATACTCCTTCCACACAGAAGGCTATCCATGAGCATGGGGCAGCACACAGATATGTGACCATCAGCAAGGCTAGGCCTAGAGCCACCTGTCAGCCAGTAAGCGACTATGGCACCGACTCTAGCATTGACTTTTGATGTGTACAACAATTATTTGGAGAAACTTCCTAAGGAGTCAGCTCATTTCGTCCTTCTTTAAATTTTAGTAGACACCACAAACAGAACCGTGACTACAGTGTGCACACACACATGAACACATGTGTGTTTCGTGGGAAAGAGGACTGGCATGCGGTGGCAACCAATGACCTGGACAGAAGAAGAAAGTCCCAAGTGTTTGGTTTGTGCTTTGGGAATAGTGACACCATTGGTACACTTAGCTTTCTAGGGTCTTTGTGTTGGGTTTATTTTCCTGGATATTAATCCATTTAGGACAGACACACACACACAGTAACAAAGCAAAGCAACTACCCACAAGTGAGAGTCGGTGTCTCATGGGTCTGAAGCGGCTTGCTGTTTGCCTGTATTTATTTTCAATGGCTGTGAAACCTTACCACAGACTCGGGGCTTAAAACCAACAGATATGTCCACTCTGGCAACGCCAGAGGCCAGACGCTGAAATCAAAGCGTCAGCATGCCTGGCTCCTTCTGGAGACTCTCAGGAGGATTCGCAGCTCTCACTTCAGGACACTGCCCTCAATCTTCGTTTTTCTTGGCTTGTGAACGCAGCACTCCAGTCTTTCCTTCTGCACATGGCCTTCCCCTCTGAGGCAGTGTGTGTCTTTTCCACTTCAGAAGGATGCCTCTCCACAAATTCAGGACCAGCGTGATCCAAGATGATTTACAGTGTTGGATGCCCTTCTCTATCTGTCTTCTTCCCGTGAGACAGGTCTCTCGCTAAACTTGGAGCTGTGCTGGCAGCCAGCAAACCCCAGCAATCTTCCTGTCTCCTTCCACCCTCAACAGCACTAGGATTGAAAGCACGCACAAAGCCACATCTGATTTCAAAAACGAATGCTGAGTATTTGGATTCAGATCGCCATGCTTGGAGAACAACCTCTCTTATGCTATCTTCCCTGATCCTCAAGACCTATTTCCTAATAAAGTTGGTATTGACAATTCCAGGTGCATAGGCTTTCCAAAGGGTCCGTTTCAACCCACTCTAGTGAAAAATGGTGTCAGAGCTGCCAATTCCTGAAGTTCATATTCTTGGCTTCATTTCCAAGCTCCCTCCTTTTGTCCCTCTCTTTTTTCTGATCCTCTCTCTTCTCCTATAGCAGGCACATCACTCTGAGCTTGCAACATCATTACATCTAGCCTATTACAACAAGGGAAGAGTGTGTAACAATGTAAACAAACACCTTCGAGTCTTATTGGCCTATTCTCATCCCAGTGAGGTAGGCACAACAGAGAACTACTCTTGACATTCTTCAATATAAAGTTCTTATGTAGTCATAAAATAACCAAAAAAATCCCTACAAGCTAAATGCAACACAAACATGAATGCAGTAAAGTGCAAATGTATTTACTCCTAAGGGCTTTTATGGTGTATCTTTTGTCTGACACATTATGTAAAACCTGCTGGGGGCACAGTGGTGAACCAAACAGACAAAGTAGCTGACTTTGTGGTTTACATTTATATATCTTGTATCATTAATTCTAGCAGAAAAGGACCATACAACATTAATATGTGCAATCCAAACACTGTTCACAGAGGGACTCTACAGCGCTAACAATAGGCAATACTGAGTGCCTAGGAGTTAGAGACTTCCTGCTGGGCTGACAGATAGGAAGACAATGCCAGGACTAGATAATAAAGGTCATGAACTTTCAAGACGGCTGGCTTCTTCCTTACCTTCCTGACCTAAGACCAAGGCCTGCTAGCCTTTTCCAGAGCCTGTGGACCCGTCTGACAAGTTCACGGCCAGATCTTTGTTTTACCCAAACCTGTGGATGTGTCTGCCTCCCTGCCTTTGTCCAAATTGACCAACCCTAAATTGGAGGAAGACCCCCCTCAAAAATCCTGAATATCTCCAGCCCCCAAGGGAAGGCTGGCCTGGCTTTCGGCTTCCCTATCCCTCCTCACAATTGCAGAGGCTCTTTTGCTCTGCATGCCTTGGAGTGTGTTTGTGTGTGTGTGTGTGTGTGTGTGTGTGTGTGTGCACGCTATGTCTCAGGTTTCTCCCACCACTACCTCTTGTGTTAGGGACTTTTCTTGCCTCTTGGTTCTTTAGAGCTGGCGGGGGGAAAAAAACCCTCTGATGCCTCCCAGCCGGTAACAACCATTTGAGCTCAAGGAGACCAGTGCCACTGTTCACAGCTTTTTTCTCTGTTCTGGCAGCAACAAGCATTTCCCCATCACTGTGTGCTCCAAATCATTTGACATGCGCCACATTTACAAATTAAACTCAACATTTTTGTTCCTCATTGATTCTTAGCAATTAAACAATTTAGTGGTCGACAACATCATTCTATTTTCTTACCTATCAAACAAACACGTCAGTAAGTGTTCTGTGAAATCTCCTTTTGAGAATAAGCTTCACTACAAATGGTTTTGCAACTGGCTAACATAGTTTGGCATGCACATTGTGAGTGCATGTTTGCTTGCTTCTTCTGTGTTCCAGCATAAGCCAATCCAGGATTCTGCACATAACTGTATCCTTCACTCCTGCACTGTTCTAGGAGAAACATGGGTTACCCCAACATTTCATAAATGGACCGACCCCCTTATTTCTGCTTTCCAGTAAGTATTAAGAAACAGGCTGTAGAAAATATATTTTTCATATTTCAAATGACATTTTAATACGCTTAGCTATTAATGCCAAATCCCAAACATCTCAGAACTAACAAAACTCAACGTTTTGTGAAGAAAGTGAGAGATGAGGAGGAAGGGATTGAGGTCCAAGCCTATCATTATGACCACAAAGATATCATTTTAGAATTATTTTAATATCATGTGAGACAATTTTGTTCTTGGGGAATTTTCAGTGCGGACTCCTGGAGAGAGTCTTCTGCTAACAGCAATGGGTAAAGAACGGTTACTATAATTTTTATATTAGGAGTGGGTGACAGCAGCCGGACTTATCAGCATATTAAAGTTAAGTGCCACCGTTTGGGGGATTATGTGCTGTCAGTTCTCAACCGCAGATACAAAGAAAACACAGCCAGGTTCACACAGCAGGCTCAGTTACGGGTGATCAGAAAGAAAGGCAGGGTAAGGATGGAGGGCATGCGGTGCTTTAGCCTAGCATGTGTGTGGTCCAGTGAGTTCGAGCCACAGCGTCCCTGGAGAACGGAAGAAAGGTGAGCAGAGAAGAAGCAGCATTTTCAAAGTGCTAGGAAGAACTCACTGGGCTCTTAGAATGCATAGCCACACTCAGCTCTGCGTAACCGATATGGTGGTCCATCTAGAGAAAGCTATAGAACACTGCTGTAGGCACTCCCAAGTAAACACACAGAGGCTTAATATTAATTATAAATGCTCAGTCAGTAGCTCAGGCTGATTACTAGCTAACTCTTACATTTATTAACCAAAATTTCTTAATCTACCTTCTTTCAGCAGGGCACATTCATCTTCCTTCTCTCTGCATTGGCTCAAGATTCCTCAGACACAGCCCTTTTCTTCCCAGCATTCTCCTAGTCTGGCTCTCCCACCTGATCTCTTCCTGCCTATAGGCCAGTCAGCTCCTTATAACCAATGAGAGTAATACATATTTACAGTGTATGAAGATTGTCCCCCAGCACACAACTCAGATTTCCTAGGGTTACTTCGGATCCCCAGCTGTGCTCTTCCCTGAACCTCCCGTTCCTGCATCAGCCATATCTTTACTGCTTGCCTTTGCTCCCTCGGAGCTGAACCGTTCCCTAATTGGAAATCTCAGGGTGGCCTGACTGATTCTGTTACACTCTATACTGAGGGCTATGTAAAGTTCTAGGAATACAGAGCGACAACTTTATGATGTCTTGTATATCAAGAAGCAATCTTTACCAGCGGCCGGTGAACACCTCTTCTCCTCTTTTCCTGCCCACCCCTCTCATTCTCTCCTCTCTTCTAATCTGCCCACCTCCTCAAAATATTTATGTCCCTTGATGATTTCCCAGACTCGTCTTTTGGGATCCCATTTCTAAGAAAGCCTTAAGGAACTCACCTATCTACAGAATCTTCCTCAAACTCTCAGAGTTAAGGTATAAAGTCTCAGGAAGCAAATATCCTCCCCTATAGTCTTCAAAATCAAAAGTAAACTGTTGGCTACACAATTCAACCTGAAAATTAACCCCCATTAGTTCCAAAGGATAAATATCTTTTCTCCTGGAGCCTATAGCTTTTGACACAAGTTCAAGAGAGACTCAGATCAAGATCAAAGTCCGAAGTTAGAAACCAGCTATCCTAGACAGCTAAACTGGCTTTTCTGGGTTCTGCAAACCCTAAATGCTGTCTGATAATGAACCCCTGCCTCTCCCAGATGTTAAGTGGTCATTCAAAGTCAGTGAGCTGTCACCTCCTTTTTAAGTTTGGTCAACCTTTCCATGGGACTCCACCTGCATCATACATTTAGTTATCTCCACTCTGGTCCTTATGTCTTCTTATATCTGCATTTTGTTATCTGGGAGGAAAAATGAGCCAAGTCTCACATAGTTGCCCAGTGAGAGTCAAAATAGCGTCCATTATGTGCATAAAAGAGATCAAGACCATCTGAATTGTCTAACGAGGTCTAACAATGCATGATTGACTCATGAACTTCCAGGAAGAGAATGTGCAATGACAGAAGGAAGGTATCTATAGTTGAATGTTTCCGAAGGTCCATATGCTCCGTGCTTGGTCTCTATACTACGACACAAATGGAGAGTTGGTGCAATCATTACAAGGCAGACTCTAGTGGGAAGAAGTTAGATCACTTGACTAAGGCCTCTGAAGGAGGTGCTGGGATCTGGACTCGGACCCTTGGCTCTCTTCTTAACTACCCATCTGCTATGGATGTGATCATAGACTTCCTCCAACAAGGCGGCGTCAGAGGAGTGAGTCAGGTAAGGTACGGCCTGGCTTTGCAGCCTGACCCAGGATAGCACTGGTGGCCAGTATCCACTTCAGGACTGTCTGCAGGGTGATTTCCCACCTTCTGAGGCCCACATCGCTGTCTGAAATCTGGCATCTTCCTTTTACAATGCTGATCTTCAGTACTCTCCTTGCACTAGGCTCTCCTGTGTCTTCTTCTGCAGAGCCCAACCTAGAGCCCCCATTTTACAGAGGATGGAGGTGAAGAGAAACAGAAGTGTGGCTGCAATCAGCCAGGCTGCCTGCTCCAAGGCTCATGCTCTTGAGACACTTTGCTAGTCAGTCTTGCAGTAAGTGAGGGACACCGTTATCTTTGCTCTTAAAATCCTTCAGCTTGGGGGCTGTGAACAGGGACTAAGAACATGGCTCCTGACCCCTGTATTATCTGTTTTCATATTACTCTACTCAGATTTATTACTAGATGTCTCTGAGGGCTTGCTTTTAAGAGCCAGACCAGTCAAGCCATCTCAAGAAGGAACATTCAAAAAAATAATAATAATACTAATTGAGGAGAAATGTCTGGAAGAGTTCTCCAAGCAGAATTACTTTGATTATCTCATCTTGGAACACAGGGAAGTCAAAATCCTATCAGTGCACTTAGGTCCAGGTCCTGGATGGACAGTTTGGTGGATTAACTTGGATAAACAGAAGGACAATGGGTCACAGAAAAGACAATGGGTCATTCATCACTGATGTTTATTATAGTCTTCTGAAAACCTTAAGCGGCTGACACAGTACTAACCCTCCAATCACAGCAAGCCAGTGCCGGATAACACAAGACACATTGATCGGTCTTGGTGAGGGAGAGTGACAAGCTGAACTCATTAAATGGGATCAGAACAATTGGGGAACATTGTTCATGGTAAACTAAGCCATGCTTAGGAAGATGCTCTGATAGAGGCAGGGCACAGTGTGCCAGTGAGGTGTGGAGTCCCTCCTGCAGCCACTGACCTCTCAGAATTGGACCGACTGCCAAATGAACACTGCTCATATTGTAGTCCAGTCAGTACTGCTTGTACCCTGGTCTGTTGCCTGCTGTGTGCATGTGTGTGTCTGTGTACATTTTCATGGGCATGCAAATTCAAATATGATAGGTGCATACGTGTGCATGTAGAGGTCAGAACTCAACATCAGATGTCTTTCTCAACAGTTTCCTGCCTTATTTTCTGAGACTAAATCTGGAGCTCACCAGTTTGGCTAGACAGACGGGCAACAAGCGCAGATCTGCCTTTCTCGCTCCACCATTGCCAATACACACACTCATGGTTCTAGCACAAGACTTCATGCTTCCATGACGAGCACCTTACTGACAGAGCCCTACCCCTGTTGTTGCCTGCCACTTCTGTTCTAAAAGGAAGCTCCCCAATTCAAAGCTGAAAATCCAGCTAGCAGCCTGGGTAAAAGGCCAAGGGAACACCACACTAATCTTCTCAAAGATTACTCAAAAGAGGCTGTCACTGCTTTCTCAACTCGCACATACCTTTATCGCTGCCATCTTCCACCTCATAGTGTATGTGTATGAGTGGGTGTGTGTAAGTGTGTAAGAATGTGTGTGTGTGTATTCACTCTTCTGTGGTTGGAATTGTTCCATGCAATACGCTTTCTCAAGGCCTTCTGGGCTGACTATAGAGACAGAATAGACTATACAATGGCCATTTTTACAATGGGCCACCTTTTATAATGGAGCTTTGTCTTTATAAACAAAACAATTCCTTGAATTTTTTTGTAAGTCTTCTGAGTCTTATGATAAAGGACACACCTTAAATGTGACTACCTTTAGTAAGCTCCTGGGCTCATGAAAATGAAGCTGGGCTGGGCCTCTTCTGTAGTCCTGCCTAATTCATTTTATTCACACTGCACCTGGCCGCAGCATGGCCTCACTTGACCCTTCACGCTGCTCTGAAGGGCCCCAAGCTTTTCACCTCCATCCGAATTTCTCAGAGAGGGCAGTATGTGTTCTATTTTTCTGAATCAAGATTTTTACAGTTGTAATACATTTTTTCCAGCACAAATCGAATGCATTCTTACAATACATATTCAACATCCCAAAATATTGCTCATGGTGATAAAGATGGCACAAGACATGCTATCTTTTTATATATCTCAAATTCTTGTCTGCTGTGCAATCCCCAGCAAGGTACATAGTGGATACACCCCGCCCCACGTTCCTCTCCTGCAAAGTGAACAGTCACATCAACAGCTAGTTCACAGTGAGAAGCTTGTTATCACATTTCCAGTTCTTAGACTTGCTCCTGACACACAGTAAAGCCCTCAGAATATTGTTGGGCTTTCTTGTAATAATAATTAATATTCTTAGCATAATGCACTAGGATGTGAGATAGACAACTTTGAATAAGTGAATTTTGAGCTCCAGGCAAGCAGAGAAATAAAAACATTCATTAACAAATTTGCCACTTTCTCAATGGTAATTAATTTTATTATTAATATTTGCCCTAAAAGTCTACCTACTTTGCTTTTTGCTCGGTTATTATCAGGCCTGCAGCCAATCAACTGTCAATCATTCCCCCTCTTAACCTCGCGTCACTGTACGGACTATTCCTTAGAGAACTTTGAAAAGTGACTCACTGGCTGCATTTCGAGTCCAGCTCTCAGCCTTCCCTCTACAGTTCTGAGTTGGGGAGGAAAACCCCCCCGAAATCACTGTGACAGGGTTATTTCAGAGCCTTGGTAGTTAGTTTTTCTTTCTTTAAGCCAGATTTCTCTTTTCTAAAGCTACCCTTACACTCTCTCTATTTATTTACTTTGGCCTTGGTGGACTAGACCACGGTTAAAACTTTATGGACCTAATAAAATTCCCAACATTCTCAGACATGGGTCGTGATGTTTGTGTGCTGGGCAGAAAACAAAGACGTATTATGCGAAGTGTGGACACACTTGCTCCAAGCGAGCCTTGTGCAGGCCTGCAGAGCCAGGCTGCAGCTAACCCGTGTCACAGGTGAGGCACTGCCGTATGGACCCTCCTCTGCCCTCTTCCCACCAGGACACAGCCGATGGCTGGCATCTGGTCCCCATGCTCCATCTTCGGAAATGCCCCCCACATTTCTTCTTTCCCTGCTCTTTGAAGAACCCATCTTTAGGGAAAACCTGGTGAACCTGATAGAGCAAGTTAATTTGTTATCGCCTCTGAGGTGACGTTTTCCAGAGGTGGCTCTGTAGTTAAAGAAGTGAGCAAAGAAAGCTCTTGGGACCGTGGAAATGATGCCACCCTGGTGGCTTCCCCATATGCGCGCGTCCCAGTCCAGCTCGCGAAGCTGGGAGAGTCCACAGTGTTTTAGTTCCCATGGCTCTGCATCACCATGTCATCTTGCGTCTCTGTGCTCATCACTTTTCAATTCTGTTTCCTCTCGGTGCTTTTAGCGTGGCTTGTCAGCTGAACATGGCCTGTTCCTCTTCTCTGCAGCAAACAGGAGTTCTCTTACAGAAATTAAGGAAGAGGAGGTCTGAGGCCGGCCAAGTAAGGACCTCATCAGTTAAACCATTCTTTAGACGACTGATGCGAAAGACGTTGATAAACAGTGTTTCTTGATTCCCTGCAAAGGATTAGTGATTTTTAGTATTTGGAACGGCTGTTCATTAAGGGAAGCATAAATCCTCCAGTGCTTGTAAGGACGACTGTTTCATTATTTAAGCTTTCCAAACTCAGTGGGAATATATTACAAGATTAATTATGCCTCGAGCAAATAAACACTGCTGCCAATCTTCAGATAAGATTAGGGTTGGCTTTTTTCCTCCAAAAATATTTCATTTATGTACTTTCTATCATGCATGATGTTTTGAAAGCCCACTTTTGCACTAACATCTTGCCACACTTCCTGTCCCGGCATTTCCTCCCTTGCTCTCTAGATCTGCACAAGTTTTCAATTTAGATTGCATTTCCAGCAGATGTTGTACCTTTCCAAGTGCCCCTTCTCTTTCATTAAAAATAATATGTAATTCATTTTAGTGTTGTGAGAGAAAATAGCCTAAATAGACATGTTCAGAAATTCTGAATTATAGGAGGGAATGGGAGAAAAGAGAGGGGAAGGGAGAGGAGGGGAGGGGAGGGGAGGGGAAAGAATGTCAGTGTTGCCGGGTGGTGGTGGCGCACGCCTTTAATCCCACCACTCGGGAGGCAGAGGCAGGCGGATCTCTGTGAGTTCAAGACCAGCCTGGTCTACAAAGCTAGTTCCAGGACAGGCTCCAAAGCCACAGAGAAACCCTGTCCCGAAAAACCAAAAAAAAAAGAAAAAAGAAAAAAGAAAAAAAAAAGAATGTGAGTGTCTGGAAGAGAACTAGAGAGAAGAAATGTTTTGCTTGCAAATTCCAAGGGAACCAAGGCGATCCTTCACCGGGTCCTAAAAAGGGAAGATAGATGAGCAAATCAAACCACAAGAGAAGCTCCTACTGCTGAGTGTTTTCTGTGCCCAAAACCATTCCCTGTAGATACAGGGCTGTTTACATTTTCTGATGTATTTCCTAAGGCTCAGTATAAACAAGGGCTTACAGGCTCACAAATCTAATGAGGGATTTTGAGTATGCAAAAATCTGCATTTCTCTGTCTTAACACAAACTTAAACTACAGTTCTTTGCCGTGGACTTACAGCCCTTGAGCCAAACTGTCAGTGCACTCCAAACTCCTTTTTATCATTTTGTTTGCTGAGTAGGAATAGTTCAAACTATCAGTGTCTCTCGGCCCTCACCTCCCTCTTTTCCCAAAAGGAACTGACCAAGTTCAGTGATTAAGACCCTTTGGGGATTTATGTCTGTGTTATCTTTGAGATCACTTGGGGGTTTTTAAGGACACTAAAATATGCAATGACCTCAATCTTCATCTAACAAGTCCTAAAAGTGGGGAGGGGGGGCAGGGAGGAAGGAAAGTGCTTCTGAGGTCACCCGGCTGGTGCACGTTTCCCAACAAAACTGACCTTGTTAACTGTAACACAAACAGCAGAGACCACTGAACAACAAGAAAGTCTCCTGGCACTGCTGCGAAGGGATGGAAGTCTGGGAGTCCGTGAAATCGGTGCTGGGAGCTGCCCTTGGCCTCTCAACATTGTTGAGCAGAAAGGCCATTTTTTTAAGGCATTTTCTTTTTAATTCTGATTGTCTGCAAAACTTGTGGAATATGAGGCTTTACTCAACCTTCCATCCCCTGAGTTCAGCAAGGTAACAAGGGTCAACAGCCAATAAATATCTGTGCTTGAATGAGAGGAGGAGTGAGGGAATGAATGAGTGGCCATCCAGCTGTGAAAGGAGGCTGGGAGCAGGAACAAATACTCCCAGAAGTCCTGATGGTACCCTGATGACCTTGGCACTCAGGGCGCATCAGCCCACAAGGCAGTCCCTGAGAACTTCCCTAAGGGACTTGATTTGCTTAACAAAGGAACATTGGTGCCCCTGTTGCCTCTAGCAGACTAACAATTTCTAAACATGCTGCATCTAGCCTGGGGAGGAAAGCAGATGAAGACACTGCACCAGGATTTGAGATTTTCTGTTCCACACAGGAAACTTGTTAGCCATTGACTCAGTTTCCCTAGCACGTCATCCAAAAGGTCACACACACCCCTCATGTCCCATTTTAGGGGTGTGCCATTAGTCCACAAATGCTTTTGATTGCATTCTCACTCTGAAGTCACCTAAACTAAGTGAATCGTCTCCTTCCCCAAATACAACCAAGTCAGTTGACAGCAAAAATGTGTATGTGTTCAATAGAACACAAAACAGAGGAGCCGCCCATTGTCCGTACTTTCTAGCAAAGATGAATGTTCGGTATTAGATCAGCATTTCTCAACCTATGCGTTGCAATCCCTATTGGGGGAGGGGTTGAATGACCACTTCACAGGGGTCACCTAAGACCATAGGAAAACACAGATATTCACATTATGACTCACAAGAACTCATGCAAAATTACAGTTATGAAGTAGCAATGAAATGAGAAAATGATTTTATGCTTGGGGTGCCCAGAACATGAGGAATTAGAAGTTGGGAAGCACTATATTAGAAACTTTCCTGATATCCCACAGAGTATAGGAAGAGATGCCCTACCAACTAAGAATTGGGAAAATAAATTATCAAGAGATCTTGAGGCATGAAGAGGAACCCTGCTTTACCCCAAGTACGCCTGGGAAGCTGCAGTCGGGACATGTCAATATCTGAACATCCCTTCTTCCCTGAATATCTACCAATGACTGTCACCAGTCACAGCCAGGAGAACAAACAATAACCAACTGCTGTAGACTCAGCAAGCGATTTATCCATTGTGTCTGGAAACACAGCAGCTCTGTTGTGGCCCAAGTCACAGCTCAGTACACAGTGGGCCTGTCACTGGGATTAGTAAAAGGACCGGGCTATGAGCACTCTCCAAGGAAACCAGGATGGACCCTGTAAGCTGCCTTGAGGTCCTAACCACATCTCTGTTGGCTTTGCTTTTGGTCACATCAGAATTTCAAGGGTTAGAAAAGAGATATTCTTCCCAGAGCTCTGCACCCCACCCAGAGACTGACCACCCCAACTATAGGCTTGACCTCGAAAGCTGTACTGTAAGGGCTTGCTGGTCCCTCTGATGCTTCCATGTGCCTACAAAACAGAAACAAAGGAAAGATCAGTGGTCACTTTCAAAGAAGAGAGGGAAATGTACTTTTCATAAAGAGTTTGATGGTTGGCTTGATTTGAGAAAAACTCCTCTTCATTAGTTTATCTTGAAATTCTTACGTTGAAATTGACCATTAATGGACAGGGTAGGAGGCAGCTTTGTTTACTTATACGCTACAATCAATTTACTTAATTAAAAATTAATATGTTTTGCCAAAAATGTCTAAAACATATATAGCAATGTTTTCCCTCGAGACACATCCTTTTGTACAGGAAGGCGTCTTACCGACCCGATTGAATCAGAGCATGTCATGTGGCGATTGCCAGGAGGCATTCACACGCGCCTTCATGCGTTTTCAGGCCTCCATACTTTGCCTCTAACTAAACTCTCAGAGCCATGATGGGGAAACGGATCTATAACATTTCAAAAAGAGAAAACAAAATCTTTAAAGGTTAAAACTGATGAAAAACAGCAACATGACTTCTAATTGTGTGATTACAGCTAATTAAAACCCTGACACATGGTCTTTGATTGCCACACAAATGAAATCATCTTTCTATGGTATTTTTCTTGTATCAGCCACAGGGGGGTGTCTTCTTTTCCTACCCTCTCGATTTATCTGTGGATTCTGTGAGCTCTCCCCAACCTCTCACACCTCAGGAGAGGCTTCACTAATGAAAGGCACCAACTGAAATCTCTGTGACAGTGACATTAACATTCAAACGTGGGACGATGGAGGTGGGGACAGAACACAAATGGATCGTGTGCATAGGTGACACCATGTAACAGAATTAAGAAATTTGCCTCCCTGGTTTCTCTAATGATGAAAATATTGATTTAAATTTCCACAGAACCCATACAACTATGGTATGTACATCAAATCAAAATTTACACAATTTATTTAACATGTTACTAGTTGGATGCTAACTTGTGTTTCTGTCCATTTTAAGAGTATGTCCTCTTGGGCATTCTGTGGGTGCTTTGTGGGGACTGGCCTTTTCTCAGCTAATCTCTACACCTTCATTTTCTTATGCCACAGTTGTCTTAATTAGGGTTCCTATTACTGTGAAGAGACACCATGACCATAGCAACTCCTGCAAAGGAAAACATTTAATTGAGGGTGGATCACGTACAGTTTCAGAGGTACAGTCCATTAGAATCATGGTGGGAAGCAGGGCAGCGTGCCGGCAGACGTGGTGCTGGACCTGAGAGTCCTGCATCTTGCAGGCAACAGGAAGTCGACTGACAGTCACACTGAGGGAAGCTTGAGCTAAAAAGACTTCAAAGCCCCGCCCCCACGGTGACACACTTCCTCCAACAAGGCCACACTTCCTAATAGTAGCACTCCCTATGAGATTATGAGGACCAATTATATTTAAACTAGAACTAGCCGGAAGGGTTTGCCTTTCTTCGGTACTCTGTTTCCCATCGGCAGCCCTAAGTACTATTCCTGGAGGTTTTCGTGAATATGAAGCCCCAATTGGTACCCAGAAGAGAAATGGAAAAGGAAGGAGCAGGCCAGATCTACCCACATGCATGTAATCAATCAAGGTCCTGGAAAGAGAGGAAGTTAGAAAAGAGAGGAGACACCTGCCTCAGGAAGTACTAGCCAAACATTTTCCAAATTTGATAAAAATACAAACTTCTACAGTCTCGGCGCTCAGGGGATATCAGTACTTCATGGATACAGAGAAGGAGAATCATAAAACAGACATGGAAAAGGGGGTTGCAGAGAAGACAGTGGGGGAGACAGGAATAGGAGGGAGATGGAAGAGGGTAGAAGATAAAAATTATCAGAATATACATGTAAAATTGCCAAATAAGACATACGATCAATCAAAACAATAAAATTAAGGGAATCAGTATTACTATTATGCAAAATAAAGGTTTTAAGATAAAAATGCCTCACTCAGAATGCAGGAAGCACTAAAGAAGTAGGGTGTCTATCTAGAGAGACCTTTGACCGGTAAGGGAAGGAAAGAGAAGGAAATGGTGCTTTAGCACCAGGAAACTCAACCACCCCAAACCTCAGTGGGCTGAAAGATGTTAGAGCAGAAGCTAATCCCTTCAGTTAGGATGACGCTGGAGAGCTGTCCTGAGAAGGTCTGCATGGATTTTGACCATCCCCCAAAAGAAGGTGAAAATGAAGAGGGATGGAGAGAGATTCCAGAATCTCAGTGGACGTCCAGCATGGACCAAAGGGATGCCTAAAGTATCTGTAACTATTTAGATTTGAGAATCAATGGCTAATGTACAAAGCCTAGAGAGACCGGGCCGAAAGAACAGAGATTGCAGCTCCCTTGAGTATCAGGCGGAGTAATCCACAGTTGCCATCAATAACAGGCAGTCCTTGGTGCTTTTGAGAGCAGAAATATACATCGAATACAAATCTATACACTAGGAAGATGAGTCGGACTGTGTTGAATGGTCAGGCTGCTGAAGCCATGGTAGCAAAGATCAGACAGGAAGTGATAATGGCACCAGGGAAAATGAAAGAGAATATTATTTACTAAATAAGCGTTTTGTGTGCTCATCTGCCAAGGTCTACGTCCACAGCGGGGAACGAAACGAACAAAATCTCACTTGCCGTGTAACACAGAAGAGACAAACCTATTGCCTGTTGGAGGAAGTTAATCAGGATTAAATTAAACATCAAGTCATTGACACCATAGAACACAGAAGAGAAAGACTGAGTTAAAACATTTTATTGTTCAGCTTTTCAGAAGGGATGAGCGACATTCTCCAACGGCACAGGGTGGCAGGAGGTGTGTAAACTACAGTAATCACTGGAGAGAATGTGAAATGAACACAGGAACTCTAATGTCCACAACTCATCAAAGAACAGACCCAGGGAATAGAGAAAATTGGATCACTCTAATCAGAGACAGGAAGAAGAAAAGTAATCAAAAAGAAATCAATTCCTAGTTCAGAGAATTTAGGTGAAGGAGTTGAGGTAGAAAACACAGGCTCGGTTATTCCCCAGCCTTTCCCAGGAAGGCGAGCAATAGCATCTAAGGCTGCCCTCAGGTCTAATAGAGGCCCAGGCTTTTCCCAAAGGTAAACTGAGAACCACCGCAGGCCACCAATTCACAGGAAAGCCCGAAGGTATAGGTGGAGCCGAGAGAAGTGAGGTTCTTTCTTCTAGGAACGAACAGACCTATCTAAAGTTAACCAGTCTGCTGGCAGAGACTTTAAAAAAAAGTCCACATAGCCTATCAAAGGCAAACTGGGGGGTTAAACGTAGAAACGGTTAAAGCAAAGGAGTCTGGGGAGTTAATGCGTTAAGGGAAATTTTTGGATTTAAATTTTGATTTCTGGGATTTAAAACGTTCTGCCAAGTGGCTGGGTCTCAACAGGGGATGTCTTGTCATGCATGAGGACACCTAGAGTGTGCCCTGAGGAGTTGAAGCTTTGGAGAAGTGCTGGGCTGGGGCTGGACAGAGGAGGAAGAAACAGCAAAGAAACCAAAGGTGTAGTCACAAGCAAAGACTACTCAGGACAGGGTAGTGTTGTAGAGGCCGTGAGTGTGCTCAGGGGTAAGACTGGCTTTCAGCACAGACCAACACTGAGGAGGGCTGAGGTTGGGCAGGGACAGAGGTTTGAGTTTAGATCACCAGAGGTCATCAGTGACTGATTTAAAGCCACTTCAGCAGAATGGGGAGGTGAGGATGGGAATGAGATATCAGTGTAACATGAGGGCCTGCTGGTTGGGGTTTCCATCCTGTCCAGTTCCCACAGCTGGCAAGTCCCAAAGAAAATCACACAGAGAGTCTACATTAGATATAAACTGATTAGCCCATTAGCTGAGGCTTCTTATTAGCTCTTGTAGCTTATATTAACCCATTATTCTTATCTATGTTAGCCACACGGCTCAGTACCTTTTTCAGTGGGGCAGGTCACATCCTGCTTCTTCGGTGGTCTGGGTAGGAGCGTGGGGGTGGGGGAGCTTCCTGCTTCCCAGAATTTTCCTATTCTCGTTGCACCACCTCTACTTCCTGTCTGGTTTTCCCGCCTATACCTCCTGCCTGGCTACCAACCAATCAGTATTTATTTAAAACATAATTGACAGATATAGAATTGTTCTCCCGCACCATATCAGGACACAGAAACAGAGTAAGAGTCTGAAAAAGGAGGAGGAGGAGGAGGAGGAGGAGGAGGAGGAGGAGGAGAAGAAGAAGAAGAAGAAGAAGAAGAAGAAGAAGAAGAAGAAGAAGAAGAAGAAGAAGAAGAAGAAGAAGAAGAAGAAGAAGAAGAAGAAGAAGAAGAAGAAGAAATACTCAGGGGTAGAATAAAAAAGATTTTGAATTTTTTTGTATATGAGTGTCTGCCTGCAAATATGTCTGCACACTGCATAAAAGCCTGGTGCTCACGGAGGCTGGAGAGGGCAGTGTATCTTCCGGGATTCAGGTTATAGATGGTTGTACACCATCATGCTGGGAGCTAAACCCAACCCTTTGCAAGAGCAGCAAGTGTTCTTAACTGCTGAGCCATCGCTCCAGCCCCTTCAAAAAGACGTTGTACAGAGGACATGGGAAGAAAATTCAGAGGCAGTCCCTTGCCAAAACTTCCCAGAGAAGTAAAAGTAAGATATTGAGCAGAAGTTGAAAAGCCGGGGCCATGTGGAAGGACATCAATTTCTGTCCCACTTGTTAAACCGCTCTACAGTTTCTGTTTGTGAAGTCATTTAGCACAAAGCTGTTTAAACTCAGAGAATACAGGCACCGGTCCACAAGAGGGTTCGAGAGAAGCATCTGGTTTGGTTTTTACTGCCTGTGTCTTGAACGTGGTGTTTGTTAAAGGGTGCTGGGTTCCCAGCCCTTGCCCTGGCACTACCATTCACACTCAGAACCTGTGGTTGTTCCTGGAGCTCTGAGCCTCAAAAAAATTTTTTTAAAGGAGACCTTAGAAACCTGCTTTGAATTACAGCACAGCGAGGCAATATTTTTCTTAGCCAGCGGGGTTTTCTCTTTATTGTGCTTTGGAACACATTGGGAGAGAGAGCCATTGGAACATTGGAAGCGGAGGAGGCCTCTCGCGTTCCCGTCTCCAAGCTTAGTAACTTGAATATATTCTGGTTAAGTCATCTTCAATAACTTGTATCCACTTGGACTTGTGATTTTTATTTTCTGTAAAGCTGTTTTCCAAATTTTAAACTTCTCATAATGCAGTGACCCCCAGAACAATGAACTTGGGTTCTGTGACTGTCTGCAAGCCTTCAGCACTTCCAGCTTCCAGGATTTCCAAGCTAGAACCACGGATCAAGCGGGCAGCACTCTGAATCAGGGCCCTCAGGGGAGCAAAGCAGGGGGCAAAAAGTTTGAAGCCAGCATGCCCGACACAGGAAGACCCTGTCTCCAAAATAATAATAATAATAATAATAATAATAATAATAAAGTATTCCTTCTTTCACCTCTTTCCTCTGTAGTTGTACAAGAAGTCTTGAGTGAATTCCAGGCAAATAAATAAATAAACAAATAACTAGACATAAAGACTAATGAACAGAAGAAGGAAAACAGTGGGCAGATGAGCAGTAGCAATGAGAGAAACTAAGGGGTGGCAGACATCAAAGAGCCTTTATACGGAGGGCTACACACAGCCTCCACGAGTGCAGAGAATTCATCCACCCTCTCACTCCTACGTCCTCAGACCTAAGGCCTGGCCAAGAATGAGCTAGGGTTCAACATGCCAAAGTGAAAAATAAAAATGCGATTACCACTGGATGCTTTAGGGGAACAGAGTTGAGAAACAAACAGCAAATCCACACCAACCCACAAAATGCTTTCTTATATATCCAGCATGCTCAAGACAGATCTCTTATAAAAGTTCAAAAATTTAATGTTTGGGATATCTGTAAACAGATAGCATCTTTTTCTTTCCAATTTTCCAAAACAACACTTTCATGCTTTGAAAAATGTCACGGATATATGCAATGTATTGTAATCATATCCACCCTCCATTCCCTGGATCCCCCCCTCCAAAATATCTCCCTTTTTGTTAGAATTCAGCCCAATTAGTGCTGCCTTTACACACATGGATGGCGGGCCATTCACTGGTGCTTGAGCAACCCACGTGTACTCATTCCCCACAAAGAAAGATGGCCACATCAGCCATTGACTGCAGCTAGCTCCTCTGCTGGGAGGAGGGCTCAGTATCCTCTCCCATCCGTGCCGGAGTTCTTACCTGGCTTGATCTTGTGAAGGTCTTGTACAAATAACCACAGTTACTATTGAGTTCATTGTACAATAACCATGTTTTAACCAGAAGATATATCTCACAGAATTCCTTCACAGCCTTTGGCTCTTTCCTTGCTGCCGTCTTCTGGGATGTTTCCTGAACCATGGTGGAGAGGGATGGTCATTGACACAGATGTCCTGTCTATGACTCAGCAACTGCACTAGCTACTACCCACTTCATGAGAACGCTCCTCTTATCAACGCTGAAAGCCACACACAAGTCTTTTGAGGACAAACATAAGTACTTGGAAAACAGTTCAACAACAAGATCATTTCTCAAAACAATACCACCCCAACCCTAGTCATGCCTCTGCGGATCACCTCTCTAGCTGTAAGCTATTGGCTAGGTTGTTAGTACCAGATATGAATTCCCTTCTGTGAGGCAGTCCTCAAACCCATCAGAAAGCAGTTGGCTACTCCTGCAATTGCCATGTGATGATTGCATCCTAGCAATGCAGTATAGGACAGCATGCAGAATCCAGCACGATTGAAGAGCACTGACATCTTCTCGCTCCCAGTAGACTGCACAGCACCTCTCGGTACTCTGTGCACTATGAAAGCTAGCTAGCCATCAGAGAAAGAATTTCTTGGTCACCTTGAGATTGATTTCTTTATGGCCTGCAGCCAAGTGTGTGGTGTCTGTCAACAAGAGGGTCTTACCATCTAATTTAACCATGGTGCTTTCTGTGGCAGGACATGCTTCTTCATTGTCTTTGCGTGTTCGTCTCTCAGTGAACATAGACGGTGTTCACATCTCTCATCTGTCATGAATGAGACTGCAGATCTTCCTGAGCCACTGTCCCCTTTGCTGTGGATCTATACCCGTTTTGATCATTCACTTTCCAGCTTATATCCAGTCTGTGCCATACCTCACTGAGACAATTACTTCTCTTGGCTATCACATCTCAGACTCTTTCATTCAAATGATTTTTACGACCCTGGAGCAAATTACTGAGTAGTTAAAATCTGTTCTTGATAAATTTTTTGAAAAATCATACTAGAAATGCTGAATCCCAGCTGCTATACAATCTCACAATTGTTTATAGCATTCAATTTTATTTTATTTTATGTGTATGGCTGTTTTGCCTGTAAGCATGTGTATGTACTGCATGCCTGCCTGGTGCTCCCAGAGGCCAGAAGAGGGTAAGAGATCCCCTGCGACTAGAGTGAGATGCAATTGTGATCCATCACGTGGGTGCTGGGAATTGAATTCAGGTCCTCTGGAAGATCAGGCAGCACTCTTAACTGCTGAGTCCTCTCTCCCCGACCCCACCTCCACTGTTCAATGTTTAAGAAAACAAATCAAGGTACCCACGAGGAAAATGGTCAAGTACAAACAACCCTTGTGAGAAGAGTTTTGTTTTAAATTTGGCCTTGCAGAGTGTTCAAATCAGGAAATTCTGACGTGCAGGCGTCTGCCAGACTCCACATGTCCACTCGCACGTTTTCGACAGGGCTCTGAGGAGATTCTGACGGAGTTCTTGAATGCTGACAGTATTTTCACTGTTCGGGAAAAGCGGATCTTTATCCTGGCAAGATAACGATCCTGGGACATGGCTCACAAGTGAAATATACAAAGAGCTTCTTTGTCAACCTTCTCCCAGCTCCGCGCACATGGTCCCCAGAGTCCTCTCCTTTACCCAGATGACAACAGCTTCACGCTTTGACGGGAGAGTTCGTCGCTGTCACAATTCAGATTTGTCATCCCGTTGTTTCTTCCTGGGTAATACAGATAATCACTGACAGGGAAACACGGGGCGGTACGGAGCCAAACAGTACCATATGATCCGTCAAAACTTACACTTACCAACTCCAATAAACACGGATCAGCCTGTATCTCTTCAGTCCAACTTCACAGCCGGCTGACGGCTACAGTTCCGACTTCCTTCATCATATCACATTTCTGCTTCGCTGCTGACGTAGGCAGGTTTTCCCGGTGTTTAAGCATTTGTGTGTGCATTTAATAAAACCTCCTTGCCTTCAAGCAGATTTGCATTTCCCCCCCAAATCTAAGATCTCCTGAAGTTGATGCTTTTCTGAGAAATGTATGGAAAAATATAACATCACCGAATAGCTAATACATCTAGGCATTTTAGAAATAGTTATATCTGCATCTTTAAGAAGCCTGATGAATCGGGGATGATGGTGCATGCCTAAAGGATGGACATCATTATTAGTGTAGCACAGATAAAGAGAACGGAAGTAGCAGAAATTACCTCATGATTTATACATGACAATATAGGGATAGGAATACACACCCACCAGAGAAGAGTTAGTGATTCTTGCACCACGCCACCCTGCCTCACCACAGAACAGTGTCTGCCAGAGATGCCCAGAACAGTAAACTTACAACATTCACGGAAGGGCTCTACATAACCCTTAGGAGAAGAATAATCCGATACTTGCTTATCTTTCCCCCTGGATAGGCACAGCCGTCTTGATGGCTTAAGGGTTGAATGAAGGTCTGTTTAAACTAAGTGGCTCTCTGTGTGATTAGATGGCACAGAGAGGTGTGATTGTGTGAATCTGTTGGAATTGTGGTTAACAGAAATGAGCGCAAACAGCTCCGCATCTCCATTCAGCCTCTGTAACTTGCTCAAGGTATTTGCTGTCTACAGTTTTTCTGTTTCTACAGTCAATCGATAGACACTGGCAATGCTATCCTGATAAACTGTACAGCCTTGTCGGGGTTGCTTTGAAGCCATTTGATACCTGGAGCCCGTGACATGTGAAAACACAAACCTCAGGCTCATCAGGGTCAGCACGCCATAAGCCAGTGTGTCTCCACTATCTCCCTCCTGAAGCAGCCACGGAGGCCACGTGTCTCAGATGCTCACTGGACAGCGAGCCCAAGAAGGTGGCCCAAATACAATGACACTTCTCCTGAGTGAGAAAGAAGCCGCAGCTGTAGAAAGTCCCGTACTGCGATTTCAGAGTTTAGCTGCTGTGGCCCCTCAAGTTATTTACCCAAGCAGCACAGAGTGATAAAAATGACCGCCATGCCGCTGTACATTACCGTGAAACACAAGTACAGGTGGCGAAACAAATACTTGTCAAACGTAACTGACATTGACGAATAGATTGTTATTTATGTGTTTTAAGAATTTTCAGTCCAGACGTTATAATTATTTTCAGTTATGTGTTTAAAAAAAAAAAGGATGTTTCTGACTTGCCAAAAATGTTGTCTACAGTAAAAATAACTGCTTCCTTTACCTTATGCTCATCATTCACTTTCTGACGAGTTTCCACAGGCAGCGGATACACCTGTGGTGACTAAATTTTAATAAACTAATATGTACACTCAAGCACTGCTTTCTTAATCAACGAGGCTTCCCTGCAAGTTTCTTCCTAGGAAATGACACTTTTCCTGGCGGTGTACATGGGAGGACGAGAGGCAGCTGGTACACCCACTGGCTCCCATGAAGCAGCAGGACAAAAGATCGCATATCGAACGGGGAGGTGCCTGGCTTTCATCTCATTCTTGTGCCAGAAAAGCAAGCGACCAAGACCTGTAAACTTGAATTTAGAGCTGAGGACGAGATTGGAGACAGGGACCGTTAGCCACTTTCCAGCACTGTGACAAGCACCAAGCTAATCAGATTTTAGGGAAGAAAGGATCATTTTTTTTTGCTCAGAGTTTTAGAGGTTTCAGTGCAAGTTCGCTTGGCCCCAGTGTCTTCGGGGCTGTGGTGAGGCAGCACACTTGGCAAGGAGCACCTCACAGAGAGCTAACTGCTTCTCCCATGGCATCTGGGAAACAAAGGAAGGGGGGTGTTCTAATATCCCCTTCAGAGGGGTGTTAGTCACTTTTCCCCTTGCTCTCATAAAATGCCTAAGAAAGGCAATTTAAGGGAGGAGGGTTTTTTTGACGTGCATTCTGAGAATACCATCTATCACGGCAAGGAAGCCATGCAGGAGCCATGCAGGAGTCATGCAGGAGCCATGCAGGAGTCATGCAGGAGCCATGCAGGAGCTTGAGGTGCTGGCCACGCTGTGTCTGCAGTCATGAAGCAGAGAGAGAGGAAAGCTGATGCTCAGCTCACTTTCTCTTTTTATTCATTCTCTGACCCCAGCCACACAGTGCCACCCACTAAATGGCTGTCTCCACCTCAATTAGGCTAATCTAGATAATCCCCCAGAGGCTAACCTAATGTAGGAAAGCCCCCCATCCATGCCCAAAGGCCTGTCTCCTGGGTGATCCTAGATCCTGACCAGCTGATGACCAGCAGCAACTATAGGAAAGATGTCCCCACAGTGACCCGTCTTCTTTCTACTAGTCTCGATTCCTAGGTCCCAGGTCCCCTGCCGCCCAAGAGTACTGTAGTCTCAGATCAAGGCCTATAAAACATGAGCCTTTGGGGAATGCTTATCCACACCGTAGCATGGTGATGACCTTAATTCACATACAAACACGGTTAACAGTCTCTCCCTCTGACCCAGTTCTCAGCTGTGAATTCAAGCTTTATGGCCTCCAGCACCTGTTTTCCCAGCCCATAGTTAGGAGCGCGGAAACCAGAGGCGCCCCCATGTGATGTGCACAGAATCATTTGCTCTGCGGCTCCTGGTTTCACGATGATAAAAACAGGCTTGCCTGGTGTACGTGCCTTTGAGAAGAAACATAGAAACAAAGAAAGTGAGTATATAAATAGGTGCCAAACGTCCTCTACAGAAATTCTCCTCTTCAGAGTTTTCTCCTTTACTTCTGAAGGGGAATGGGGTTTGGTCTGGAGGAAGAAGCCTAGCTACGTGTGTGTAGTTACTTCTTTTACACATTTCAGGAACTGGTTCCTCCAACAGGCATATAGGGAAGGGACTCAGGATATGTACTGCTCTTGTTATTTTTTTAGTTTTTTATTTATTCTACATATCAACCACAGTTCCCCCCATCTCCTCCCATTCCCTCTGCCCACCTCCTTTCTACCTGCTCTCCTTATTATTATGTTTGTCCCCCTGACACTCATGCGGGAATTTAACCTTCAAATTCATGCCAGTGGCACTGACTGGAAACTTGATCCAAATCTGGTGTTTAGAGTTTGACCCTAAAGGGAAGTTATTGACTAGGTGTTCCCCTGACTGAACCATAGTAACTATACCAAGAGAGGGAAGTATGGACACAACCCTCCCAACAAAGGATGCGGGCAAGGATGTCCCTTTCTGTAGAAGACAGTATGCCGCTGAGACCACTACACATATACACTAAAGATACCACCTTTTGATAAAAGCAGTGAATCTAAAGCACCTTGTGTAATTGACTAGTTTTATGCCAACTTGACATAGGTTGAAGTCATCAGAGAGCAGGGAGACTCAAGAAAATGTCTCCAAGAGATTGGGCTATAGGAAAGCCTGTAAGTCATTTACCTAATGAGTGCTTGATGGGAGAGAACCCAGCCCATTGCAGGTGGTGCCATCCCTGGGCTGGTGTTCCCAGTTTCTATTTTAACAAAGTGGGCTGAGCAAGCCATGGGCAGCAAGACAGTGAGCAGCACCCTCCATGGACTCTGCATGGAGTCCCAGCTCCCAGCTTCAAGTTCCTGCCCTATGTGAGTTTGATTATTGACTGTTGTACGGAACTGTAAGCAGAACAAACTCTTTCCTCCCGAAGTGGCATTGGTCTTGGTATCTCATCATAGCAACAGAAATCCTAACTAAGACTTGATACCAGGGAACTCAGGTATTGCTGTTGTAGGCCTATTGGGAGGGATGTCGATTTGGGGACTTTGGATTAGAAAAGCAACTGAACTCTTTAAGTGGGTCTTAATGGGCCATACTAGGAGAGATATGGAAGACAGTGGTGCTGAGGGTGAATTGCACTGTGGGGGCCTGGCTCAGGGGCTTTCAAAGAATGTGGCTGCTTTCTATCCTTGTCCAAAAAAATCTGCCTGAGGCTGAATTGAAGAGTTATATATTAACAGCTTTGGTAGAGGAGATTTCCAGATAGTCCAGTATTGACTGTGTTGCTTGGTTATTAGTGGCCAGTCTTAGGCAGGTCTGTAATGTAAAGGAGCAAGCTGAGCAAGAAAAACACAAAATGCACAATTTGAGAAGAAAAGAAGCACCAGGAAATTTAATGGAGCTGAGTATTCTGTTCAAGGAGGGAAACAAATCAAACAGATAAACAGATGAACAGATAAATAGATACACAAATAAACAGATGAAAGAAAAAGAAAAGCTAAATGGAATAAAGGGAGTGGTGACGTCAGGGCAAGACCCCAGCTAAGCTTCCAAGTTGTAAAAACAAATTAAAGAAAAATTTAGGGCCAGGTGTGCTGGCGCCTGCCTTCAATTCCGGCACTTGGGAGGCAGACTCAGGTGGATCTCTGAGTTCACGGTCAGCCTGATCTACAAACTGAGTTCTAGGACAGCTAAGCGCAGGCAGTGAAACCAGAAAGATAGTGAAAATGTATCTGAATGGGGGGGGGCATGTTCTAGCCATAGCAAACAACAGAACTTGACAACCTTGGCCACATGGTTCTGGCTTTGGAGTCAAGGATACAAGAAAGAGGGTTGTGGCCCATGAGGCCAGGTGTGTGTAGGGGTGTCCCTGCATGGAGGCCCAGAGAAGCCTTTGAATGAAGCTGTGAAGGTGAAACCTGGATGGCCTTGGTGACCCCAAGATGTTGAAGATGCCAGAGCTGTGGGATGCCTGCCAAGGAAAGCTGCTAACAGAGAGTGGAACCAGCCCAAGAAAAAGAGTGTGTTGCAGTTAACAAGACTGAAAGGAGTCGGAGATCTGAGAAGCATGTTGACATCAGACATGGAGATGCAGCGTTTGGAGCTCACCCAGCTGGTTTCCAGTCTTGCGTTTTCAGTCCAATGTCTCCTCACTAGGCCCCCTTACCTCCATTTTGGAACAGTGAAGTATGTCCTGTGCCATTGTATGTTGGAAGTATGTGATCTGCTTTTTTACTATGATTTTCTAGGGGTTACAGTTAAGAGATTGTCATGAGTCTCAGAAGAGACTTTGGACTTTTAAGCAGGGTTGAGACTGATAGACTATGGGGACTTTTGAAGTTGAACTGAATGCTTTTTACATCATGATACAGCTATACGCCACTGAGGACCGGGGGATGGAATGTGGTGGTTTGAATATAAACAGCCCCCACAGACTCACAGCCCCCACAGACCCACAGCCCCCACAGACTCATAGGAAGGGGCACTATTTGGAGGTACAGCCTTGTGGAAGGAAGTATGTCACTGGGGGTGGGCTTTGGGTTTTCAGAAGCCTAAGCCAGACCTGGTGGTGCTCTCTCTGCCTGTTTTTTCATGCAGATCCACATATAGAACTCTCAGTTCCTTCTCCAACACCATGTGTGCCCGTGTGCTACCATGCTTCCCACCATGACAATAATGAACTAAAACTCTGAACCTGTAACCCAGCCCCATTTAAACGTTTTCCTTTGTAAAAGTTGCTTATAAAGAGTCATCATGTTGTCTCTTCACAGCAATAAAGCCCTAACTAAGACATTTTTTATAGTAATTAAAAACTTACTAATACACAAACATAGAAAATTTACTATACACTTGCTTTCAATGACTAAAATTTTAATATTATCAAAAGGCACAAAGTCATAATGATAGGCAGCCAAGGCAGTGAGAACTAAAGGGTAGAGAATGATGGGGACAGAAAAGAGATCCAGGGAGTGGAACTAGGGGAGGAGAGAGCTGGGAGGGAAGGCAGCTCTGAGCACATCTTTGTCTGCATGTGGACAGCATCCTCACTAATCACAGATTGGACAGGGAGGTCAGAAGGCAAAAGCACCTGAGGAAACTTTCTCGCAATTTTAAAAAAATCTCTGATAGTCTGCTGGAAACCTACTGTAGAGATTTAAGGCACCCAGAATTTCTTTTTTCTCCTGACTTATTGTGTGTACATTGTTTTGTTATTATTTTTAGGAAAATAAAGCAAACCATTCAAATTAAAAGGGTGTTTGAAAGGTGGCAGGAGAAGCCCTCACTGTTATGGTAAAGAGGCCATGGGGGGGGGGATGCTTCCCAAAGCAGGTACCAGGGAAGTTGGAAAATGATTTCTTTGAAAAGATGGGAGTGTTTGCTCTAAACTGGAAGCCATCCTTCTCACCCCCATCTCTTCCTGCTGAGCAATGTGCCGGTCTAAGCAGAAGCAAGAGCATGCCCACAGGGACATGCCCAGCAGGAGAGGGATTAGGGCAGAAGTTACCGGGCCAACTTCTCTGGGCATGAGCTAGCACACTAGAGAGAGGAAGAGTCTCGTAGAGTTACACTCTGGAGCAGCATAGATGAAACCACAATCCCTGCTGCTAGTCCAAGACTGTTCGCTCACCTCCACCTAGCTCCCGAATAACTGGACCATGACATATTCTAACAGGAAATTTAGACAAGGTGGCTCAGCCTGGATTTCAAAAATAAGCCCCACATTGGACTTGGCAATTGTTCTGTTCACTAGCAAAATACCTGAGTTCCTGGCTCTCTTTGCCACCTCCTTCCTGAGGAATCTATCTTTTATTTTTCTTCATAGCCCTGTGCTTGTCCAGGTTTGAACCTGAAATGAAGCACAATGAACCATTAGCAGTATCTGACACCCCTCCCCCCACCCTGCAATAGATTCGTTGTCAGTCTGTACAGATCCACCCATGCCCACCGCTGCTCCTGTCCTTGTCCTGAAACTCACCCAAGTTTGTGACTGGGAATGGCAAGTGAGGCTACTAGGTGATGGCCTAACCCTGTGTTACCCTCTCAGGCCAGTTCCTGCGGTATGTGTGGCCCGCAAGGGCAAACATGCATCCTCTTAAAGAATAATTCATCTGCTGCTGTCTATGACTACAATTCTTTGCCGACAAAGACACTGAAGACGAGAAAAAGCATTAGAACTAAGGAAAGAGATTCTTGAAGAGGTTGCTGGATGGCACCTCTGTTCAGACTAAGAGAATCTTTAGGGAGTAAACTGGAGGTGTTAGAGAGTAAGGGGATGATGGAGGAAAAACACTAATTTGGGGAATGAGAAAAGACAGGAAATTTTGCAAAACAGAAAAGAAGGGGAATTGAGGATCTGTTCTGCAAAATTCACACCCCAGTTGTGGAGAGCTCCCTGCCCAGTGGACATGCCACTGCTTAAGGTCTGAACAAGGGCTTTAAAGAAAAAGCTGCAGAAAATTGTGTTTACTCTCAGAAATAGACCATTTAAGAGGAGGGAAGGAGGGAGCACTCCAGTGGCACTGGGGAAATCCTAAATCCTCTTGGTATTCTACCAGCAGTGACAAAAGATGCCTACTGAATCCATGGCTATGTACAACGCAGGGCAAATATCATGGGAGAAATGATTAGGAGCCAAACCGTGCTCTGTGGGGTTGGAATCTGGTCTGAGTCCTGAACTGACCTTAAAGAGACAGGGTCAGCATTCCCGCCTCTGCTCCACAGAAAGGACTACATGGAAGTCGGCGCACAAGCCCAGGTGAGGGACTCAGCCAACCCTGCACTTTCTTCACTAAGGAAGTGTGGCAAGGAACTGGGAGTATAGTGTGCGCTAAGATGTTAGTCATAATGAAGAGGGGAGGTAGTTGACCACATGGCAGGACGATGAAGGAAATCCCTGGCTGGCTGGGATTTGACCTCCTACCCAGAAAACACTAATGATAACTTCACTTGAAAAACTCATCCTAAAGAGACCAAGGAGGAAGCACTCGAAGATGTATCTCGGGAGAGCAAGATCAAAGACAGACCCATAAGTGTATTGTTTAAATGAGTTGAAGATTCAAATGTCTGAAATGCCAAAAAAAATTTAAAAGAATGCTGGCTAAGTTATAGAGACTACATACACTACAATAACAAATATGACTTGAAAATTGCATCACAATTATAACTTCTTAAAAGATATCAAGGTATATTTCCCCATACATTGCCATAGGCAAAAGCATCTGAAAACAATATGTGCAGTATGGTCCAATTTTACTTTGAAATATAGAATGTTAATATGTATACATATATTACTCTAAAGATCCTAAAATCTCTTTTGATTATAATAATGAGTAGGTGTCATCTTTAGGATAAGAAAAATAAAGAATTACTTGTATAGAAGGCAGTAATGGACAACCTAACCACAGAAGCCCAGGAGATGACCCTTCTACTTCATCACCCCCCAAAATGGCCACAGGGCTAATCAAAATTGTAATGCAGAATAAATAGGAAAACAGAAGGCAAAATTTATAATGTCTAAGAAGAAAAAGACCAGCATGTCCCAGAAACGGATCTCAGCACAAAGCAGCTGTCACACAGAGCAGAGCTGTTCCCATCCGGGGTCAGCGCCATCTTCTTCCTGTGTTTAACTGTCTGAGGCCATCACCTCAGCAGCCCTGGGAACTATGGCTGTGTCAACATCACCACTAAGAGACATAATAAAAAACAAAATGGCGGTAACAGTGATAAACTTTCACACATGCGTTCACCCAAAGAGGCGATCCAGCCAATCAGGGATGAACAGCAACAACACAGCCCTGCTGGAGAAGAACGTGTGCCCGCCTTTATTCAGGCCAGTGGAAGATAGCACCGTAAAATACAATTTTACATTTGTATTATTTTTTTGTAGTCCCTCAGCCCACACTGCTTAGCTTTGTGCACTCTCTACCTTAGCTTCAACAATCTTGCTCCTGAAGTGGGGTGGGAGAGAATTTTTTGGACATCTGTTTTAGCCCCACAAACATCAGAAACAGTGATCTTTGGAAGTCTGTGAAAAGTAGGCATCTCTGTGAATTAGAAAATTCCCTTCCCTTCCTCTTAAAGCGTGTACAGTAAATACAGTCGCAGGGTAATCCCATCTAGCACACTATTAACTCAAAGCCTGGGGAGAACCAACCTATAAATGCCCATGTGAGTGTATGTGCACATTCCTGTTAAAGCTGTGCTGGATGTCTGTGCGGACTCGAATGAGAATGGTCCCTATAGCCTCATGTGTTATAGCCTCATGTGTTTCAGTGTTTGGTCCCAGCTGGGGAAACTGTTTAGGAAGGATTAGGAGGTGTGGTCTTCATGGAGGAGGTGTGTCCCTGGGGGCAGCTTGAAGGTTTCAAGCACCCAGGCCTTAGCTTATCTCTCTCTGTCTTTACCTGCAGATAAGAATGTAAGCTACTTCTCCACTGTGTCTGCCTGCCTGATACCATACTCCCTGCTATGATGGTGAAAGACTCACCCTCTGAAACTGTAGGCTCCCAATGAACGCTTCCTTCCATAAGCTGCCTTGGTTATAGTGTCTTGTCGTGGCAATGAGAGAGTAACACACTCTTCTTTCCAGGCAGCAGAAGTTAGCTTAGTCCTTACATTCCCAGGTGAGGATGGGGAGCCGTGGCTGAAATTCCCATAGACTATTCAGTAGCTAATACAAGAATTTAACTCTGTGACTAAAGTGTAAAATTGATTGTTTGGGTTCTTTGTTTTGTTTTGTTTTATGTTAAATATCCAGATAGTCAAAACAAAAGTCAAAGAGGGAAATCACTTCCATTCCCTACAATGCTAGTTAGCCAGAGGACAATGGATTTTCCCAATTTAATGAAACAGAAGGATTTTAATTTTCCAAATGGGGAACTTAAAATAAATAGGGCCAGCTTTGTTGGCAAGCAGTATATTCTCAGTAAAATAAAATGTCACAAATGGTCCATCATTAAGATTGGTTAAGCTAAAGCTGGCACTTACCTAAAAGGGATTTCCCAAAAGAGAAGAGGAAATTACATCTTCAAAGTGTGAGACCTGACAGTGAGCACCCTGATAGGGAAGGACCTTCAGTAACCCCACAAAGCCATCCGAACTCTTCCCGGGATCCTAACACTCTGCACATGCCCTCACAGTCTTGTCCGTGTCATGATTTGAGCATCTTCAGAATCTTAACTGCTCCATGCAGACTGCTTGAACCAGCAACTCGAAGGCCATGCTGGAGAATAGTCTTTAATATTCAGGATCAAGGAGCTTATCAAAACCTAAGCTACATCAGGTGTATCCCAGAGTATCTGGGTACCTAAAAACTTATTTCATAACATTGCCTGCTATGAGATTATCAAGAGCGAATTTACCTGCATGCATAGTCATGCTTGGTTCTTGACTGTTAAATCCTGAGGAAAGTCTAATGAAGAAATTGTACATTGCCTATAGGCAGCACTGACTGTCTTTCTCTCATCTGTTCATTTAATTTTACAACAGCAAGGTGGGTTTCATCACTATCTTGGCACTGCTGAGACAGGGAAGAAGCTTTAAGGGGTGAGGTCAAATAGAAACTCTTGTAGTTATTTGGAGTATACCCTCGAAAGAGCTGGCAGATTTCCAGGTCCTTCCTGTCTACTTTTACACCCAAGCCACGAAGTGAGTAGCTTTGATGTGTCATTGGCTCCTTGTTATGACCCTGCTGCCTCCCTACAGGTACAGAAACAGTAGAGCCAAACAACCATGGGCTGGAATTCCCAAACTGTAACAGAAACAAACTATCCTTTATAGGTGTATTGTTTGGGTGTCTTTCATCATATCATAAACTGACTAATACAAACAGTGTTATTTATTTTAAATATGCCTGTGGATCACATGATGGTCGACAACAAATTATCTGTGTGTAGAGGCTCACACAGCTATAGTGGAGCTAAAAAGCATCTGGCAGTGAGTATGTTGATGAAGGTGCTACTGCAAAAAAGAAAAAGAAAGAATCTACTATGTTCCCTGGGACGTCAAAAGTATATTACAGTATTTTTTATAGTGTCTGGAGTCTGACCATCATAACAAATAATGTGACTTGACTGATTTATGTTTTATGTATTGTACTTCCTAGTGTTCTTCCATAGCAAATTCCTACTTAGTAAAAATGTTTACTATAAAACAGGGTTGTACATTCCAGTGGGTACTAACATCAATTGTGCCTTTTTTCTTTTGTTTCAGCAGACCTCAAATTAAAAATCCTCCTGCATTATAGGAGGATCTATAAGTGCTAGGATCTATAAGTATGAGGTACCCTGCTGGCCTTAACCCTGTCTCTTTGTTTGTTTATTTGGTTGGTTGTGTATTTTGTTTTATGTAGCAGTTTTCTTTTATTGTTTTTATTGAGTTGTATTTTTTTCTGCTCCCCTTCCTTCCTCTCCAGGAAATATCCTGGAAATATAGGATACCATAAAAAGACCAAACCTAAGAATAATAGGTATAGAAGAAGGAGAAGAAGTTCAACTCAAAAGCACAGAAAATATATTTAACAAAATTATAGAAGAAAACTTCCCCAACCTAAAGAAAGATATGCCTATGAAGATACAAGAAGCTTACAGAACACCAAATGGACTGGATCCAAAAAAAGTCCCCTCACCACATAATAATCAAAACACTGAACATAGAGAATAAAGAAAGAATATTAAGAGCTGCAAAGGAAAAAGGCCAAGTAACATATAAAGGCAGACCTATCAGAATTACAGCTGATTTCTCAATGGAGACAATGAAAGCCAGAAGTCCTGGTCAAGCATTATGCAGACATTGAGAGACTATGGATGCAAGCCTAGATTACTATTATCAGCAAAACTTTCAATCACCATAGGAGGACAAAACAAGATATTCCATGACAAATCTAGATTTCACCAATACCTATCCACAAACCCAGCCCTACACAAAGGACTAGAAGGAAAACTCCAACCAAAGAAAGTTAGCTACATCCAAAAACACAGACAATAGATGATCTTACAGCAGCAAATCCCAAAGAAGGGAAAACCACACACAGTAACATCACCAACAACGAAAACTAAAATAACAGGAGCTAGAAATTACTGGTCATTAATATCCCTTAATATAAATGGACTCAATTCACCTATAAAAAAACACAGGCTAACATATTGGATTTGAAAACAGAATGTTTGCAGTCTGGTACTCCAAGAAAGTCCGAGGAGAAAGCTTGCTATGTTTGGTGCCCAACATGGGGCACATCCACAAAAAGGAGAATATAGGAATGATAGAATAAAAAAGTAGATTATTAAATCTACTTTTAAACTAAAAACAACAACTACTAGTCTTAAATATTTTACATTGGTATGGATTTTTCATATCAATACAAATTTAAGGTTATTTTGTTATATTGTATGCTGTACATTATGTGTATGTGTGTATTTGTATGTATAGTTGCTATTCTTGTTTAAGGTATTGTACCTATGCAGCTCATTTAAAAATGTAATGAAGCCAGGTGGTGTGGTGTACGCCTTTAATCCTAGCACTCAGGAGGCAGAGGCAGGTGGATCTCTGTGAGTTCGAGGCCAGCCTGGTCTATAAAAGCTAGCTCCAAGACATGCTCCAAAGCTACAGAGAAACCCTGTCTCAAGAAACAAAACAAAACAAATGTAATGTAAAGTTCTAGTCCTTAAAGGTTATTATTACAAACTGTTTAGGATAATTAAGAAATGCAGGTTAGTAGTTAATCATCTATAACAATCAAACTTGTAGTCTTGTTAGGTATGCTTTCAAGTTTAAACAGATATTTAGATAGATAGGTGGTATTATGATTTCAGTCCCAATACAGCTGACACTTCTGGGTTATAGGGCCATGCATGTGCGGACAAGCTCTCAGACAGAGTGCCTAATGGCCCCAGGGATGCTAAAGGGCCCTGTGTGACCCACATGTGGTGTGGTTGCATCATCCACGTATGACTCAGCTAAGCCCTTGCATGCATGTGTGAGCGCCGTCATCTGTGTATGACGTAGTCACATCAATACCCTGCGTGCATGCGCTAAGCAGCTTTTAAAAGCTGGATGCGCTGTCTCTCTCTATCTCTGCACACCAACCTTCCCCAGGCCTGTATAACCCCCCCTATAAACTCCTAAGCAGGTTTGTTGTGTGTTCTGTGTTTCCTTCTCACTTGTGCCAGGTAATTTCAGGTAGTAAAACACTTCAGAGCCCTACAGAATATTGCATTTTAAAGTTTTAATAATTTAAGGTTTTTTTATTACAGTGAGACACATCTCCTCTTGACAGCACTAACTTATTTCAAAAAAGATAATGAGCATCAAAGAACCTCCATATAAAGTTTGCTTTCATGGTGGCAAAATTAGCCACTGGGCAAAGAAACTGCCTTTGCCTTGACTGCTGACAGCGTGCTGTCCAAATTGGACAAGCTGGTTACAAAAGTAAGTTTCTGCCTAACTTTGCCAAGACAACACAGACCTTCAAAAGTCCGGCTTCATAAAAAAAGTCTGTCAGATATTCTAGACCTGTAGACCAAAGATGGATGTTCTAGTCTTTCAGAGAAACCCGTGACTGTCCAGGCAGCCAGTTGTCTCTATCATTTCTATAATTTTAGAGGTGGCTTGCTTTGCACTTCCTATTTCCTCAGATAATATTATATCTCTCCCGTTTCTTTGATGGGATTAAAGACTAGATAGATATACTATTTTCTTTAAAATCAAGTTTTAAAGTATCTTACAAAAGAGATATTAAGTTTATAAGGTTAAAGACCATAAAAGCTTAAGTCATTTATCTAAAAATATTTTAAGGTCAAAAAAGATATTTTTAGGATGGTAATATAGGTTATGATAGAAAGTGGTTTAGGATAAAACTATAGATTCATCAGGATGGGTTAGATGATAGAGTATTTTCTCCAAATATGCCAAGTACAAATGGACTGGACATTGTGAATATAATTCTTACCTGGTAATTGTTCTTATTGTATATAGTTTTACTATGTTAGAGTTAATCTCTTTCCTTTTTATTTAGAAAAAGGGGAAAATGTTGTGGTATATTTGTATATTGTTTGAAAATGTATTGCTTTGGTTAATATAATAAAACTTAAAAGGCTAATAACTGGGCAGGAGAGTATAGTTAGGACTTACAGGCAGAGAGAAAACTCTGGGTAGAAGAAAGTCATGCTGTCAGACTCAGAGGAAGGAGGATGGGCAGTAAGGTGGTTACCAGCCAGGTAGAAAAGCATAGATTTAAAAATGTAGGTTAATTTAAGTTATAAGAATTAGTTAGGAACAAGCCTAAGCTAAGGACAAGTTTTGTAGTTAATAATAAGTCTCCATGTTATATCTGCAGTCTGGATGATACAGCACAGCTACAGTGTTGCTGTAAATAAATGAGTGGTTGTGAAAGAAAGCAAAAGGAGGGGAAGAGAAGGTAGAAGGGGAGAGGAAGGAAGGGGAGGGAAGAGGGAGGTGTAGTGGTCACTAGGTCCTTGTGCTCACGGATAGTACTAGGGAAACCAGAAATGTTGAGCATCCAAGCTCTTTAATGGAAGGACTTACACTGTTTTCTCCTGGAAAGTGGGAATGGATGTAATTTATAACCTGGTGATCTTTGCTATCTGTGGAGCCAGGCCTTACCCAAATCCCCCAGACTACTACATTTATCTCAGGCTCTCCCCAGACTCCTGAGCATTGCACCTCTTTTATTATTTTCCATTCTTATTGAAGAGGTCACAGGTACTTTGCAAAAGACATGTACTTTGCAAAGGAGTTTCTGGATGTAGTCATGCCTTAAGCTTTGTGATCTAAGTTGTACTGTGTCTAAAGTCAAAAATAAACTTCTCAGGGTCAAATACTAGAAGGTTGAACCAACACTTGCTAACTAAATCATGTTAAACTGTATTTCCTTTTAGCCTCACACAGATCACTGCTCTGGAAGCTGTGCCATTTGCAGGGATCCCAATAGCTAGACACCTTCAAAAGCACTTACCCTGAAGCTCATCTGGAGAATTCATGCCACACTAGGTCAGACCTTCTGCAGATCTAAAGTAGAATTCTTACAGTTCTTGAAAAATAGCCCATGTTGCTTGGGCATCAGACAAGATGAGCCATAGGGCCACTCTATGGAGGGACGTAAAGGACTTTGGGAGACTTGCTGCTTCTCCCAAAATGAATTCTGCAGAGGGTCACCTGAGCATGCCTATGCTGAGTGTGCACAGACCGGGATCCTGCTGTCCATGAGCAACAGACTAACTCCCTAAAGTGAATAAATCAGAAGCACAGGTCTCTTCTCTTCGGCAACCCAATCCTTGACACCCTTTCCTTCTCCCAGTCGCAGACCCTTTACCATTTCTTTTCATTTTATTCTGGCTCACTGCTTCCAAGCCTCTGACTCCTGCATGGCTGAGCTTTCTTTGAATGTAGAGGCATGCTCCTGGGCTTCAAGGATTATGCCACAGCCTTGCCTTTGTGGACCAATACCATACCCAGCACCATTTCCCCTTGAAGACTTTATGGGCTATTATTTATCTGTAAACATTGAAGGGTTTTCTAAGGACTCAAACAAACAGCCCATAAGATACAGTCTAACCATACAAGAAAATATAAATTTGAACAAATACAGCTTGAACCAATCTCTTTATACATGCACACACAAGCACATGTGTGTGCAGGAACAGACACAAACACACAGGTGTATCACATGAGAGTGATCTGTTGTCACCAAAATCATAGAAAAAAAGCTTCATAATCTGGTGTAGGAGGTCCTTCTTTCTATGTGTTGCTTTCATTGGTTAAATAAAGAAACTGCCTTGGCCTTTTGATAGGGCAGAACTTAGATAAGTGGGGAAAAGAGAACTGAATGCTGGGAGAAAGAAGGCAGGCAGGGAGAGCCACCATGGAGCCTCCAGGTCAGACATGCTGAATCTTTCCCGGTAAGCAATGACCTCGTGGTGAACACAGATTAATAGATATGGGTTAGATCAAGATGTGAGAGTTGGCCAAGAAGAGGCTAGACATAATGGGCCGGGCAGTAATTTAATTAATACAATTTCTGTGTGGTTATTTCAGGGGTTAAGCAAGCCAGCGGCAGGTCGCAGCCCACTCCTTCTACAACAATAATCTGAAATGCTTGAAGAGATCTATGAAATAAAATAGCCTTTGTCTTCACTACTTTCTAACAGAAATTTAGTAGTTCCCTTAATTATTAGACTTGTTTGGCTTGGTCACTAATGGCAAGCTCAAATAGTTCCACATTTCTCAAAATGTAATTCTTGTTTGTCACAACTTTGAACTTTGGGTAACGGTTCTATCTTTTGCTAAACATTACCAGATGCCTTGACACAGGGGGAAGGTCACAGAAAGCACAAGCTTTATTTTAAAAATATTTGAGCAATTCCCTTTCAGAACAACTCATCCCTTTGTTGATTATCTGTTTCTCTGTGTGAGTTTTAAAATAGGGGCTTGGGAAGGAGTTCATCAGACTGCCAAAGGGCCCCAGGCCAACACGCACAAATCAAGAAGCATACAAAATCAACACACGTCAACATACAACATCAAGAAGCCCCAGCAGCCCAGATGTTTGACCACAGCTTGCTCATGATTTACACAGATCTTGATAAAGTAGAAGCTGGTTATTGTCACTTTCTGTTTTTTTTTTTGTTCAAGATCCATAATGCTCATGTTCTGTTCAAGTCTACGGTATCCCTCTTTTTCTGGTGAACCTTAGAAACACCACCAACAACAAAACCTTTGTTTCCGGAGTTGGGAATAAGAAAAGGTTTCCTTATAGCAAACACTGAGAGTACCTGAGCATCCATCCCCTGGTTCTGCCTATCACCTTACACAAGACATTCTTTTTCTGTGCCTTCAGACTTAAAGGCAGAACCAGACAACTCTCCTGGTATCCCCTGGTTCACGTCACTGAAGACACTTGTCCTGGGTATGCAGTCACACAAGGATGGTTAGGATTGGCCATCTCACTAGGGAGCACATTCCTCCTACCGGGGCGCAGGCTCACAGTGAGCAGCAACAAACCTCATGGCTACCTTAGCTCTAGGGTGAAGTAGCTACTTACAGACATAAATGTGGGAAGTGTGGAACACGGAAACCTCAGAGTCACTTATTCTTCTAAATTAAATGAAATCTGTCTTTACCTCTTGCTCAAGAAGGCTGGTAGCAAACTTGAATCAGTGCTGAGAATTGATCCCTACTCCCGGCATCATACCCCGACTAGTTCAGGTACACTGAGGGGGACATCGGATGTGGGGTTCCCATCATCCCCAGGGTTCTCTCTCTGCTCCGTTCCTCCTCCTAGAATACCCAGTGATGCTTTCAGCGACCACCTCTTTGCCCACCATCTCGGCCAATCTCACCATTATTTTCAAGGCTGAAGATCACAAAGCTCACCCTTAACTGACCTCCCTGTTCCCACAGTGGGGCTTCGTCACCCTCCAACCCAAACCCACCCTGGTTCTCTTGTCAGCCGTTCTAATCTTTGGCTCACTCATGAGACCAACTGCTCAGCCTCGAATTCAGTCTCTGCATTCTTCTCTTTCAGCATCTCCAACATCATGCCTCCCAGCGAATCCAGGCTTTTTCAAGCCAGTGACGGGCTGGGTGTTTGACTTTTGGAATACTTAGCAATTGCAAAGTTTGCCTCTCAACTCCCAAACCTACAAGCTGAGGGAGCGTAACTGCCTGGCTACATTATGAGAATAAAAGCAAAATATACAGCCATAGAAATAAAATGAAAATAAACACTCCCATTGAATGCCCTGCATATAAAAATCAGTACATGGGCTAGAGATATCTCTCTAGAGAAAACAAATTTGCTTAGGTATGAATGCACAGTGGAAAAGTGGTGAGCTACTTTGTGTAACAACTGGAAACTAAGTTTGGGGTTTGGTTGATCCGTCCTTCACTGCATATACACACACATGCATGTATCACATGTGCACACACACACACACACGGTTTGGCCAACCTTAGAGTGGAGGTCAAAAGAAAGGCAGTTAGCTTGCCCTTACTGCCCGGCATCCCCTGGAGAGTGTAGGAAGCACCAAGATGCTATACCAGGTAACTTAGCAGCTGCTCGGAAACCCACAACCACAACCCACAGAGAGTCACACAAGCCGCGCCACACATCCCAACAGCTGTGGCCAGGCAATGTTGGATTTCTAAGCCACATCCCATCCACAGGGGAGAAAATACTCCATCTATTATGGTCATTACTCACTCTTAAAAGATTAATTTAGCAAAAATGAACACCCACCACAGTAATGAATGCCATTCACTGGGACATGGTTTGAGAAAGCTAGCCACACTGGAAAACATGACTTTTTAAATTAGTGGCAGAACTGAAGATTATTTTCAGATTTGGTCAGCATTTTTTGAGAAGTAATAATTACCCAGGGTGGGAAAAATCCAGATTAGTATTAAGCTTTTGCATGTTATGAGGTAGAATTCACTAAGCCCAAGACTGGGGCTTATTATTCACCTCCTCCCCAAATGCTTTACTAGCCAGAAGGGATATACAAGGTCACACTGCGCTATAAAACTAGGGACTTAATGGAGCTGCTGCATAAGGGACCAGGTACACAGATCCATCACAAATCAGACTTAATAAGGACAGTTTATATAGTAAGCCGAGAGCGTTCTACACAGAGGGTCACTGGGGAAAACGCTTGGTATGTTTGACTGCATTGGGGCCACAGTGAGGGGCTGTTGTTACAGTATCATGGCTGGTTGCATTGGTTACTAGTAATCTCTTTTTATAAATCATGATATTTAGGAGCAGAGGTCTTTAGTTGTTTACATTGAACTCAGCTGGTACAGAAGAAATCCAAGATTGGATTCTGGGCAATGTACCTACAAAGCCTATGCATGTTACCACGTTTAGCGTGGTAAGGACAAAACACACAACCGTAGATATGTATGTGCATTCAGATACCGTAGATATGTATGTGCATTCAGATACCGTAGATATGTATGTGTATTCAGGTACCATAGATATGTATGTGCATTCAGATACCGTAGATATGTATGTGCATTCAGATACCGTAGATATGTATGTGCGTTCAGATACCGTAGATATGTATGTGCATTCAGATACCGTAGATATGTATGTGCATTCAGATACCGTAGATATGTATGTGTATTCAGATACCATAGATATGTATGTGCATTCAGATACCGTAGATATGTATGTGCATTCAGATACCGTAGATATGTATGTGTATTCAGGTACCGTAGATATGTATGTGCATTCAGATACTGTAGATATGTATGTGCATTCAGATACTGTAGATATGTATGTGCATTCAGATACCATATATATGTATGTGCATTCAGAATTCCTAGCATATAACTCACATGCGCTATGACAGATCACCTTCACTAACACCATAGTTAGTCTTCACATAGGAACAAGAAGGTCATTATCATTGACCACCAACAATAGCCAACCTCCCCGACAGCATGCAGTTTCTGATCTAACACTACACATACACCCATTCTCTGAATTTATAAAGCAACTTAGGCAGGCATTTATATTATCCCCATTTACAGAAAAGGAAACTGAGGCAGGAGGAAACTAAATTACTTGTTCTCAACCATTAGGAAACTGAAGAGCCAGAAGTGGGGGCTTCTTACTCTTCATACCAATCCGATGAGGTAGGAACTGCTCTCCTTATTTCATAGTCAGAGCCAGTTGTAGGCAATCTGTCTCAGAAAGCACTGTCAATGTGCAATAGTTAGAAACCTGCAATAAATAGTGGACCTTATAACTGTATATACATATTTTATTCTCTGACTTTGTGGTAAGACCAATTAGTGACTGCGTGTGTGCAGACACATCCAAACATTTACATTCATAGGCTCTGAAACCTCAGTCCCTCCTGGCCTCAACCAAATGCTCATCTTTCTTCAAGGACTGGTTCAAAGTTCCCTCCCTCAGAGAAGCCAGGGCTGACTGGAGAAAGCTCTGGAATTTGTTACTCGTGCCACACTGAAAAGCCCTTGCTGTATTGCAGGTGTTGAAGTGGCTCTGACAACCTCACAAAAGGCGCTCTCAGAGAGCGACAACCTGAAATAGTTTTCGTCTATCAATGCTGGCACTAGGGGTGCCACCCAGAGTCCTTGAAATGGGGGAGAGAGGGCCAGGGTGGTTTGCGGGTAGCATCATCTTGTCATGTTTCAGAAGGCAGGGAGCAAAGCTGTTCCTGGCCTCATAAAGAATTCAACAGTACTCGTGGAGTTTAACATAATACTCAGTTGGAAAAAGTAATCTTAGAACCTGGGAGCTGTGGCACACACTTATAATGCCAGCTACTTGGAAGACTGGGGCAGAGGATGGAGGTCATGGGCAGCCAGGGAAACAGAGAGAAAAGCCCGCATCTCAAAAACAAACAGTCTAGGAGAAGAACCACATAATGTAAAAGGTACCCACAGGTGTTGGTCATCTTTCAATTATTGTGACAAAATAGTTCAAATTGCTTTTTTTAATTTTTAGATTTATTTATTTATTTATTATGTATACAACATTACTTCCATGTATGCTTGCATGCCAGAAGAGGGCACCAGATCTCATTATAGATGGCTGTGAGCCACCATGTGGTTGCTGGGAACTGAACTCAGGACCTCTGGAAGAGCAGTCAGTGCTCTTAACCTCTGAGCCACCTCTCCCGCCCTCAAATTGCTTTTTTAAAAAGGCATTGTTTCTTCGTCTAATAGTTTCAGACCACTCAGGCCATTATCAGTTGGTCTTTCTGCTTTTTGGCCTGTGGCAAATCAGCCATCATGGCCAATAGTGCATAATAGAAGAGGATGTTCACCTCTTGCTAACCCAAGAACCAAAGACAGAAAGAGGAGCTAGGTCTCGAAGCCTGCCTGAGGACAAATCCACAATAACTCACCTTCCTGCTGCCGAAAATCTCACCACTTAGAGATTCCACCAATTCCCAGCAGCACCAAAGACTGGACACCAAACCTTCAACATATGGATGTAGGGAGAGAAGAAGTTCTCCATACCCTTTCCATGCTGAAAAATGCATTGGCCAACACATACGATATATGTAGCATCCTCTTAACCCTCTGCTTCTCATCCCCAAACAAAGAAGGAGGGATGGAAGGAAGGAAGGAGGCAGGGAGAAAGGAAGAAAGGACAGTGTGGGGAAAAGAGGAAGAGAGGGATGGGGGAAGGAGGGGAAGGATGGAAAGAGGACAGATGGAAGGAGAATAGGAGGGAGGAATGAAGAAAACAGAGGGCAATGGAAAGGGATACTAACGAACTGAGAAACAGCAAACTACTTTTGAAGGGAGTTATCAGATTGTGTGTTACAATGGAAAAAGGAACAGGACAGAACTATGAAGCTGGTACTGGCATCACAAGCACAGATGAACATCTCAGAATATAAAGATGTAACTGCATATACCCCTTTTCCTTTCAAATGCATGGGAAAGGGCAAATATTCTCTAGCCGCCAGCCAAGTCTGGATAATGGAGAACTTAACAAATTAGATGAAGATGTTTGAGATTCTCTTATGGAGCAAGCAGAATCCTGTATCCCAAATGTTCATCGGTTTTGCTGGCAGCACAAGGAATTCAGTGGAGGCTGCGTCCTTCTTGCTCTTGCATGTTTTGAGGACTGAAACCCTGGTGATGATATCGGCTGGCCCAGGCACATCTATGAGAGTGAGGAAGGGTAACGACTCTGCTATTTTCTTTCACTCAAAAAATTCTTGTATGCTAGTTTGCTGGTTTGCTTGTTTCATTTTGTTTCTGTAATTGCCTGGAATACAGTGCTGATGTTTGCGAAATACTTGTAGTGGCTATAAGCTCATAGGAGGATATTTTGAAGAGTCAGTATGGGACAAGAAGATTTGATCAGCACCCCCTCAACCATTTGTGAAACTGAACTTTGGCGAATGTGCTTAACACAGGCTAGCCTTCAACAAACTTCTAGTGTATAAATTGGGGTTATTGAGCACGGCTGACCACAAGGGCCACACAGGAAACCTACAAATGAGTTCCTGAGACCCTGATGCAGTGAAACAGGCTGCTCTGGCTTAAAGGCCCTTCCTAGGCACTCGGCCATCAGCACCGGTCAGCGCTCACGGAACACCAAGGGAGGCAAATGCACTTCTTTTTCTCCAGCAAAATCTCAACCTTGCCTTCACTCTCAGATATAGCATAAACAAGCTAATTTATGCTCTTTAAATAAAAATTTATCTTAGACTTAGGGCTATGCCAGTTGCACCAGTGTGAGCCTTATTGCATCTGTTTCCCTTAGTGCCAAGTATCCTGGGCAGCCCCAGAAAGACACCTGAACAAGGTGGCTATAGATGTGACAGGAGAGGAGCCATGAGCCTGGGGACCCAAGTCTTCTCTCCAGCAGCAGTGTGTCTGCCTGCTGCTCTGCTGGAGGCCCAACTCTCCACGGCTTTGACTTAGCGAATGTCTCTGGAAAGATCGTTCAGAACAGGCCCCAGTGCTTCCGCTGACAAGATGTGCAGAAATGGGTGCCCATGGGGACCTGGGACCAGCACTCCTAATGCTCACCATCCAGAGCTTTTTTTTTTTTAAAGAGCATCCCTTTGTGGTGGGAATTATAAAGGTGAGTCATATGAAGTCTACTCGGGCCTCTAGGGGAGCTGCTGAAGAAGACCTCGCCTACAGCTATGCGAAGAACAGCACCCTGTTATCAATGAACGCCCCATCACTCTGCCAAGGCAAGAAGCAGCTCCAGACGGTTGCAAAAAAGACAATGTTTCCATGGTGTGGCCGGGCCTCCCAGTGTCCCCTCTCACAGGGCAGAGGGAATGCCCCTCTTCCTTTAAGGCAAGGCCATGATTTTGTCATCACTTGGAAAAAGAGGGATGCGATGTAGAGGAAGGAATATTTCAGGAGTCTAGGTGGAGAGTTAAGGAAATAAGATCACCAATAAAAATGGGATCTAATTCTCCAAACTCCCCTCCAAAAAGTACAGCTTCGTGCGTTATGTGAATAATGACTTGATAAGTACCTGGTAACATTTAATTTGGCGATAAACAGAATGTATCTAGTGCTACAACATTGCATGAGAGGCAGCACAGAGACAATGTGCCCACTGAAAGACGAGCCCTCTTGAACTGGGACCCAGAAGTCTCACACCCGCCTCTCTCTTGACACTAGTGAGCTCTTGGCGGATTGTGTCGGCACCATTACATTAGTTGTTCTGCAGAGCACAGAGTATGCAGCATCGAACAACACTGGCCCTGACTTCCAGGTCCAAGATGCTTTACCGTACGGTCTTCCTACGTAGTGGATTCACAACAGGCCCTGCAAACAAAGATGCCAGACTGCCCAGACCTCCATAGTGTATGGGGTGCACGAGGGCCCCGCCCTTAAGGATTTTTCCAGAGGTTCAGAACAACTTCAGGTTGCAATAAGATCTTACTCTTTCTGCATTTTTACACTCTCTCTGCACCTGGCTGCTCCACAGCTTTCAAAACATCCTGGTAATATATACTATACATAGAAAACCACATATTTTTATTGGGCTCTTTCAGTACACTATGTTTGGTTCAGAGCCCTTGTGTTTTCATTGTTTGGGTTAAGATTTTACATTTATGAGGTGTTGGGGCAGGAGAAGGAGTGTGTTATGTTTTCGTTTTGTTTTTATTTTAATTGCCACACACTCTTCTAACCCTTCCCCTGGTGTTGACCTCTCCAAAGAGATGATAATCTCATTTCCTGCAACTTAAGAGAAATTCTTAGCAGGTCAAGACTCTCAACGAGACTTGAATGTTTTGTTTCCAGCCTTGCTTTCTCGATCAATGACATTAAAATCTGAGATGAGTCGAATGTGATGGCAGTTTAGTTCAGATACAGTTTACGTGGACCATGGTTCCTCCTCTTTGTGAAATAACACTTTCCAGAAAACGCCAGCATCCTGTTTGCCGCCTTCTATTTTATTTTATTTCTAGAAATTCTACCCATTTAAAAAAAATCTTTTCAGTAGTTAAACGTCAAAAAGTAGAACAAACTGACTTGAAAGCAATTGTCTTGAATATCTATGGGATACTGTACCCTTCCCTCTGAAACCACAGGTCACTGGGCCAAGGACACAGATAAGACACACACAACGAATATAATAATACATATAACAACATGCAGGTAATAAATACAGAGGACAGCATATAGCTATAATAAAAAGTCTTTTCAAATGTGCTTGCTTCCTGGCCCAAATGGGCATTTACCTTCTCATTTACACTGAGGTTTCAGCGAAGCACTGGTTTGACTGTACAGTCTCCTCCACCTTTGTAGTTGGGTCTGAGCCACGTGACACGAGAGAGCTGAACAGTAGCTTTCTTTATTCTTGGAACACCTGTTAAGAGGTTATAGGGGGTTTTATGTACAGGGAGTCCTCGCTCTCTAGGAAGAGGGGGGAAGCCTCATTAAAACATATCCTTTGCCAAGGTTTCATTGCTCAAAAGAGGGAACGTAACGTTGAACCCTCAGGCACTCTGCAAATTGTGCTTTCAACCTTTCCAAGAGCCTTCTTGTAAATTCTGAGCTTAAATATATTCCCATCACTTTCTATGCCCAAATGGTTTCTGAATCAATATACATTTAACCACAATAGTGATTAAATAAGTTATTTCTAAATTAGCCAATACATTATACACATAGCTTTTCCCTCCCTGTAGAAATCATAAAATATGCATGTATGTGTGTATACATATACGTGTGTGTGTGTGTTCACACATATATTCTAAGTGTGACTGAAAGGTTAGAATAACTAAATGCTCACAGAGTCAATGAGTAATTTGAATATTTAAAATAGACTACAGATAATAAACATATTCAGTACTCAGAAATCTACATTCAGCATAGAAAACTAAATCAATACACAAGGGCTGGAGAGATGGTTCAGAAGTTAAGAGCACTGGCTGCTCTTCCAGAGGTCCCGAGTTCAATTCCCAGCAACCACATGGTGGCTCACAACCATCTGTAATGAGATCTGGTGCTTTCTTCTGGCACGTAGACATACATGCAGGTGGAACACTATGTACCTAATAAGTAAATAAAATTTAAAAAAAAATCAATACACAAGATACTTCTATTCCACACTGAAGACAAAGAAACACTGGATACATCAGAAAATACAAAAGAATAATAATAAGTTGAGAATGAAACAAGAATGGGAAATTTCCAGGTTCCAGAAATAGTGAGAACCACGAATCACAGAGGCTAGGACTGTAAACAAAATATAAGAATTCAGATAATTCAGCAGGTAAAGATGTCTGCCACCAAGTCTGGAAACCTGAGTTTAGTTCCCAGAACCCACATGGTGGAAGGAGAGAGAGCCCCTTCTTGCAAGCTGTCTTCTGACCAAACACACACATACCACAGCATACGCACACACAAAGAAATGTAATTTTTCTTTGGGAACTCATCATACTGATTTGCAAAGTGATTGCACCAGTTTGCACTCCCACCAGCAATGGGGGAGTGTTCCCCTTACCCCACATCCTCTCCAGCATAAGCTGTCATTAGAGTTTTTTATCTTGGCCATTCTGACAGGTGTAAGATGGAACCTCAGCATTCTGTGTTTATAGCAGCATTAATTGTCATATCCAGAACCTGGAAATAACCTAGATGTCTCTCAACCAAAGAATGAGCAAAGAAAATGTGGTACATTTACACAATGGAGTACTAATCGGCAGCAAAAAATAATGACATCTTGAAATTTGCAGGCAAATAGATGGATCTAGAAAAAAAAAATATTGAGTGAGGTAACCCAGACACAGAAAACAAATATAATATGTACTCATTCATAAGTGGTTTTATACATAAAGCAAAGAACAACCAGCCTACAATCCACAACCCCAGAGGAACTAGAAAACAAAGAGAAATACACATGGACCTAAATAGGAAGGAGAAAAAGACAAGATCTCCTGAGTAAATTTGGAGTGTGGGAGTCATGGGAGAGCGTAGAAGGGAGAGGGGAAGAGAGGAGAGGAGCAGAGAAAAATGCATAGTGCAATAAAAACAAGTATGCACATACGTGTGTATGCGTTGAGTATGTATATGTGTATATGTGTGTATGTAAGTCCAAGAAACATGCAAGCATGACATGAACCTACATGGTGAGCATCAAGCGCTACCCCATACTCAGGGCAGGTACTACAACACTCTTTTCACTTGCCTGCAGGAGTTTCATGAATCTTTCCTTCTCCTGGACAATAGATAAAAACTTCTTAGAAGTCAAAACCCTTCACTTCAACTTATTTTCAACCTAACTTCTACTCTAAGAGAAGAAACACAGGAATGTAAAGAATAGAATCAAATATTGAAGCCTGTCAATATTTAGTGATAGAATTCTAGAATCCTATCTGGGAAAACAATCCCAGCTGAAGATGAGTTAAAAAAAAAAAAAACCTGTAATTTGAGAAAACATGCTACCAGATCATGGGAGAAATGACAGCTCAAAATTCAGCTGGGAGGTTGTCTTAGTTTATGCTGTTATGGCAAGGGGTTAAGACTATGAAGTTTATAAACAATAGACATTTAAATTTAACTCATGGATCTGGAAGCTGGTAAGTCCAAAATCATGACACTAGTATCTGCTCTTTTGTTAATCTAGTAATTGTATTGATTATTGGGAAATTTCACATAGTGCACCCCGGTCAAATTCACTTCCCAGTCCTCCCAGGTCCATCCCCTATCCTTGTAAACCACCCCCCGAAAATATAAGAAAAACAATACCAATTTCTGTAGCTCATATACTCGCTGGGCATGGTCAAGCTCCCAGCAGCCAGCCCCTTAATGAAAACTGAATCCTTCCCCACTCACCACCCACCAGAAGCCATTAACTGTGAAGAGTTTCACTTCAGCGTCTTTAATCACAGTTTTTAAGAGCTCAGTGGCTGTGTGTCTAGACATGACGCTGCTGTCTTAGGAAGCGCTCTGCCCACATCAGAACATGGCAGAGAGCGCCACCAGATGAGACCAAGCCAGAATGCCAGCTTGATAGTCTTTCTCATCTTACAAGGACGATAATGCTATGTTAGGAACTTCAACCTTATGACCTACATCATCAATTCTGATTATTTCCCAAAGGACCCACTCCAAATGCCATTAGCATAGCATTTGGGGACTAAGTTTCTGATATGTGAGCTTTGTGGGAGTACACTGATACTATTACATAGGTTTGTCTGAAAAGAGAAATGTTTACCATATTCAAAAAGAAAAGGAAACCAGGGCTAGAGAGATGGCTCAGTAGTTAAGATCACTGGTTGCTCTTGCTCAGGTTCAATTCCTAGGACCGACATGACAGGCCACAAACATCTGTCACTCCCATTCCAGGAGACTTAATGCCCTTTCCTGGCTTCCAAAGGCAATGCACACATGGTGCACAGACAAGCATGCGGGCCAAACATTCATACTCATAACATAAAAATAAAAGGTTTTTTATTTTTTAATTCAAGAGTGAAGTCATGGATAAGAGTTTCTGTGAATGCTTTGGCTCAATAAAAGGCAGAAGAAAGAGTCTCATCCCCAGTCCTGTAGCAGACCCCTTGTAGTAGCCTGTCCTCCCTCTCTACCGCTGTTTCCCGGAGACTGGCTGAACTTTGGGCATGTACTCAGCTCTCCTCCCGCCTGTGGGACCTTTCCATCCCTGCTTCAGCCCATTCCAGTTCCTTTGTGTCAGTGACTGATGCCTAGAAACTCCTTCTACCTGGAATCCCCAGGAACCACATTGGACCCGGACTCAGGCAGGTGAATCACACTCTCCTTCCTGTCCTCCTTTGTGAGCACTCCACTCTCACCCTCAGCCCGGTTACAAACTCCTCACAGTGCCCCTCCTCCCACCTCAGCTCCATCCCCAGGAGACTCCAAGTCCTGGTTCAGACCCTGGGCCCCTAGCCCTTTCATCACTGGCTCTCCAGTTAACTGCTTTACTTCAATCTACTTGCAAATTCTCCACTTCTCACCACACCCCCAACTTCCTGGGGACCCCACCTGTAGATGTGAAGGAGATCTTAACCCTTTCATCCCTGGCTCATCCTATAGCAGATAATTTGTTGCCTTACTGCAGCCTGCTTGCAGGATCCCCTCTCCAATCCCTTGTGTGCCCCACCTGTAGCTGTGAATAGGACTCCTTAGCTCCTTCATGAAGCCCCTCTCAGCCTTTACTTATAGCTTATTCCTCTTGGTCACCCACTCAACTTAAGGTTCACACCCTGCCAGGCAACCCAAAGCCGCCACACTTTCCTAAGATCCAGAGATGGCAAACAAAACAAAACAAAACAAAAAAACAAGCAGCAAAGCCTTCACCTCTAAAAGACAAGACCAGGTATCAACATGTAGAATGTCATCTCCACCTCGCATGCCTAGACACCCGTGCTAAAGCACCAACATTGACAGTCAAGTCAATGTACCTCTACCAGAACCCAACAACCCTACAGCAGTAGGCCTTGGGAAAGGCAACAAAGCTGAAGGCCAAGCCAAGGACTTCCAAGCAGCCATTATGAACATGTTCAAGGGCCTTAGATAGGATGTGAACACGCCCCTTCATGAAGCTTGTGAAGACACAGACAGTGGAATGAAATCGTAAAAACAGTTCATGACCTGGAAGCAGGATGTCACACACACAAAAATAGGCTCACTAAACAAAACCCAAATGGAAAACGAAAAATTCAGGAAGTTTAACAAAACTCTTAGAAGTAAGTCTCGCCAACAGAGTACAAGACACAGAAGAAAGACTTTTCAGGAGTTGAAGACAGTAGGCAAATGGAAACCCCTAAGTCTAAAAAAAAAACTTATAGCACAAAACATCCAGGAGATTTGGTGCAATACAAAAAGAACAAGTCTATTGATAATAGGAATAAATGAAGGAGAAAAAAAAACAGAAAAAAGGCCCAGAAAATGTTTTCAACAAATTCACAGAAGGAAATTTCCCTAACCTGAAGGAGGTCTAAGAAGCACACAGAACACCACACAGAGAGGACAGAAAAGAAAGTCTCTATAAAGCACATTAATCAGAATACTAAACTTACAAAACAAAGAAAGAACATTAAAAGCTTCAAGGGAAAAGGACCAAATAATATATAAAGGTAGACCCATTAGAATAACACCTGACTTCTCAATAGAGAGTCAAACAGATGTCATAGAGATCACAGATGTCATTCCAGCAGAATTATCATCACAATAGACAAAGTAAAAAAAAATAGTTCCAAGGTAAGCTGAAATTCGAGTAGTATTTGTATACAAATCCAACTGTATATAAGGTATTAGAATTTCAATATGAAGGGGTTAAACACAACCAAGTAAACAAAAGGAATAAATAATCCCAGACAAAAAAATAAAAGACGGGAACCCACACAATATATACAAAATAACAAGAGTCAATAAGCACTGCTCATTGATAATTCTGAACATTAATGGTCTCAATTCCCCCAATGAAAAGACACAGACTAACAGATGGGATTTGAAAACAGGATCCATCTTTCTGCTTCATCCAAAAACTCACACTAACATCAAGGATAGGCAACATCTCAGGGTGAAAGAATGGAAAAAAGATATTTCAAACAAACCCAAGAAGCAAGCCATTTTACCACTGATTAACTCAACTTCCAACCAAAACTAATCAGAAGAAATGTAGAAGGACACCCCACACACTCATCAAAGTTGAAAACTATGTGCCAAGAGGATCTTGCAACTCTAAACATTTATGCACCAAGCACTAGGGCACCCAAGTTCAAAAAGGAACACTACCCCAACTCACACAGCAGTAGGGAGTGGCTTCAACACCCTGCTCTTACTAATGAAAAAGTAACCCAGACAAAAATTAAACAGAGAAATGCCAGAGTTAACTAACTTGGTAAACCAAACGGACCTAGAAGACATTTACCAAACATTTCACCCAAACACTAAAGAGTGTATCTTTGTCTCAGAAGACCATAGAACCTTCTCCAAAACTGGCCACATACATGGACACAAAGGAAGTCTCAATAGATACAGGAAAATTGAAAAAAAAAAAAAACCCCTGCAGCCTTTCTGACCACATGGATTAAAGCTGGATATCAATAACAACAGAAACAACAAAAAAGTCTATAAACTCATGGAACCTGGTCCACTCATTACTCAATGAAAAATGGGTCAAGATAGAAGTTAGAAAAGAAATTAAAAACATTTTAAAACTGAATGAAAATGAAGACACAACATACCCAAACCTATGAGACACAATGAAAGCTATTTAAAAGGCAAGTTCACAGCACTAAGTACCTACATCAAAAAATCAGCATGACCTCATATTAGCAACCTAATAGTAAACCGGAAAGCTCTAGAATAAAAAGAAAAAGTAGAACCCCAAAGGAGTAGATGGAAAGAAATAATAACTTACACCTTAAACCAATGAAATAGAAACAAACAAAAAACCAACAAAGAATCAATGAGACAAAGGTAGTTCTTTGAGAAGAATCAGTAAAATTGATAAACCTTTAGCCAAATTAACTAAAACACACAGAGAGAAGATCCAAGTTAATGAAATGAATCAAGACAAAAGAGTGATATCACAACAGACAAAGAAGAAATCCAGAGAATCATAAAAACATTCTTTAAAAATCTGTACTACACCAAACAGGAAAACCTAAAAGAAATGGATAAATCTCTTGTTATACACGACTTACCAAAGTTAAATCTAGATCAGATAAGCAATGGTGTAAACAGACCTATAAATCCTAGCGAACGAGAAGCAGTCATTAAAAGTCTAGCCAAAAACGTCTGGCTAAGACCAGATGGTTTCAGTACAGAATTCTACCAGACTTTCAAGAAGAATGAAAGACAATACTCCTCAAATTATCTTGCAAAATAAAATGACGTAGTCTGGATGATTTAACAAGAGAAATTTCCTTCCCACAGTTCTAGATCAAGGTTCAGGATCAAGGTGTTTGCCAACCGAGCTCCTGGCTTGGGCTTGCAGCGAGGTACCATTTTGCTGTCGCTTGACAGGTGCTCATCTCTTCTCAGGGACATCCTATTCGATATTTCCTCCTGTGACAGAATACTGGTACAAACAATGTAAGGAACCAAAACTCTGTTGGCAGAAGCCCCTTGTCTGGTGACAGGTGAAAATGAGTATAGGAGAAAGGACTGGGGACCAGGTCAGGCTCAGCAATCTGTCACACTCTCTGGTTTCCACTGTCTCCTGAGACAGCAGCGCCAGGAGCTTATAGGGCACACTTATAGGGCACACTTATAGGGCACACTTCATATTCAAAACATAATGAGTACGACTCCTATTATGGGGTGCGCATGCTCAAGGCCTCGTCAGAAGCCTATCAGCTCCCAAGTACTACACTTCCTGACACTCTGATGATGGCGGTAAAGGCTTCTGCATGTAACTTGCGGGAAACTCCATGTCCGCTTAGAACACTATCCTGTCTTCTTGGGTCACCATCTATGTGTTTCCCTGTCAGATATCGTAGCCTGGAAAATGTATTCGTTGGTATTGTGGTGGGGGTAACGTAAGTGATACAACAATCTCAGGTGATTTTGCATAGCTTTCTCAGGAAAATCTTGAATTCTATTATATTATCCTGATTTACATCTATCATAAACTACATTTCATCTGAAAGCAATCAAAAATCTATGTACAAGGAATTGGCTTCCCACCGAAATCCTTACTCCTCTCATTTATCATTTGTCCTCCAAAGATGAGTAAGTTACTGCTCGGCCACTGTTTACTAAAACGTTCAATGAAATGTGAAACCTCCAGACACTCCTTGGGAAGATCATGTTACCAATATTCTGATTAAAATCTCAGGGGGGCATTTGATTTTCATTTCTTAAGAAGATAATGCAAACACAGAACAGATCATTACGTTGTACTGTTTCCTAGGAAAGTAACTTACAGAGCAAAACAGTCGGTCCCTGTCATTATGTTTAATAAGCAGGTAAATCTAACAATGAGGAAATGCAAAAGAGAAAAGTTCTACGAGAGTTATTAATACAAGGTGAATATCCAGCAGAACAGGCAATGTGGAAAGAGCAGCGTGTAGGCTCTACCACCTAGTACAGGTTTATAAAAACAAGTTTCCATTAAGCTTTCTTGAAATGAGATGAAATAGAATAAGCATCAGCCTGTACTATGGATAACGTGGGAGTCAATTAAACCTCGTAGCCACTGCAGGGCAAGAGTGCTTCAGCTTTCAAACTTAAAATCCTCAGGAAAAAATGCAAAAGAATCATGCAATCAACAGTTGACCCAGAATCAAAAAGCAATGGCATTGGTATCTGATAAATTTTTCATAAACGTTTAGCATGAACCCTCTAGGGGAGCACTGCCTCATGTTCTGTATGTACCGTGTATGCATGGCCATTATCCACGCCCATCACTATCAACGCTGAATGTCTGAAATAATAGCACATTTATAGAAGTTTGTGGCAAGTTCAACTTCCTGTCCACTACTGTTCTTACTTCTACAGCAGTGTCCCAGCCTCAAACACATGGTGACCCTCCCATGCCAGTCTCTCTAGTACTGGAATGCACAAGGCTCCATACATGGCTAAAAATAGGGTTTAAAATTTTTATTTTTTTTGACTTTATTTGTGGTGTACACACCATGTGCTTACCCAGTGCCCATGTAAGCCAGAAGAGGGCACCAGATAAGCTGAAACTATAGTTACAGATGATTGCAAGTCACCGTGTTGATGCCGAGAACCAAATCTGGACCCTCTTCAAAAAAAAAAAAAGAGCCACTGCTTTTAACTACTAATACATATCTCCAGACTCTCAAAACCAGGTTTTATATCACATTTTAGTCTATCCCAATCCACCTTGGCAAAAACACAATAAATACTTCAACCTCATATCCCATTTGAAATAGGTAGTGACTGTGAACTGCGATTGTCAAATTACAAAGGTCAAAAATTGACATGATGCCCACCAGAAAGAAAAAGCTCATTTCCTCCTTTTAGATGAAAGATGACCTAATCCACAAAAGAAGTAGATGCCGGGCTGTGTAATCCAACACTTTCCAGGGCATGATTGGTCCCACGCGGTCCTGTTGCCCTCGGTACTGATGACTATTGACCACACACCTATTTTCCAGAAAAATAAAACACATTGAACCTTCTGAATCATTAAACGTGGTTCAGTGAAATAAAAACTGCCAAGAGTAGGCAGATTTGAATTATTACAAATGGCTAACTTTGCTTTTAAACCCCACGTACACAAAAGCAAGTTGTATTTCAAGGCTCTGTTTCACTCATGTGTACACATCATGCATGGAGATGATTCCATAAAGCATAAGCAAACACACTTTCGATTTGCCATTTTGAGTTCTACTAAGCCTCTCAGACTTGAAAAAAAATCAGTTGCTTTCCTGAAGGTTAATTAATAATGAAGATGTCTTCCCCTGAATATATCCAGTAGACTACATTCTATGGGATTCATGGGAGAAAATAAAGAGATCTTATAAGAGAGGGGTTCAGGTGCTGAAAAGACAATGGAATACATGTGACATGAAAGGGGATGAAAGAATGCACGGAAAAGAAAACACACAAGAGGTTGTGTGGGAAACAGGGGAAAGCATTGAGGGAGGGAGTGAAGAACAAAGATAGACACAGGAGAGATGGCTCCGTGGTTAAGGGCACTGGCTACTCCTCCAGAGGACATGAGTTCATTCCCAGAACCTACATGGCATTTCACAACCATCTACAAGTGCAGTTCCAGTGAATCCAATGCCTTCTTCTGACCTCCACAGACACTACATGTATGTGGTGCACAGATATACATACAGACAAAATTCCCATGCTCATAAAAAATAACAAAGAGACAACACTTTTTAAAAGAACAAAATATAATAACAAGTATATGATAATGACATAATGAATCCTATTACTTCGTGTGCTGAAATGCTTATTTTAAAACAAGAAAAACATTGGGATGAAATATGATATATATAAGTAAATATTAACATATAAATAATAAATATATATGAATTTTTGGATAAAAATTTAGATGGGAAAAATGTCTTAGTTGGGGTTACAAGACATTGTTATGATGAAACACCATGACCAAAAGCAACTTGGGGGAGAATGGGTTTATTTGGCTTACATGTCCACATCTTGCGGACAGACTATCCAGTATCAAGATTCATTTTTGCTGCATCGTCTCAACCACTGGCTATGCATTCCTTTCCGAAAGGTAAGTTCCAACGTCATTTAGGACAGAACCCAAACCACTCAAGCATCTTGTCTCCAAAAGTGACTACTTTAATAGAAGCTTTATTCATTTCATTCTGAAAATTCTTGACATTTGAGTTTCTTTAAAGTCTTTTGGTTTTATTGTCTATTCATCGCTTCTCATAAGAAAAAAGTACTTTGGAATTTCCGAACACGTACCCAAAATTCTGAAGAACACAGGTCCAGATAGGAAAAACAGGAAATGGTCTATTACAAGGACAGAAAAAAATGTACTTAGCTTTGACATTAGCGAGGTACTGGAAAAGACATGGATGGTTCCAAAGAGCATATTTCATTAAACAGACATATGTAAAATTATTTTCATGTTGTAAAAAGTAAATTGTCTATGATTTTAGTCATAAAATATGCATGTGCTTGAAGAACCATTTATTTTCTTAAACTGTCCAAGAACTGGGGTTTTGTTTTGGTTTAGTTTTTTTAAAATATTAGTATTTAAGACAAAAGCTTGAAACCTGAGCTGGTGGCTAGTTTCCTAGTTATTTAATTTCATAAAGCTGGTGTTAAGTTTGTCTCTTTTTTTTGTCCCTTCTGTACATAATGTACTATATTGAGCTCTGGTTGTGACTTGAAGAATACATGTCAAACATTTTGAACATTCTAATGTTTTTAATTTAGATTTGCTCAATCATAGAAATTAAAGATGGAAAAACTAGGATTCTTCCTTTTAATATGAACCGTAGTCATGGGTCCAGACTTGGCTCTCCTTTCTAATTAATGAGGTGGAGGGGAAAGTCCTCTGACTTCCTCTGGGAGCTGCTCCTGCTGTTTCGGGATGGAGGGACTCTCCACATCTCTCCCGTATCGCGCAGTCACAGTGAGTCCCTCTAAAGAGCACACACCTTCTCTCTTTTTGCTTGGCATTACATTTTAATTACCTGTTGACTGAAAGGGGTTGTGTCTCTATCAGCTGTAGTGTTTGAACAAAAGATGTGGTTGTCACTGGGTCGGCAAGTCACAGTAATACAGTGAGCTGTAAACCATTCACGATGTTTGGGCCATGACAAAAATCAACTTCAGCCTGTCTTTTAGTCCTGTGTGACTTGCTAGTGGAAGATTAACTAAAAGAACTCTATACGAGTTACTTTTCTTTTTTAGCAATAATCTACATGCAACCTCTTTAATCTGCCCAATAGCTTCATGATTCCATTTATCATCTGAGAAGTGAAAGAGCTATTTAAAGGTCATATTCCTTTGGATGTTAGTATTGCTCTTTTCACTGAAGTGTGCTCCATTACTAGACTCACAAAGCTGGAAAAAAAAAAAACTTTGCAAACCATCTCTTTTCACATATGAGGACACAGAACCCAGAGCGTGTGTTGTTGTTACTCTTTCTGTTTTTATTTTAATATTTCACCAATGCAATAAAAAAAAATCAATGCTGAGCTTCAGAGAACAACATTTGGTAAAGACCGTAACCTGTTTTCCAGTAATGAATCCAAATGATTTTAAAAGACAATTTGAAATGCTGGTAGGATATATTCTATATTTCAAAACCAAGTTCGTTGTTGAAGTTGCCAAGAACAGAGCAGACCAAGACTACTGGCACATGCTGTATTAGCTAGATCTATGTTCTCGTGTGCCTTTCTTAGCGTCCTAACCAGTTATTAAGCTTTTCCTCCTTTCTTGTCTAGAGCCCTGTTTCCCATGCACCCAAACACCATGACTAATGGAAGTTATGGGCAACCTGAAACCCATTGTTCCCTCTTACAATTAATTGAGAGGGCTGGCCAACATTGGCTTGAGAAGAAATAAACAGTATTTGCTTTGCCTTATGACTAAACCAAAGTATAAGTTAATTGATCTCAATAGAACAAACTCAACAAATATCTGACAAAAATTCAACAGAATTTAAAAGCAAACCCACAACTGGAGCACTGGCAGGGAAGGAACTCTGCTGGCTGCCCTGTAAAGCTCTTTGATGGGTCAGAACTGGCCTAGTGCGTGTCAGCCTAAGGTCAACTTACAAACAAGGGCATAACAAGGCACACAGCACAGCTGCACTTCAGCTTCGCCTACCAGCGCACAGGCGGTGCCTGTTCTGTCTTTGGTCTGCACAAGTGCAAGGGGGTGGTCCTGGTAGAAGGTACTGATTGGCCGTTATAAATTCCTCATGTGTTATACACAAATCATTTGACATTTATTCTTCTGCCTTTTCACTTAAGTCAACAGTGGTTTATATCATAAAAGCCTCAATTTGTCTAAAGTATTAATTAATTAAACCAAAAAATGCTTCCTCTGTCTTCCTCTTCTGACATCCCCTGGAAAGAATTTTTAATCAACAGGAAACTATTCAAGCTTCTACTAGAGAACGTTGTCTTAAGTCCATTTGGCCAGGCCAGTAAAATGGGAATTTGGCAGAGCCTGTAAACTTTTATTTAATTTCACTTTTACTTTGAAATGTTGCTGAATGAACATCACTAAATGAAAGAATGATGGATGAAAGGAATCTTTTCAAGTATTACCTAAGATATAGAGAAAGGAACATCAAAGGGGATGATGAAAGACAAAGGAGCCATTCCGCAGGCCCGCCAGAGTCTTAAATAAAGCAGACAAGATGGAAAGGGACAGCCCCAGAGGACGGTTTTGACTGATATATCTTCCCTATGGAATACAATCAATATTTAGATGTTTCAGTAATCAAAAGATAAATTGGTATTGAAAAGAGTGAGAAGCTTAAGGGCTTACAGAAATTATCCCACACTCTAGTTACAAAGGAGCACAACCTTTTTGTGTTATTTAAGATGTGAGTCCATTTCCTGTTTTGATGGTTGTCTTCCTTTACAGGGTTGGTTTCTTGGGGAAATCTCGAGAAATAACAGTTTTCACAAACTGCAGCACAGTGGGGAAACAGAATGCCCATTTGGTCACATGAGCATTGGCTAAATAACCAGTCCAACACACAACAACCCAGTGACCCTAGGTTCTGGGAGACAGGCAACCCAGTGAGACCAGACTGCAAGAGACTGACACGAGGCTCCAGAGACTGGGCTGCTTCAACACACTTTCTCTGACATCTCTGGAGCAGGTGCCTGCTGAGCATGGAAGGGGTCCTGGAAGTCACAGCTGGTCAGAGGAGTAAGTCTCTGTTTTCATAAGAGACGTCTATACTGTCAGAGACCACACAAGCAGTAAGGGGTCCTGCAGACCCTCCTCACTGTAATCACTAGGAAAGATGTCAAACCCACAGAGAAGTGGAGGATAAGGATCCTTTCCAAAGAAATGTTGAGCCCAAAGGATGGACAGTTCAAACGGAAAATTTGTTTCTGTAGGGCAGTCAACATTAGCCCAGTTGAAACACACACTCTATTTGAGCTCAGTAGACCATTTTGAGCCCTTCTATGTAACATACTCTGTGTGTGTGTGTGTGCATGTGTGTGTGTGTGTGTGTGTAAGAAATATTTCTTAAAATGCTACAGAGTTTGCTCAGTAGTTAAGAACATTTCCTGCTCTTTCAGAGAACTAGAATTTTGTGCTCAGTACTTACAAAAAAAAAAGATAGCTTACAACCGCCTTTAACTCCAGCTCCAGGGACCCAATGATCTACACCACCTTCTGGTTTCTGCGGGCACCCACATGCCCTTACTCACATGCACAGACACATACTCACATACACATAATAAACAAGAAAACCAGAAAAGGTGGTTTGATCCAAGAAAGGATGTTGAAATGAGACAAAACACGGTCTTCCCTGTTCCAGTCTCCCAAGAAAGAATGCCTGCTCAGCATGCCATGTTTGGGACTCAGAAATGTTGCTTCTGCCCTTTGTCCAGGACCTCTGAGTCCAGGCTCCAGCAATGCTCTCCCGCTGCCCACAGAACACAGTAGTATTTCAGGAGGGTGATAAGACCAAGAACGGTTTCCCCAAAGCTGGGCCTGGAAACTTCCTAGAGCAAGGCAAGACACTTCAAATGTGTAATAGGCCCAAGGAAGCGTGAAATCAGCAAGACGCTTTCAAACGTTCTTGTAAGTCTGGACTGAGGAAAGTGCATTTGACATTGCAGCTCAGGACATTTATTTGTCAAATTAGTTCAGTGTGGCTCAGATGCAAGTACAGCCACATCTGTGAAAATGAACAACAAGCAGGAGGACAAGTGAAGCGGGGAGAGGCAGTTTGGGCAACGATGGCATCATAGCTCTTCAGTTGCCACAAAGCCTAGGCTTACTGCATTGGCTTTGCCGCAGGACCTGTGTCCCCTGACTCTGCACTGTTTCTTCACAAGCATACCTTAAGCAACTAAACACATATCCAACAGCAGATAATGACATCTTTAAATTTGCATTCACACTGATAGTATTCAGGCTTCTTCAAGCATTGCTAGCAGCCCAAAGGGAAAAAGAATCAACGACACTGTGAATGTCTAAAGCCATACAGGAAAGACAGGCCTCGAGTTACACACTGAGAGGCAAGAGGAACTCACAAAGTGAACAGTTGCAGGAAGAGCATTCCAGGCAGAGTGGGAGCATGTACAGGAAATGGATACAGAATGTTGTCTTAGGCTAAGTCTGTTTCAAAGTCACCTCTTGAAACATAAAAAGTTAGTCCAAGGGAGAGAGAGGGGAGTTTTGGTGAACTCCAGCCAGGGTCTGAGGTAAGGAGAGAGCTAGACCTGTTAAGTAGACTTTAAGCAATGTTGTTGAAATGTAGGCGCTTGAAGGATGGATTTTCCCCAGGAGCCATGGGAAAAGGATTGCTGTTGTAGAAGGCTGCTTGTTCATCCTGGCTGCCCAGACTCCCAAAATAACCACACAGAAACTGTATTAATTAAATCACTGCTTGGCCAATTACTTAAGCGTATTGCTAGCTAGCTCATACATCTAGAATTAACCCATCTCCATTATTTTATATTTTACCATGAGGCTTGTGGCCTACCAGCAAGGTTTCAACATATCTGTCTCTGGCAGTGGCTCCATGGCTTCTCCCCTAACTCTGCCTCCTTTCTTCCAGCATTCAGTTTAGTCCTCTCCCCCAACCCCCAATTCTACTCTGCCCTATCAACAGGCCAAGGAAGTTTCTTTATTCACCAATGGTATTCACAGCATACAGAGGGGCATCCTACATCAGACTGCCATGGCTTCACCACTACTGTGAAGTTCTGAGGCTTCTGTGAGGAATGGAAATTGATTTTAGTGATTAACCCATGATGATAATGGTGACAACGATGTCTGACAACAGGGACAAGCTTATGAATGGTGAATCTCCATTATTTGTAAATTCTCTACTTGCAAATTTACCCACAGGGGATGTGTTTTAAACCACAGACACGACATAAGTTCTGTGGTCATTAGATGTGGCAAAAAATTTTTAGTGGCAGAAATTTTGAGTCCCAATGTGAACATGCCAACTGAAGTCAAATGAGCCAATATTCTGCTTTCTGGTCTCAGTTCTCAAGTAGAAACAAGCTATATTTAGTGCCATGTTTTTACATATCTGGGCTTTGGTTGATGATCTTGCTCTTTAAAAATATGTAGCATCTAAATGCTACTTGAGTTCCTAAGCACTACAAAGTCGTGATATGCTGTGTTGAACGGAATGTCCATCACTGTGACAAAATTCCAGGCGTAAGAACTTGGGGGAGGATCGGTTTTCAGTAGCTCACACTGGCGAGGTCTGGGAATGACAGGGTAGAGCTGCAGCTCAGAAGGTGGCAGCCAGGAAGAGGAGTGAGTATGCCTGTGCCTGCAGGCTCTTTCTCTGTTCCCTGGGGCCCTAGCTGAAGGGTGACAGCACCCACATTCCCACCCATGTGTGAAAATCACCTCACTTATCTGTCTCCTAAGCACTGCTCAGCTCAACCAAACTGACAATCGAAATTAACCGTCCCGTGTCGTCTCAAGGAATGTATGTAAGAGAAGCTTCATTCAGGCATGGTTAGACTCTTCTTGGTCATGAGCTCAACACTAATGAATTACAATCATATGTTAAATAAGGTAGCTTCCAAAATGAATATGCATAAACAATATGCATAAACACTTGTGACTGGAGTCTTAGGAGACTTTTGTGAGGTTCTTGTGTTCTCTATGATCAATGCCCGGCATCTGCAGCAACGTTACAGCAAATCACGGGAATGGGCAGAGTGGGTGAAGACTGCAACCAGCTGAGAGCCACATTAGATCTAAGTGACATTCTAACTTCCTCCACAGTATCTTTCCTAAATACATAAGGACTCAAAGAAAGAGTTTTCATTAGAGTTCTTCAGATCAAAAATACACATAAATACTTTGTAGCTTTCTTTTAAAAAAAAGATGTTTCCTTGAGAATGCCATGCATGAGCATTGCATTTACATCCTGCCTCTCCGTTCCTTTCTTCCAACTCCTCTTGTGTCTCCCCTCCCTCCAAAATTTATGGTTTCTTCTTTAATTACATATATAGATGAGAGGGATGAAAAGAGAGAGTGAGAGAGAGGGGGGAAGGAGAGAGAGTAAAAGAACAGTCTACTGACTGTAGGTGGACTTTCTCTGTCCTGTCAATCACGTCTAGCCCTGCCAGCCAGCTCCCAAATAACCACACGGAGAGTTATTATAAAAGCTCAGCCAATAGCTTAGTCTTGTTACTAACTAGCTCTTATACTAACTATCCTAAACTAAAACTAATCCATATTGATTAATTTACATGCTGTCACATGCGTCATGGCTTGTTACCTCATCTTCTACACACCCTGCTTCCTCTGTGTCTAGCTGGTAACTCTGCCCTTCTTCCTTCCAGCATGCTCTTAGTAAGGCTCTCCTGCCTCACCTCTTCCTACCTAGCTGGCCAGTTAACTCCCTATTAAACCAATGAGAGCAGCCCATCTTCACAGCATACAAAAGGATCATTCCACAGCAACTGAGTTCATCTAGCCTTGGGACTAGACAACCTTTGTGGAAATTCCCCTCTGGAGGAAACTAGTGCTACCTCTGTCAGTAACCACCGACACCCTGTAGCTCTTCATGTAGGGGTGGGGCCTTGTGAAGTGTCCCCTGACCTTAATGGTATGACAGCTGGTGTTATTATGCCAATATTGCTCCGACAAGGACAGTGGTAAGATTTCCTGAGAGCTTGTTTTCCCCTGTAATGTCTAAAGTGTCTAAGGGATGCTGTCTAACAGCAGGTGACCCCGGTCCTCTGGCTCTTACCATCTTTTTGTTCTTCCTATGCAATTTTCTCTGATCCTTGGGTGTAGGGTTGCATCGTGAATGCATCTGTTGATATTGGGCTCTCAATAGTCACTTCTCCTCTGCGCTTTGACCCACTGTATACTCGGAAATGCTCTCCACCTACTACAAAAGGATGCTTGGATGAAGGGTGAGAGCTACAGTTTCCTAAGGGTGGACGTATTTACAGTACTGTTTAGGAAAACTGCCCCCGCAAGCTCTCCGGTAGGTTCTATGACCACTCCAACCATAGGTAAGTTTGCAGTACCGTTTATGAATCCCCTCACATTGATCAAGTCCAATTAGACAGTTGTTGGCAACCCGAAAACAAAAGTGATACTATTGTACCCTTAGGGATATCTTGTGGGAGCAGTTTCTGTGGCTCATGGGCTTTACAGCTGGGTAGAACCTTGGCAGCTTGGATGGCGCCCTCTAATAACATGAAATCCAGTCTAGGGAAACAGCTTCCAGGTCAGCTCTAGTTCAGTTTCTCCATTCTCTGTCCAAATGGTATGGTTTCCTTAAAACTAAGGTCCAAGTCCTAGAAGGCAAAAAAGGCAATGCCAATAGTCCATATTATTTTGGAATCTCTGTTATTTCTACCAACTAACCCTTAAGAGGAGGTTTCCTATGGCTGCCACTGGGATTTTTGCTAGATATTGCACAGCTCTTCAGGGAAGCACCATCACCCCCTGTGACATAACTCTTCATATGTATGCACATTGTCCTAGTTAGCATCTGGGTTACTGTGATAAAATGCCACCAACACCCCCTGGGAAGGAAAGGGTTTGATGCATCTTACAGTCCACACAGGGAAGCCGAGGTGGAAACTCAAGCAGGAACCTGGAGACGGAGCTAACACAGGGACCACAGTGGAAAGCCCTTTACCGACTTCTTTCCCATGCTTTGCCCAGCTGCTTCCTTATGCATCCCAGGCCGACCTCACCAGGAGTGACGCTGCCCACAGTGGGAAGGGCTCGCTTACATCAGTCACTAGTCAAAAAAAAACCCACCGGTCAGGGTGATGGAAACAGTTCTTCAGCGGAGGTTCCTTTTCCCAGGTGTCTCTAAATTGTGTCAATTTGACAAAAAGTAACCAGCTCATATTATACACACACACACACACACACACACACACACACATTTGTTTTTTAAGTAAATGTATAAAATAATGTTTCCCTGTGGTTTCATCTTCAGAGTTATTTATCTCTTTCTTCCCCTTTTCTTAGTTAATCCCCTCATTTTCCCATTATCCTCTTCAAAGTAGTTGCCTCCTGCTATGCTACCTCCCAGTGTGAGCTCCTCCCCCAGCCCCATAGTCCTTTTCTACTGCCTGGCTTCTTCAGTTACTTCAGGTTACAAACCCAAATCTAAAGATTTGGAGCTAGGAGCCACACACAGGAGAGACCATGTGTCTCTTGTCTTTCTAGGTCTCAGCCAGCTCACTTAGCATATTTTCCAGTTCCATGCATTTGCCTGGCAAGTTCATCTTTCACTTTTCTTTATAACTGAATATAACTCTTTATATTCACTTTTGAGTGTATGTATCACATTTTCATTACCCATTCATCAGTTAAAAGACATTTAGGTCACTTCCATTTTCTAGCTATTGTGGATAGAGTGGTAATAAGCACAGCTGAGCAAACACCTATGGAGTAGCATGTTGAATCCTTTGGGCATCTCCCAAGAAGCGGTACAGCTGGGTCATATGGAAGACCTCCTTTTAATGTTTGGGAGAACTCTCCACACTGATATCCACAGTGGCTGCACCAATTTACCATCCCATCCACAATGGATGTCTTCTCTTCTCTCCACACCATCACCAGAATTTACTGTAAGTTATTTTCATGATATTATAGCCATTCTGACTGAGGTAAGATGAAACTTCAGAGTAGTTTCAATCTGTGTTTCTCTCATTGCTAAGGATGTCAAACACATTTAAACGTATTTCTTAGACATTTATCTTTCTCCTTTTGAGACTCCATTCTTAATTGGGTCATTTTTTTTTCTTTACTCTTTATGTTTTGAGAGTTAGAATAATAATGTTCTCATAGAGATTGTCTAGAAACGCCCCTTGTTCCTTCTTTCCTTCCTCCCTTCCTCCTTCCCCTTCTCTCTCTCTCACTTCCTACCTTCCTTCCTTCTTTTCTTCTTTTAATTAACTTAATAAGTATTGGTTGTAAATCTTTGTGATCCTGGTAGAATTCTGCTGTGAATTCATCTGAGCCTATTTTTTTGTTGTTGTTATTGTTTTCTAAGTCTGAAGTTTTTTTATTATTACTGTTTCAGTCTCCCTAGTTTTTATGGATCTGTTTAGGTTATTGATTCCTTCTTGGTTTAACTTTGGAGTTTTGGCTAATTTAGAAATTTATCCACCTCTTTTAGATTTTTTTATTAATTAAATATAGATTCTTAAAATATTCCTTTATAATACTCTGAAATTCTTTGGCAACCGTTGTAATGTTTCCCATTGATTTCTGGTTCAGTTAATTTGGGTCATCTTTTTCTGTTGGTTAATTGAGCCAAGGGTATATCTATTTTGCTCCTCTTTCCAAAGCATCAGCTCTTAGACTTATTGATTCTTTGTATTCCTCTCGTTGTTTCTATTTCATTAATTTCTGCTCTGATTTTTGTCATTCCTTTTTGTCTACAAGCTTTGGGTTTGGGTTGCTCTAGATTTTTCAAATTCTTGAGTTGTAATGTTAAGTCATTTATTTGTGCTATTTTCGTAGGTACTTAGCATTATAAATTTTCCTCTTAGGGCTGCTTTCAATATGTGCCAGAGGTTTTATGGGTTGTGTTTTCATTTTCACTTCAACCCAGGAATTTTTTTTTTTATTTCTTCTTTGACTCACTCATCATTCAATAATGAGTTGTTGAATCTCTGTGATTTCATGTAGTTACTGAAGGTTCTTTTATCCTTGACTTTTAGCTTTATTGCATTCTCTTCAGATAAGATGCAGAGCTATTTCATGTTTTTATCTGTTGAAATTTGTTTTCTATCTTAATATGTTGTCTGTTTTAGAGACATGTCCACAGGCTGTTTAATAGAACGCATATTCTTTAGTGTTCAGGTGTAATAGTCTGTAGTTTCCTGTTAGGTCTATTTCATGTTTGGTGTCATTTAATCATGTTATTTCTCTGTTCATGTTTTGTCCAGATGGCCTGTCTATTGGAGAAAGTGGCACTGAAATCACCTGAATTGCAGAGTTGAATTAATCTGTGTTTTTAGCCCAGTGACATGCTCTCTGTGAAATGTGTGTGCCAGAGTTTCATGCATTATGTTCAGAATTGTAATGTGCTCTTGGCTAATTTTTCCCTTCATCGAGTTGCATTGTCCTTTTCCCCTCTTCTGATTAGTTTTAGCCAGTATTAGAATATGTGTGACTGTTCTTCCATTTGCTTGAACACTTTTTCCCATCCTCCCGCTCTAAGAGGGTGCCTAGCCTTGAAAGGGAAGAGAAGTTCCTTATAGAAAACACAGGATGAAGAGGGTGCATTTCACTTGCTCACCCCGTGGAGTAGAGGCCATTAATCCTCAAAGTTACTGTTGAAAGGTGTGTTTGTTGCTGTTATTTTTTTCTCTGTTTTGTTTGCTGTGTTTGTGTTCTTAGTCCCTATCTTTTGTTTCAAAAATTATATTTTCATTCTACAAACTTCTGGCTGTATTGATCTTCTCTTTAAACTAAAGTATTGCTTCCAGTATTTTCTGTAGGGTTGGTTTGGTGAATGTGAAGTCTTTTTGCCCTTTTATATCTTGTAAAGTTTTTCTTTTTCCTTAACTATGGCAATGGTTTTTGGTTTGGGGTCTCTGGTTAGACCTTGGACTATCTTGCTCTAGGCTCCTCTGGATTTTAAAGCTTCGACTGAGAAGGCAGATATTTATTATTCTGGTGGATTTTCCTTTCTGTGTGGCTTGTGATGCTTCTCTGGGAGCTTCCCATAGCCTCCCTGGGTTCTGTTTACTCGCTGTTTAAGTACAATGTTCCATGGGCAGTTTGTTTCCCAGTTCTCTCTGTCTTATGTTCTGTGGGCTTCTTCTTTCTGTATGGAATTCTTCCTTTAATTCAGGAACGCTTTCTTTATGATCCTCTTGAATATTCAGTCTATGTTATTGTCTTGGAGTTTTCCTCCCTTCTTCTATGCCTATAATTCATAGATTCTGTCTTTCTGTGTCAACTCAAATTTCTTGTTATCCCTTTCACAGGTTGTTGTTGGTTTTACTTTATCATACACTTTGCTTGAGCGGCCCAAGTCCTCCACTATATCTTCAAAGCCTGATATTTGAATTGCTTGACCAAATTTACTGTTCTTTTAAATTCTGTATCCTGGGGTCCATCAAGGGAATTCTCCTGGAGCACATTCCTGCAGGACTGGTGGTTTTGGGGTGGGGGAACATACCCTTAGCCTTGCCTATTGTTTATGTGTTTTATGCTTGGACTTGGACATTTTAACTCCTTTCATTAGCTGTGTGTTTGATGTGAGATTCTAGCCCGCCTCTGTTAAGTTGAAGTTGAGTTGTGCTTTTTGTTGTTGCTCAAGGTTAGCTGCTTTCGGATCAGGTGGGAAGAGTTGGTAGGTCAATCCTTCAGACAGTGTTGTCTTTGATTGGCGGGATGAGAGTGTGTCTAGCCCAGCGGGAATTGGTAAGCGATGTGAATGGGGTCTCTGATGTGTCTGCCTGCGCTGGAATACAAGCTGTGCTACTTCAGCCGTGCCTGGGAGTGTGAGAGCAGCTCTAGTGGCCCAGGATCTAGGCCACTGACACTGAGCTTGACTGCCACACAAACTGCCATGTAGACTTTCTCTCTACCGTATCCAGTCAGTGGCCACTCCAGAACGAAGAGTGGAAAAGACTCTTCGAACTCCTTTCCAAAGCACCAAGGACTCAAAGTCGAAGCCTGCCATGCACCTGCTGTATGATTTTGGAAAAGCGATTCTGTTCTCTAGGTCCTCTTCACTTACAAAGAAGGCAGTGACGCCGCGTGAACCTGGTATCAAATCCCCATCTGTGCTGGCAGTCCAGGCTTCTGCAGCCAGTTCCAAGGCAACGGATCGCTTGCCATAGATTATGGTTTTTGAACAAGGCGAGGGCTACGAAAAACTCTTCCCATTCCTTGTGTCTGAAGGGCAGCATGAAGACATAGTCACTAGAGTGTGGATTTAAGGGTCCTGAAAGATTGGCTCATAGGAAGGGTCAGTTCTCTGTCACGGTTACATAACACCATTGGGAGCAATAAGTTCTGCCTGGTGGTCCAAGCCTATAATCACAGTGTCTGAGAAGCTTGCAAGTTCAAGGTCAGCTTGACCAACTTGCTAAACCCCCCCCATCTCAAAAAGAAGAAGTACAGTCGGGTGGTGTTGGCGCACGCCTTTAATGCCAGCACTTGGGAGGCAGATGCAGGCAGACGTCTATGAGTCTGAGGCCAGCCTGGTCTACAGATGGAGTTCCAGGACAGCCAGTACTGTTTCACAGAGAAACCCTGTCTCAAAAAAGCAAAACAACAAAAAACAAACAAACAAACAACACAACGAAAAAGAAGTGCAAGGCCACCACAAAGGCTCGGTGGATAAAGACGCTCGCTGCCAAGACTGGTCTGAGTTCAACGCCCAGGAACCAGGCGGTGGGAAAAGAAACCAACTTCTACAAGTTCTTCCCTGACTTCCACTCCCACGCCATTGCGTGTGTGCACCCACATACATAAACACGCAGAAGATATATAAATAAGTGTAACCAAATCGATTTCTGTAAATAGCGAGCACGATAAAAGGGCTGAGGCTGCCCATCAAAGGTAGAGTAATTTCCTAACGTGTACAAAGCGTGGACCTAATGTGATCAATTCTCTGCCCTGCAAATAAAAGAGGTAATATGCTCTAATGCTCTGCAGCAAATGGGGTGACAACAGCTTACAATTATCAGTGATTTATTTCCTAAATAACTGGAAGAGAGAAGTTTGAAGACTCCAAGCACAAAGTAATGATGAGGAGATAGAAACAGCACACATTGTATACATGTATAGAAGTATCACACTGTGCCCTATAAATATGCACAATTACCATCCATTAGTTCAAAAATGCCAAGGAAAGGGTAATATTAACTCCCTGATTTGATCAGTACACATTGTAGACATATGTCAAATATGACTCTGTGCGTCGTAAAAATGAACAATTGAAATAACAAATACATGAAAATATAAAAGGGAAAGGTTCTAGGATTCTGAAGTTCAATTAACAGGAACCAACCCAGAGGGAAACTGTAAGATAGACCCTCAATTATTTCAAACTTAATAGAATTAAAAATGGAAATGAGCAACACATAGAAAAGAGCGCTGAACTGTGATTATTTAAAGCAAATGGCTTGAGGAATCCAAGATGAGCCAATCGATGTGCATGCCAGGCCGCTAAGAGGCCCTAGCGGTGTGCTCTCAGTCTCTCCAGAGGGCCCAGTGTCTCGGACCAACAATTGCGTGCTCGGTTAAGCACTTGGCAGAGTGCTTGGACATGTGGGGCCCAGCCTTTTCCATAGAAAGCTTTTTTTTTCCCTCCCAGATGGAGTCCTCATCTTAAGAATGTGTGCAGGATTAAGATGTAATCCATCGTTTCAAAGACTACAATGATGCATGAAATAAACACTCAAGTTGACTTTTTGTCTAAAGAAATCTTTAACTGTGCAGGAGACATCAATAATCAGAAACCTCCATCTAAGGAAAGGTATCTTTCCTCCATCTACTCCAGAATAGGGAAGCTCTGGCTAGAATGGAAAATTTGGGGGAGGGAAAAGCATGTACATAGAGAGGAGCACACACAATCGTCTTTCTCTATTTCTTCTTTAGCCAATAAAGAAGTTGTCATGGCTACACAGAGGTCACACCTAACGTTTGTGGAGCTCTAGGTACCTTCTCCTCACCTCCATCTCTATCCTACACTAGGCTGTGGCAGGAGTCTCGTGCACACGAGCCTACATCTGAACTCGGTGAGGAGTCAACACCCAGAGTCCCTGGGATAAGGCACTTGTGGTCCTGGGTCTTCGGGATGCAGTTCAGGAGCAGAGTGGAGACTCCGAGTGAGCCCCTTTCTTGAGGTTTCAGGCTCCTCCCCTAGGAGGAGGGACAGAGCTGAATAGATGTGTGTGTCCCTGTCTCAGGATGCTAGTTTATTATTTTCCACACAGGATAATGCATTTGTCACTGCATGGATTTCCTGAGCTTTTTTTTCTCTGTACGTGTCTCAGTAGATCGAAATGTGCCCTTCCAGAGGGCTGGCGGCGCACTGACAATGTTGTAATGGTCCTAATAAAAATTTGGGGAGAAGAATAAAGCATCTCCTATCAGAAATTAAAGACTTAAATAAGATTGATGTGACAATGGAAACAGCTACATTTTCTTATTCCCATTTATATAACATAAAAATGCATAGTTGTTCTGCCCACCCACCCTTAATAACTCCCGTTGAAGCATGACGCCCTTGTGATCACATGACTCCTGTCTGGCTTTGACACCTGGCCCAGTACCTGGCTTCTCGCAGATGATCAATAAATAACTATTGGATAAAACTCAACTCACTCTTTCAATCTGCACAACTTCAGTGCCTCTGTTCTAAACAACTACCTTAATCTCAAAAACCCACAGAACAAACCAGAGCCATGTTCCGCATCCCTTGCATCTTTCTGTGGCCACAACTGTTTCTAATTGTTAGAAATGTGTGTAGCCCCAGCAGGGCATTGTCTGCTCCACTATTCTGAGGACCTCGTTCTCTTTGCTTCAAAGAGTCACGCCAGCCTTCAGCTCTCTCTTCAGCAGCAGCTACTGGAAGGAGACACAGGAAGCTACTGTCATGACACAGGAGGAAGGCAGAGGGTGCAGCAGGTCACCACCGCTCCCCAGACCGGCATCGCGACACAGCGCACCAAGGTGCCCTGTAGCCCTGGTGGAAAACAACTAAGAACCATAGCCTTTCACTTTTGACTTCTTTGTTCTCGTCTTTTCTTTCTCCCTCTACTTCACGGCCCCCAGACACCATCGGAGTAAAGCAAGCCTTGCTGGGGAAGAGACAAGAACACCCTCTACCTGCAAGACCGGGGGGACAATTGAAAGGTAGGCTCGTTTCATTTTTTTTTCAAGATAGGAAACATTAAAAGCATTTAGATACTTTGGTTGATACATATAATCCTACAACTAAAACTCCAAAATAAAACTCTTTTTAAAATTGCAAATTCAGTTAAAATACATATGATTATGTGGCTGTATTATGTCAGATAAAGAAAGGACTAAAGTGCGCATACAGAGCAGCCGGGACTGCTGGTCAGTCGTGAAGGACGGGTCAGCCAACCTGGACTGGTCTAGGTAAATGGTTGTTCCGAGTGTCCTTCTCTTGGTGTCTTCTCCACCCTCATCATCAAGTCACCGAAGGGCTGTGGTGGCTCAGTGGCTGCTCTGCAGGCCATTCCATTTTATTAATATCAGCAGTGCTCATGATCACAATTCCTGCAGCTGGGGGGTGAAGAGGTGGGGTGTGTGCAAAACGGGAAAAGGACAAAACGCATAGCAGCGGCGGCTGTGTGGGAGAGTCCTGAGAGCTGGAAGGAAGGGTCACTTGTGTTTTCTTCTCTAGGCTCTCCTCATGGTTCTCTACCCTAAGCCCATGTTTACCTCTACAGTCTGAGCAACCACAGATGCAGACATTATCTATCGAGAGGGAGACACCCATAAAAGAAAACAAGCCATCCCACTAGCCATGCGTGCCTAATTCAGGCTCAGTAGCAGTTTACTAAATCTGTCTGCGCTAAACTCGTCGTACATGTCTCAGCTACCTACTTTGAACATAACAAACAGAATACCAAGTTATATGAAACACAACCTCTATCAAAGGGGTCACCGTAGAGCTGAGTTACCCACAGAGTGCCCACACACACACTCACATGAACACATACACACACACACTCACATGCACACGTGTGTGGGCACACACACATACACACACACTCACATGCACACATGTGTGTATACAGACTCACATCTCTCTCAGCTCTCATCTTTCTTCTTTATATGACCTAGAAAACAGAAGCAGAAGAAGGTGGCAGTGAGCTCAGTGCCCCTTGAACCGTAAATGTCAAAACAGGGGAAAGGAACAGGGATCGAGATGGTTCCAGAAAGTGCTTAGGGGGAAAATCCAGGACGGAAAATATTACAGATTTGACAAAATTAATTTACCTAATCCTTCAACCTGAAGTATGAACAGCAAGTCAATGTGTGTTTCTGTTACCCTAGTGACCGCCTCCCTCATCGTTTTAGTTTCAGATACAGGGGAATTTAATTCCTTAAGTCTAGTAGTTACACACTAAGGCTCTGTAACCAAGATCAACATGGACTTAGTCACACCCCATGTATTACTTATGTAATCTCAGTCTGGCTGGCAGCGGTTTCGTTTTCCCACTCTGAGGACGGAATGAACGGGTGACGCCAAGCTCTTTACCCTCAGTCCAGAGTGAGGATGGCGTGCCTCCCTCCTGATGGTGGCGGTGCTGAGGGAAGAAATCCAGCCTTCGTCAGGGTCTCGTGCAGCCCTGCATGCCAGCCACCTCCCTCTGCCATCAGCTCTGCTCCCACACGGCTGCCTTTTGTCAACCCTGTGGGCAAAGCTGTAACCCCCCACCTTGTGGAGACATTTCCAGCACCTGCTGCGGTGTGATGAACTCATCTTCACCAGCCCATCTTCCTTCCCTCCTGGGAAACCCTGCCTCTGTGTTCTAATTCCTGAAATCCCACAATGCTTGCATGCATGTGTGTTTGTGTGTGCATGCATGTATGTGCATATATATGTTTTGTGCATGTATGCATGTTTATGTACATGTGTGTATGTGCATGTGTGTGTGGTGCATTGTGTGTATGTGTGCATGCATCTACATGTGTATATGTGTGTACATGTGTATGTTTGAATGTATTTGGATGTATATTCATATGTATACACATGTGTTTGTGCACATGCATGTATGTGTGCATATATATTTGCATGTGTGTGTGTGTAGTTGGTATTTTCTTTGGGCTGCCAACCAGCTCCCAAATAAAGACATGGAGACTTATTATTAATTATGAATGCTCACCTTAGCTTATGCCTGTCCCACTAGTTCTTTTAACTTAATCTAACCTGTTTCTATTTCACCTACATTTTGCCTTGGGGCCTTTTTTCTTTCTTTCATTTTGTATGTTCTGTTTTCTGCTTCCCCTGTGTCTTTCTGGCTGGCCCCTGTCATCTCCTTTTCTTTCTTCCTTTTTCCAACCTAAATTCCTCCTCCTACTTTCTCTCCCTGCCTGGAAGTTCCACCTCTACTTCCTCTCTTGCCATTGGCCTTTCATTTTTTTATTAGATCAACCAGGTACCTTAGGCAGGCAAGGTCAAACAGCAACACGTTTTTACCTAATTAACAAATGCAGCACATCTTGACATACATATCTTTGCATAGTTAAACAAATATTCCACAGCATATGTGTATGCTTGTATGTATATACATGTTTGTGTGTGTGCATCTCTGTATGTGTGTATGTGGATGCATGTCTGTGTGCATGTGTACGTACATGTATGTGTGTGATATTAGCAGAGCAAGTAATGAATCTGAGTGAACTCACACCCAGTGAATGGAAGGATCCTCGGGATCCAGGGTCATAAGGAAAGTCACCCACAAATACTTCTACTTTGCTTTCACCCCAAGATCTACTGAGCAACCCTGGAACTGCTTAAATTGTGGAGCTGAAGCCCACAGTGACAGCATCCCTCCAGCCAACCAAACTCCTTCAGATCAGTCTTTCCTCAGAAAGGAGAAAGCAAGGCTTCCTAATCATTCCAAGGAATGAGATGGTGCCTGGATGGAGAGTCTCAAATGCTGGCAGGAGGCAGCTTTGAAGACGACACACAGAAGGCAGGACCGTTTCCAGAGACCAACTGAGCCCAACGTTGAGCCTTCTGTGTATTTGTAAGCAAGTCCTGTTCTTCTCAGAGTCCTCAGAGAGCAAGCAGAACACATGGTCCACAGATTTCTGGAACTCAGCCTTTCCCTTGTGGGACCACAAAGGTCAGCTGTCTTCTGTATCCCAAGGGGGATGGAAGTTTGTGGTGTCAAACTACATGTGTGAGCCCCTTCCCTGTGTTTGGATGGGAGGCTATTAGGTTGGGAAATGGTTGTATTCCAGAGTGTCACGGCCAGTCATTTAGCAATTGCACTCCACTCTGACCTCACCCACAAGTCTGGCAGCTCATCACGTAGTGCAGCTAACACATCCTTCTTGCTTTATCCTCTCTATTCCAAGCAAAAACTCAAATACCATTATGTATCTAAAAGAAGAAACCATTTTAAGTTCCTGGCCCCAGACCTAAATGTGTTTTAAACTCAATTTTGAAGCAATGTTGCTTCCTCTTGAACCCATTTAAAAACAGAACCAAATCCAGTTTTTAAATGACTCATATAGAACTAAAATTTAAAAAAATTTTAAAGAAGAAAAAACTGTTCTCTGATTTAAATGTCCCGAAGGCCAACTCTTTGTGTCATTAAGCAAAGCAGTTGTGAAAGATCTTCGTGTCACATGCTTCTTTTGGAAAAGGGCAGGGCATAGAGGTCTGAAAATAATTTGATATTGCTTGTGTGAAGAGTTCAAAAAGTAGTGGAAGATGAAATTTAAAGCCACCAATCAAAGTTGAGTCAATGATCTGGAATAAATCAGACTAGAGTCCAAAGTAGCACTGTCCCCACATTGAATATATTAGAAAAGGTCACCAAACCACATCAGGTAGGCAAGTCATCCCAGGCCAGACAGAGGCAGCAGCAAAGACCAGCAATGGACTAGGTAAGCAGGGGGAAACCAGGTGGACCATGCAGAGGGTCAACTGAGACAGGCTCAGGGGTCTGGGTCTATATCATGGAGGTTAGCAGGAAGAGAGAATAACCAGAAAGAGAAAGAAGAGCATCCAAGTGGTGAAAATACTAGAAAGTTCTCCGATTACAGAAAAGATGAGAGATGACTGGTCTAAACAGGCTAACCTGGGCAAAAACAGTCAAGAGATGGCAGCCACCATTCCCTGAGGGCTACACTGATCCACCAAGACTTTAGGAAGATAAGTGGATTCTGCATGCAGCCCATGCTGCTAAGGTTCAATGGCTGGATGAATTGATGGGAGGATGTCTGAGCGGATAAGTAAGTAGCAAATGAGCTACTATATGTATGAGCTCTCTGTTTGCTCTTATCTCTTGAGCATATATGTAAAATGTAAACCTCAGGAAAGGATAAGTCTTGAGAAGGTAAAGTGTCACTGATTTGGTGTCACCACCACCACCACCACCAAACTCTAATAATTTGGCACATTCCATCTGGTATGTCTTTTCATGGCCCTGGAGGCATCCTTTAACAATAAACTTGACACAGGTGACCCAGTGATGTCTGCAGGACAATATGCCACCCTCTCCCCAGACATGCTTCTTCATGCTAGGCATAATGCCCACACCTCAGGCTTTGATTCCTGTGTGACTCATTCCCCCTAGAAACTGCTGAAGGAACAACTTGTGGTGTCACCCATATTCCTGTCCCCCCAAGCCTTGTTTGCCTTATACAGTCCATCCTTACAGAGACATCAAATTATACTTGCTAGTATGAAATGAAGCCACGATCTCCCGCCATCAGTTAGACGGAAGCCCTGCTCCAGCAAGCCTTCAGGCTCCCGGCCCCACGCCACGTGTCTTTCCCGCTGGCCAAGCAGAGTTGCCGCTGTCCTTACCCACACCTCACTCACACACCTTTTCTCATCCAGCCTTGAGCGTCATTTCTTATTTATCTTCAGTGAGTTTAAACCCTTCCCTTGTCTGACCTCAGACGGCCTTCCTGGTTCTTGTCTGACATCACTCAACTGAGGCATACTGCTGCTTTGCACCCCTATTTTAATTTATTCCAGACCCCTGACTGAGCTTTGACTAGAGGTTTTCATTTTCATCTTCTATAACTTTTTAAAAAACATCTTTACTCAAGTAATAACAAATTATTTCAGGCCTCCGTGCTTCACCCTGCTCCCTAAGATGCAGGCCTGTCTCTGGAATGTCACTAGATACAAGCAGCATAAGGCCCTGATGTGGTTAGAAGCATGGCCCTGGTAGATTTTCTGAACCCCCTCTACTGGCACAAATGAGCATACTCAGCCCAACCCCATTTGGTTCAGAAGAAATCTGCAGTTGTATGACTCTCAGGATGGACTTCATATACAAGCAAATGGCCAAGAGGCGTAGGAGAGGGAGAACACACTTTACATAGTCCAGCTAGAGAACTCCAAGACCTGCTTCTGCACGGAAGCACAGAGGGATGACTCCAGGGCATGCTTCTGCATGGAAGCACAGAGGGAGGACTCAGGACATGCTTCTGCATGGAAGCACAAAGGCAGGACTCCAGGACATGCTTTTGCATGGAAGCACACAGGGAGCATTCCAGGACGTGCTTCTGCACAGAGCACAAAGGCAGGACTCCAGGACATGCTTCTGCACAGAAGCAGAAAGGGAGGATTTCAGAATGTGTCTCCAAACAAAATCATCTAAGGTTTCCACCCAGATGGAGGCAGTACCTGGTTATAACGAAACAGCACAAGGGCGTTTGGGGGTGAGAAGACTGTTCTGTGATCTAAGTTGGTGGTTGCCAGGCAAATCCAGAAACATGTTAAAATAAATAGAAATGGCAGTGAACATTTTAAGTAAATTGTACTGCATGAGTTTAAATTTTTTTGATTTGTTTTTGCTTCAGCATAGAGGACAGATTCTTCTTACAATCTCCCTTCCTCCACTTCCTGAGTGCTGGGACCATAGGTGTGTTTAAAATTTTAAAAAGTATTTTATCAGAGAAGTAGGCTATGCCTGAACGATATCATTATTTTTCTGAAAATAGCCACTGGCAAGGGTCTAATCAATGACTTGCTTTTCTTCATTTGTGCAGTTCGAAGGAGCGAAGGCGGCATCAGTTATGCGTTGGGGAGACAAGGAATGGAAAATGGTTTGTGCCCTGTACAGTTCACGAGCATTGGCTTCAGTACATACAACAGCAGACTTAATCTGCAATTTCCTCTCTCGCGTACCTTAAAACAAGGCCTTAATACAAACACAGCATACAGATTTTACATGCAACTTTCTGGTGTAGGAGGTCCTTCTGTTTATGCGTTGCTTTCATTGGTTGAATAAAGAAACTGCCTTGGCCTTTTGATAGGGCAAAACTTAGATAGGTGGGGAAGACAGAACTGGATGCTGGGAAGAAGGACAGTGAAACTCCTGTCTGAGACTGACGCTGGTTAGAAGCTTTCCTGGTAAGTCCACGACCTTGTGGTGAACACAGATTGGTAGAAATGGGTTAGATCAGGATGTGAGAGTTGCCAGAAAGAGGCAGATATAATGGGCCAGGCAGTAATTTAATTAATACAATTTCTGTGTGGTTATTTTGGGTTTAAGCTAGCCAGGTAGCGGGACGCAGCCCGTTCCTCCTTACTACAACTTCCCTCTGCTAATGTACACCTCTACATTTATTCCCACCTACTATTTCCTATCTAATTAGTTTAGCAATTTCAACTAAATCTGGTTCCAGGTGATGCCGGCATTTGCTTCAGAGCCATGAAACCAAGTGTGCTTTTATTGATGCTAGAGTTTTCCAAAACATGCAATCACGTCATCATTTGATAGACTTTGTGAGGTTCCTAATTCATTTCTGTGCTATTAAGAGTTGGATGACGTCACAAAAATCTGGCCTCATGGATCCCAACTTTCCGTCTATGGTTATCTCCCAGTGTGTCCTTACATTAGTCAAATTTCCATCCTCACGGGGTTCTCTGACAATCCTAACTGAAACCCAGGCTCAAGGAGAAAGGATTTCAGTGAGTTCTTTATGGAGACCTGCCAGATCTAAAAGCTGCCTAATTTCGATCCAGACTATGAAAGACTTTCAGAGTAGAGAAGGTACACGGAGCAGAGCTCACTGAGGGCAGAGGTAGCCCAGATAATTGTTGCCATTTGGGGGTCTTGGTTTGTTTTTCTCCCCCACAGATCACGTGAAAACAAACGGAGCATAAAAACTCCCCCCTTATTAGTGCTGGAAAGAACCGCCCCTCGGCCCTGTTTTACAGTGTCTCTATTTTGCATAACAATAATTGGTATTTGTAATCAACAACAAAAATGATTGGAATGTGGGGCTGGGAAAATTCCTGGTGTCCAGGCTACATTACTGTCCCGTACTGAACCAATGTATGCTCTACACACAGACTTAGAGAGTCTAAGCCTTAGCTTTTACAAAGCAAAAGACTTCTGGGGCTGGAGAGATGTCTCGCTGGTGTAGAGCACTTGCTCTGGCAGAGGCCCAGGTTCTATTTCCAGAACCCACATGCTGGTTTGCAGCCATCGATAACCCCACTTACAGGGTAGGTGATGCCCTCTTCCAGCCTCCTCCGGCACCAGGCACACACATAGCCCACATACATACATGCAGGCAAAACCCACAGATGCATAAAAATCAATAAATAAGTCTCTTTTTAACATTCTGTTAAAGATGAAATTGTTTCCTCAATTCTCTGATTTACTGGGGGGAGAAGCATGACCTAAGGAAAATTTAACAGCAGCTGAACTGCAAACACCAAGCAGGAAGGACAGCCTCCAATCATGTCCAAGCAGGAAGGACGGCCTCCAATCATGTCCAAGCAGGAAGGACGGCCTCCAATCATGTCCAAGCAGGAAGGACGGCCTCCAATCATGTTCAAGCAGGAAGGACGGCCTCCAATCATGTCCAAGCTTCCAAAAAGTACTTGGCCATTTTCCCCCATGTTCACGCGTACCTTTCTACCTCTTGGAAGAAATGTCAATGGTTAGGGGCAAGAGATTTTCCCCTACAACAAAGATATCCCCTGGTAGCGTTCCGGGAGTCTCCTACCAAATTTTCATTGAAACACCTTAACTCATAAGTCTAAAGAAAGCATCACCCAGAAATAAATGTCACCCGGGGAAACTAGAACATCCGAACTCTCCTAACACAGTTAGGAGATTCCTAACACAGGCAAATGAGAGAGGAGTCCTCTGCTGAGACATGGCAGTCCTATAGCTATGAAATGAAAGCAACATGTGTGTGATGAAGGCCGATGGCGCCACCGCACAGGGTAACCCCAAACCAAATGGCTAGCCACCCACCCAGCTGTGAGAACCTGCTGCTGTGTCTGTGGCCTCCAGGTCACGGAGCTCCGAGAACTGGCTTCACGTGCTTCCTCTTCCCTGCCAGAATTCTATGCGTGACTCCACCCTCAGCAGATACCACTATGAGGTCCCCCGGCAGATGCTCGGGTTTCCTTGTGTTCACGGCAGCTTTCTCCTTATGACAGACCCACCATAATGAGCAGCAGAGGCGATAGATTGGGTCGAATCCACCCCTGATATCCTGGACTCACTAGGGAATTCTGACTGAAGTCATAGTAAAAAAAAAACAAAAAAAAAAAACAGGTTCTGAGTTTGCGCAAGTCAGGCTGGGTCTGTGACCTACCAACAGCCACTGCCACATGGGAAAAGGGGCAACTCCACTGAGTTTTATTATTATTACAAATTTTCAAGTTAACCATATTCTGTGTCTTTAAGACCCAGAAGGGGGGTGGGTGACTATTTAGGTTTCACAGTAGCTGACCGCCTCTGGATCAAGTGGAAAGTGATCTCACTTTGGAGAGTTTACTCTCATCTCTGTGTCTTCCTGTCTTGCATGGCTTTGTTTTCCGGTTGGTGCACATCAGCCACAAGGTACAAACCTTTTCAGTCCTTGGGGTTTTGAGTTCATTGAAGTCACCAAATGCCACTCTTTCTGAGAGCCCAGTCAGCTTTCCTCACCCCTTTGAGAGAGCCTTCTGACCTCCACCAGCTTTGGGGATCTTTCCTCCACTGACTGCCCCTTCCTAAATGGTGGGGCTGACACCAGGACCCCGGTTCCCTGGCTCTTGTGGTTTTCTCCCCAGTTTCTCTTGGTTTTTAGAATTTCGTGTCCATTTTGGTGCCCCTCTGAGGCCTAACAACATTCCCATTAATCACCATGACAGGTGGAAAACAGCCTGGTTGTGTTCCCCGAGCTCAAAGTCGAACATTCCCAATGCTAATGGAGATGACGCCAGCCATGAATTAGCCCTAAGAGCTTCTGTTTCAGCCCCACCCCCTCCTATTACCCCTCGCTGCGGTGCCGTTTTCTTGTCACAAGACTCCATGCTTCTCCACAGGGAAAATCCTCACGGAATTCTGGGAAATGCTTTCTGGTGACAGACACCGTATAATGATGATAAACGTCAGCCTCCCTGAGCAGCCGCCGTCTGTCCGCAAGGCGCACTTCCACAGCTAAGGCAACCACGGGCCGCAAACCTGGAAAACATTCTAGGTCTAGCCTCCTCTCACAGATTAGGGGAAAGACGTGATTCTAAACAGAACACGTAAACCACTACCTGTGAGGTAATATGCCCCAAATGACGCCCGAAGAGGGCTGGGGGCACATGAGCCGTTTCTCTACAAAAGAGCTTTGTTGGACTGAACTGTGAAGGGGGTGCTGGTTCTGTTTGCTCCGAGTGGGTGCTCCTCCTAACAGTGATGCCTTCCTCTGGGAACATGGAGAAGACTTTAAGTTCAGGCACTCAGAAGTGCTTTCTAAGTTAAAGCCATTTGGTCCCCTACCCAGGAAAATGCTCTTAGACAGCTAAGTCCACATAAATAACGTGTGTGGGGGTGTGGGTATTCCTTTTTTATTGAAAACAAAAAGATTCTTTTGTACAACACATTCTGATAATGGTTTCTTCTCCCCTAAGTCCTTCCAGATCCATCCCACCTTCCCACACACCAATTCCACGCCCTTTCTTTTTTTCTTTCTTTCTTTAGAAAGAAAAGAAGCAATGTATATACTCTATATAATAACAGCAGAATAAAAAAATACTAGAAACATACACAAATAAAAACCCATAAAAACACAAGATCAGAACCATAACATACAGACAAAAGACCAGGAAGACCAAAAAGAAAAAAACTCAAATGAAGCAATATAAGACCATCAGTCTACAAAATACCCTTGAGTTCATTTGGGGTTGGCCATCTACTGCTTGGCATGGGTTCTAACCTTAAGTGTGGTTAATATACCCAGTGAAACTCCTTTGGAAAGAACTATTCATTCTTTTGCAAACAGGTATTCACTGCAGAGAGGATCTTGGTTAGGGCTGGCAATCTACATCTAGTTCGCTATCTGCCTTGAACTTGTCCTGGCCCTGTGCACCCCCCCCCCAGTCTCTGTTAGTTCATATGTGCATCAGTCCTGCTGTTTGTGGAAGACCAAGTAACACAACTGTTAGATGTAAGAACACGCACTATTGAACTTTACCCTGGGAAACATGGGGAAGTTAGTCAAACTTTTCTCTGCCACGTCACTGATGGACTCTAAAATCTCTTCAGGAGATGGTTCGTCTCCAGGTTGTTGGTGAGTGTGTTGTACTCCACTGATACCACTAGAAAGGAAAAGGGGGGGTCTTAGGGAACAGGAAAGACCTGAGGCAAGCACAGTAGCACAATCTTACAATACAGCACGTGGGGAGCTGAGCTGGGAGGAGCTCCAGTTGGAAGCCACCTTGAGCTACCCCGGGCAATCCTGGGCTATAAGTGACACAAAGATCCAGAAAAAGAGGAGGGAAGAACGGGCCATTGGCAGGGATTGGAGAGGGGAGAGAAGAGGTAGGAGAAAGGAGAGAGAGAGAGAACCCAAAAGTCTCTGCTGCTATTGTAGCTAATACTTTCAACATCTCGCTTTTGCTTTTACTAAAGAATAATATGACCTCAAGGTCTATCATGATAGCCACTGCATACATGTGATCGTTTAAGTTTCAAGTTGCTTAAAATTAAATAAAGCAAAATTATTAAATCATTCAGTCAGGAGTGAGTACATGTGTCAAGTGGCCGCCAACTGAAGCAAGCAACTGACAGAACATTCTCATCGCTCTGCTTGGGCAGTACCCACAGAGAAAGGGTGTCCGTTTACCAACACAGTCACGGCTTGCTTAATACAACCATCCCAGAAACAAAGTCTGTGGACTCAAAGGATTTATATTCCACAAAGGCAGGGCAAACAAGGCACAAACAAACAAACAAGACTCTTCTGCCTCACATTGACATAACCAAGGCAGGGGATGTAGCTCAGTTGATAAAGTGCTTCGTCTAGGACTCATAGAGCCTTGGGTTTGATCCCCAGTACAGAACAACCTAGGTGTGATAGCACGCACCTGTGCGGTCAGGAGAATCAGGAGAGCAAGGTCATCTTCACATACATAGGGAACTCATAGCCCACCTGGGATACATGAGGCTCTGTTGGAAAGAAAGAAAGAGAGGGGGGATGGAGGGATGGAGGGAAGAAGGGAAAAGAAGGGGAGGGTGAGGGGAGGGAAGGAGGAAGGAAGGAAAGAAAGAAGGAAGAGAGGAAGAGAAGGAGAGAAAAAGAGAGAGACAGGGAGACCAAGAACAGGTAAACATAGACAGGACCAGGGATAGTGTGTGGATGAAGGCCACTGTCACCACTCCCGGCCACCCCCTCTCTGAGGGGGTCACATTGAAGCAGAGCCTCAAAGGACAAGAAAGAGGCAGGCACAAGCATCCAGGGACAAAGCCTCCCAGCCAAAATGCCCAAGCACCTGGGCATCCAGGGGACCAGAGAAAGCCGCTGACAGCAGCAGAAGGCTCCATCAGCCTATACCAGTTCCAGCTGAACCTTCTTGATCATGAGATGCAGTTCCGACTGTATTCTTCAGCAAGACAACCATAAAATGCACAGTCTGGGAAAAATGCAATGAGAAATAGCTCATTCTGCTGCTCTCATATACAGAGTCAAGAATTTTATGAACATCTATTGAGATCCTCCAACACATAACGAGAGCTGTGGAGTTAATGGGGTTCTGGTACCTAGACCAGACACACACCACTCACTACGCTTGCAAAAAAAGGCAGCAGGTAGCTCAGAAGGAAACTCCACATCCAGTAGCTGAGGTTGCACCATGCACAGGACACCTGCCAACATCAGAGTCACCTGCCCATGCATTTGTTTGGATCAGGAATACTCCAAGAAAGCCTCCTACATCCCAGTGACCGGAAGAGTTTGTCACGTCTCTCTTTCGCAGCTGAGGACAGTGAATCCCAGAAAAGTTAAGTTTCTTCTCAGTTCCATTGGGCAAATAACTTTCTACCCTGACCCAGACGAATCAGTCGTTTTTAAAGACAGAGTGCCGTTGGTGCATGGGTTGAGTGAGAGGAAACTGTCTTGAGTCGTGGAAGGGTCCACCATGGGCTGGTGAGCTGGCTCCTTTGGTAAAATGCTTGCTTGCCGCACGAGCATGAGGAGCTGAGTTTGAAGTCTCAGAGGTGACAAGAAGCTGGGTGCAGCGGCATCTGTAATCCACTGGTCCTGTAGGGAGATGGCAGCAGAGGCAGGAAGATCGGAAAGAGACAAAGGACTGAAGTCCTCCGGGCAGCTAGGCTGGTATACACAGGACCTGTTCCACACCAGGAAGAAGATAAGGACTGGCAGCCAGGGTCCTCTGACCTCCACAACACACTGTGGTGCATGTGCATGCTGACACACGCATGCACACATGTACACACACGCGCGCGCGCGCACACACACACACACACGGGTGATTGAGATTTGACAAAATAATACTTTACCTTACCTTTTTCCTAAGTCTGCTGGTTGGCAGAGTGCTGTTTTGCTCTTTCGGACACATTAGCAAACAAAAGGTCTTCTGAAAATGTAGGGGGACAGAGTGGAAGCCTATAGACCCCTTTACAGAGACGGGGCGGTCAGCTGAAAAGGCTCACAGGCCCCAGGGACTCCTAAGCGGCTTCCTTCAATAGCAACAATAGCAAAACCGTGAGAAATGGGCTCCCACCTCACTCGCCTTCCCTCCATCTCTCTCAGCCGAGTAAGTCTTCCACACTTACCACATGTTACTCAACATGTGGTGCCTCTTTCCTTCATTGTCTTTCCTCACAAAGAATTCCTTACACTGCTCCTCATCTTTAAACACATTTATTTTCCAGGCTAATTTTAAAACATTTTTATATAAAACTCTCAGCTCTGAATTTATAGGAGCCTAATGTAAATAATAAATACCTTTGCTCATTTTTAGAAATCTTGTTCTAGTTAGATGGCCTTTTGTGTCCAAATGTTGTGTTGGAAAATATTTCCCTTGTGAGGGTAAGAGCTGCCTGAAAGCACAAGTTCTGATTCTGTGGAACATTCTTCAGCATCAGATTCTGACTTGTGTTACCTGTGGAATGCTTTGGGAGAAGGAGCTGAGAGGACTCGCGGAAGGCACATGCTTAATAATGTGAGTAGAGGCGCCATTTGTCGGGAAGCCTGTCCTTCCACAGGCCGATGGCTGTACCTGATGGTCCCATTTCTAAAGTGAAGATGCAGCAAATCGCTCACTGTCCGGCCCCAGAATGAAGGCAAAACACAAATGAAGATTTTCAGAAGTGGTACCAAATAGAAAAACATCTCTAGATGAATTAATGTTCCCTTCCCACTTCTTTATGAATGACCTATTCAAGACAAGAGTTTGGGGTGGGCAGAAAGGATGTAAGTGAGAAACCATAGCTTATAGAGAAATCCAGAAAGGGCTGAAGGCTAAGCATTGCTAAGGAAGGATGCCTGGCTACAGAGGACGAGGCTAGTTTGCTGTCAGGGTACAGTCTTATGGCTGAGGATTGCTGCCTACTGGTTAAGAAGTAACCTGGGCCAACACCTCACAAGCCATGCACACACAGGTGAAAAGCTGAAGACGCCAGGGACAGCAGACATGCACGCTAAATCTAAACAGATTGTAGCTAGAGTCGGTCAAAACAGCACCACCATTTATTTGGTCAGCCTTTCAACATGGTGACCCTTATGGTAAAGCTGAGCTTTCTAAGAGAGACTATGGGAGACAGGTAGCCTGTCTAGCTGTGTGGAAACTTTATCCAGCATCATTTGTTATTCTAACTGACAATGGGATGTACCTTGCTAAAAGCACAGTAAAACGTACAGTTCTGAGTTTAAAATTCCAGGGACATAAGGTCCAAAGGACATATTTTTGTAGAGAAAGCATCTCGTGCTGATAACCCTAAATTAAAATGTGTGAGCAAGACAAGCGAGCACCATAAAAATAACCCACCTTTTACTACTGTGCACTTCACCAAAACCATTCTGTTTCCCAGTGCTAAAGTCCTAGGTCTGGGCAGAGAGGTGAAATCATTTCTACTCCCAAGTTAGTATTTTCCATGGAGGATGTGGTTTTAGCCATTGTCAGCCCCAGCTTTTGTTGGAACACACTTTCCTCATTCACTCAGACCGCTGTCAACGGGTGGCCCAAGCCGCCCTTTCCTTCTTGCCAGGTTGCTCCTAGCGGTATTTTACAGTAAGTCACAAATAACTCACTTAGCCTCTATCTCTGCTCAAAAAAGTAAACTTTGTTCCCCCTCTGTTTTGGAAAAAATTGAAAAAGGTTTTCAGAATAACAGAGTCACCAGATCAAAGAGGCCTGATCATGTATACAAGCCCAAGGCCTCTCTCCAGTGACTCAGAGTCATAAGGGAGCAGCTGCTACAAGTTCCCTTTCACAGGGTACCTCGGAACACAATAAAAACATGGCCATTGAGTCATGAGAGAGGGGAGGACGAGAGAGAGAAAGTCAGGTGTCCAATAAGTCCTTCCAACGTTTTAACCTCTCATCTCCCCTTAATTTACACTTGAGAGACAGTGGCATAAAGACCTAGAGACAGAATACAGCTATATTCATCACTGGGAGAAGTCAACTCCAGTCCTCCACAACCTGAGAGGCACTTTCCTGAGTGCCACTGTGAGAATCAGCCCTGGTAGCAAGTGCCCCACATGCCCTGGTAGCTGATTACTATCCCCTCCTTGCACAAATTTCCTTGACTCCCCTATTCTTACCAGCCTGGCCCTTGAGCAACTGGGCATGGGGCACAGGTTCTGTGTTCCAACTGGGAGGCTCCCTTTCTCCCTTGCTCTGTGCTCGGACTTCTCCCTGGATGAATGCTTCATTGTCCATCCTGGGTATGTTAAAAGAAAGATTCCCTTAGCACCTTCTAGGGTCATTTACTAAGTTACGTGCCACTTTCAGAAACACAAAGATGGATAAAGCATATGAATGAGATGATTGTCTACAGGAAATAGATGACAGTCTACAGGAAATAGATGACCATCTACAGGAAATAGATGACCGTCTATGGGGAAATAGATGACCATCTACGGGGAAATAGATGACCGTCTACAAGGAAATAGATGACTGTCTACGGGGAAATAGATGACAGTCTACAGGAAATAGATGACCGTCTACAGGGAAATAGATAACAGTCTACGGGGAAATAGATGGCAGTCTACAGGGAAATAGATGACCGTCTACAGGGAAAGGCAACAAACAGCTGTTATAATGTGAGACACAAAATGTACAAGTAAGAAACAAGAAACAACAATAATTTATTATTACTGGGTGAACTTTGGCACTTCCAGTGTGGAGATATGCTGTTCAACAAATTCCAGTTAGGAAAAGAAAAGAACATTCTAGAAACAGCATCAACCCCTAATGAAGTACAGGAGAAGAAACACACATCCAAGAGGGATAGAAACCAGTGAAAAACAGACAAGTGTAGACCAAGAGATTTAGGGACTAAAGATGTTCAAGAGACGTGGGGCCAGAAAGCCTTCATCATGATGGAGCCTGCGGGAAAGAAGAGTTTGAGGGTGTTTTCACGCTCTATGGAAGGCATGTTGAGTTTGAACTGTGGTGTTTATTTTAAAAGAGGTAGCTCAAACTTTGAACGCTGCCTACATGGGGATGGTGGAGCTTGAAAGCCAATGACAGAGAGGAGAAATGAACTTCCCTTGTTCATGGTTGGTTCATAAGCAACTGTTGTATTTCCTGATGCATTTTAAGTATGTTTCCCACAGTTATTTTTTAAAAAATAAATTTATTTTAAAAGTAAATATAACCTAAAAAGAGGGGGCAAGCAGAGAATAGATATTGTGGAAGGCTGGTGGTCATGAAAGAAATGCCAGTGAAGGGAAAGAGAAATAGAAGATATTCAAATGTAAAACAATAATCTCAAAAAAAAGGAACATATGTAAAAAATGAGTCTGGTTATTGAAGAGAGCTTGGGAGAAGCATGTGTGCACGCGCACGTGCACACACACACACACACGATGAGCCACATTCCTACAAGCTCACTTTCCTGGTGATAAGTAGCAGTACTAGAGGTACACTACCTTTGGGGACATTGGATAGGATGAGAATGAGTGACCTGGATTGAGCAGCAGAGGTTCCAGTTGCTGCTATTCAGGAACCTCGAGAAGACACGTTAGTGGGGCAGGGGCAATACAAGTCACACTGGCTATGCATGTCTGTTTTCCCCATAAACCCTATGATGCTTCCCACATACAATAGCTAGCAAACACTGGCTGGCTGGACTTAGGAATGAGTGACAAGGGTCAAGGTAACAAGTGTTTGCTGAGGCAGCCCAGAATGAGAGCTCAAACTAGTAAATTCATTCATTGAATGATGTTAGTAGGATGCTGTAAATTACATTAATCAGGGTTTGGGTTTTTGTTTTGTTTTATTTTTTGTCTTGTTTGATTTTTTCCTTTTTTCAGAATTAATTTATGTTGGGCAGTATTTAAATAGAAAAGTAAGAATTCATACCGGCACTGACTTCATGCGACTGCAGAACTGGTAAAGAATTTGGCAGAAGACTGTGCCTTCTACGCTTCTGGTGAAGTGTTGTAAGGAAGGCCACTTGTTGTAGGAGGAGGGCCGTTTGCTTGTTCCCAGATGCTCAGATTCCCAAAATAATCACACAGAAACTGTATTATTTAAATCACTGCTGTCCCATTAGCTCTAGCTTCTTATTGGCTAACTCTTACATCTTAATTTGTCCTATTTCTACTAATCTGTGCATTACCACGAGGTCATGGCCTACCAGCAAAGTTTCAGCATGTCTATCTCTGGCGGCAGCTCCATGGCTTCTCCCTGATTCCGCCTTCTTCCTCTCAGTATTCAGTTTAGTTTTCCCCACCTAGCTCTGTTCCCCTATAGCTCTGCTATAGGCCCAAAGCAGTTCCTTTATTAACCAGTGATATTCACAGCATACAGAGGGGAATCACACATCAGTGAAGGTCTGAAGTTGCTGGAAGTCTGAACACTCATTGGCAAAAAGTAGGTAGGGAACCTATGAGGATTACTGGGAGCTGCGTCTTGCCCTCACCATTCCAACCTCGACTGGATACACAGAAAACACTGGCATCCTTTACTAGGAAGCTGCACACATACCTGGCCTGAGATTCAAAGAAGCCAAATGGGGATATTCAGTGGGAGATGGAGAAAGATGGAATCTGTCTTGCCATCACAACAGGGCAGCTATCACAACAGGGCAGCTACCACACAGGGCAGCAGGAGCTGTGCCCTCTGCCAGCCTTCAGATCCTACAGACTACCGCACCAGTCCACCTACCAAACCCCACACACATAGCCATTCCTACCATCATCCTCACCCCAAACCACAGACAAAGAAAGCCTAGGCAATCCATAACAAAGCTTTTCAGTCGTCCCTGGGGGAATGCACCCTTCTTAAATACACCTGTGTTCCAAAGAAAAACAGCGACTAAATCATGCTTCTGTTAACCACACTCAACTGTTATTCAAATAGGCATGAGGTGACTCTTCCCCTAAAACACACAAAGCTACTTTAGCTATCACAGGATGATCTAATTAAGGTACAGTCTCTCTTTGGGTATCCTATAACTTAGCTATTTTGATAAAAGGTTAAGATGGTAGGGAGGTAGAAGGGAGAAAGAATATTAAAGTAAGGGAGAAATACTAATAAAGATAACATTCTTTTTACTATGACTAGTCATGTCCCCACGGTTGAAATCCATAACTTCCTTCTTCCATTGCTAATCCCACATTCCCTTGGCCCTCAGCGTGCACTTTAGCTCAGAGGTAACCCTTGATGCACCTGCTGCTTAGTTGCAATCCTCCGTAAATCAGACTCAATTACCAGTTCCGTGTTCCTTGCCTCTACCCCATGCCCACCACCGCTTAGTCACTCTTGAGCATGCGAAACCCAAGCGTCCAGCTTTGCGGAGCCATTCCTGCGCCCCCTGGAGAGACTAAGCCTTCTAAACCAGCAGAATTTGAAGGCACTGGGTCTGGAAGCAAAGATTTCAGGACTAGGGTGAATGGAGGCGTTCCTGTTTTCACATCTCCATCTCTCAGATCCCGGAATCCTGGTTAGGAGAACAGCAGGTCTATAGACCTGACTTGAGGACTTAAACCAACATCGTGATTCTAAGGCCCGTGCTTCTGCCGTGCCAGGTGTTCTCATTCAACGGCCCTTAAAAGACATCCTGCCATTCTCGCTGGCCCGCTGCTTCGGGGTGTCGAGGAGACTCCGAGGATCAGCGAACTGCGAGAACCCCCGCCACTCTTCACTGGCTGTAAAAGTCCATTGGTCAGAGCAATACTGAATAGAGCAAGCATCCCGAGAGCTCACAGATGTTGAGTTTGGCAGGAAGAGGGACTCGGAATCCAAAGTAAACGTGAAAGTAAGTGTTGCCCCTTCCACAGCTGAAGTGGTCCAATGTCATCAATCTGCTGACAGCGGCCAGCTGGTTCCCTTGAGAGGTGACGAGGTATTAAAGACTGAGTATTGGTCTTTACTGCTGGCAGGTTGGGAAGTCGGCAGTGCTGTAGCCCCTATTCCCTTTGGTACATGGAAGCTGTTGTTGCCAAGTCTACACATGACCTATGGCCCTGCTGCTATGGTCACTCGGTGCACGAACCCATTCAGTAAGGACAAATGCTGGCGAGGACACCAACAGAACTGTAACAGGACTGATCCCTTATCCCCCTGGGTATTTAGATCTTCCCCACTGATGCCATTTGCTGGCTAGCATTCACAGGGGACACACTCACGGCCTCCCCGTTTGGAGAGGTTGATCCACACCTCTCTGCCTCAGACCTCCTTGTCACTTAAAACCAAGTATGTTCCTTCTGAATCTTTGAGAGTCTGCTCAAATCATTGGCCCTTATCTATGGGTCAGGATATCTGTCTCTGCATGCCTAGTGAGCACGAGAACAGTGGTCAGCACCCTGCCTGTTGGAATAACCCTCTCACCACTGTCCCTCCCATGAATGGGGGTCATGGGCTGGCATCACCTGAACATGGATACAGAATCCTCTACACACTGGGCCCACACTTGCTAGCCAGTTTAAGGGGAAAGAGAAATTTTATGACGAGTTATAAAATGGCTTGCCAAATAAATGGGAAGTTTTAAAAGACAGACTCAAGGCTCAGCTCCCAGGAATGACTCCCAAAGCCATAACAGAATCAGGCCACCTAAGAAGCTGCTGGCCTTACCATGACCAAGGTGCTGTAAAACCAGGAAGCCTGTGGGTGAAACCGGAAGTCACAGGCCTGCTACCATGAAATCATGGGTCTCCACGGCTATCATGTCATGTCAGTCTGGTTTCGTTGCTGTGATGAAACACCGTGACTAAAGAAACATGGGGAGGAGAGGGTTTATTTGGTTTGTACTTCCATATCATAGTTCATCACTGAAGGAAGTCGGGACAGAAACCCAAACAGGGCAGGAATCTGGAAGCAGAAGCTGATACAGAGACCATGAAGGAGTGCTGCATGTTGGCTTGCTACCCATGGCTTGCTCAGCCTGCATCCTAGGACCACCAGCCCAGGGATGGTTCCACTCACAATGGCCTGAGCCCTCCCCGATCAGTCACTAATCAAGAAAACGCCCTACAGCCAGATCTTATGGAGGCGTTGTCTCAACAGAGGATCCCTCCTTTCAGATAACTCTAGCTTGTGTCAAGTTAGTGCAAAGCTAGCCAGCATGCCCAGCAATCCTAGGGAAGTCTGGTGCAGAATCACGCTCGCTACAAGAGTTGCTTGGAGCAGAGCTCACTCTGTCCTCCTACACACCACATCCGTGCTTAGACACCACACCCACAAACACGGGCCACATCTACGCCTTTTAAATACTTCTGCTGTGGGGGTTGTTGTTGTTCTCATTAGTTCTTTGATAAATTCATACAATGTAATTCGATCCTACTCCCCTAACCCCAACTCCTCCAGGTCCTACCCCTTTTTCTCTTCCCATCCTCCCCCCCCCCCATCGAGGCCAATGGGCACTGTCAAAGTATTCTTGGATATACTTAGCAGGGAGTACACTCTCAGAGAAAACTTACCCTCCTCTCCCAGCAGATAAAGACTGCCAAATTGCTTCTTCATTAAGGGTAGAACTTTGTGCCTAGCTCCTCCATCCTGCTGGGATTTAGTCTGACTTGGGCTTGAAGGGGGCTTGCGTAGGGCTTGCACAGGCTGTCACACTGTGAGTTCACATCTGCAGCTGCCTGGCTATGTCCAGAAGACACTGTTTCCTTGTATTCATCCACAACCTCTGGCTCTTATGCTCCTTCCATGGTGTGGAAAGTCCTTCTGTATGTGTGTTGCTTTTCTTGGTTAATGAACAAAGAAGCTGCTTTCAGCCAATGGTTTAACAGAATATAGCCAGACTGGAAGAGATATATATATATAGAGAGAGTAGGCAGAGTCAAAGAGACGCCAGCCATGTAGCCACCAGAGGGGGAAGACACGAGTTGCCAGCTGGAATGTTGCCGGTAGGCCCCGAGCCTCATGGTAAAATATAAAATAATGGAAAGGGGTTAATTCTAGATGTAAGAGCTAGCTAGCAATACACTTAAGTGATTGGCCAAGCAATGACTTAAATAATATAGTTCCTGTGTGATCATTTCGGGGCTGAGCTGCCGGAACGAACAAGCGGCTTCTACTACATGTCCATCTCCTCTTCCTCAGCTCTCTGCCCTTTTGGAGGAGGGATGCCCTTTTATTTAGGGCTGAGCATCTTCGGTCTCTTTGTTTGTTTGCTTGAGTCCGGGACTTATCTATGGCCTCGGTGGCCTGGAACTCACAGAGCTGCATGCCTGGGCCTCCCAGGAGTCACGGCCTTTTTATTCCCTGCGCTTTTACACTTAGTCGATTATCAAACTTTTCTTCCCTGAACTGCTAACTCCTGAAGGAAGCTACTTAACGCAGTGAGCAGCAAGGACTGGTGTTTCTTGAGTTGAACATAAATGATTTTACTGAATAAGAGAAAAATCTCTAAGAAACAAAAAGCTGTGACCTGGCTTTGTCAAAGCTGTGTTCTCAATATGGGGAATCGTGTAACATGAGGGCCTGCTTGTTGGGGTTTATGTCCTGCCCAGTTCCCACAGCCAGCAAGTCCCAAAGAAATTACACAGAGAGTCTATATTAATGATAAAATGATTGGCCCATTAGCTCAGGCTTCTTATTAGCTCTTGTAGCTTATATTAACCCATTATCCTTATCTATGTTAGCCACATGGCTCAGTACCTTTTTCAGTGGGGCAGGTCACATCCTGCTTCTTCGGTGGACTGGGCAGGACTGCAGAGAGAGCTTCCTGCTTCCCAGAATTCTCCTATTCTACTTGCTCCGCCTCTGCTTCCTGTCTGGTTGTCCCACCTATACATCCTGGCTAATGGCCAATCAGCATTTATTTAAATCATGATTGACAGAATACAGACAATTCTCCCACACCAGAATCGCTCTACCGGAGTTTGTCTGTTATTTTTAGAGCTGAATGTTACTGTAAAAGAGAAAGGTAGTGAGGGCTTTACAATGTACACAGTGCTTTTCTGTTCCTTGTTCAGTAAGTAGCATCTTACAAGCCTTGGAATGAAACGTCAGCACTCTAGAGAAAGATGCTTGGGTTTGTTCAAGGGCTGTGATATTCCCGCTGCGTGAACGGATCCCAGACTTGTGGCAGGCACACAAGGAATGGTGGTTAAATTAAGCACAAATGAACCAGTCATTCAAAGTATCACCTAACCATTTCTATTGCATCTTTTGCTCTCTGCTGCGCCTCTCCTAAAGCTTCCTGGGCTAATCCGTCATAATCACACGGGTGCTAGTTAAAACACAGATCCAGAGTTCCACATTCGCTGTGATAACAGGGTTCTCCAGAGAAGCAGAACAGTGGAAGGGTGTAGAGCCAGCAAACCAAAGCTCTACACGGAGAGCCACCAGAGTAGAAGCTGAAGAAAGAGTTGCCACTGAAGGATAGTTCCAGCAAACTGGAAAATCAGGAGGGTATCCATTCTGCATTCAGGAGGTCAAATTTCTTCTCTTCCCCAAAGCTCAGATCCTGCTCCAGGGGTCCTAATCGAACGGATCTTACTGGATCAGAGCAGCCTGCCCACATCACGGAAAGTCCGCTTACTCAGAGTCTACTAATCGAAATGTTGACCACATCTAAAAATATCTCTGCAGCAGAATCTGCAGATGGTCTCCAGTTTGCAACGGTTCTGTTTCTCTGCTTCAAGATGGTGTAGGAGGTCGCATTCCGTAGAAGGGAAGCACTTTGGTTGTTTTTTAGACTAGCACTGCAGAGCACGCAGAGTTAGCCTCCTGGTGCTACAGTGCAGCACTCAGATAGTTGATGTGTACGGAGCAAAGGGTGATTTTGCCTCTCAGCTTTAAAGGTGCAGACATACTTGCTTGGCCCCAATACTCAGGGCCTGCGATGAAGCAGCCTGTTATGGGAGGGTCATGAGGCCAAACAAAAAGCTCACTTTATCAGCCAGGATACAAGAGTGAGACAGAAGAGATGGCAGGGTCCCATCCCAATCTCAAAGTCATTTCTCCAGCGACCTAAGGCTCTCCCGCAAGGCCCCAACTCCAAAAGGTTCTACCAGCTCCAACTGATGCTACCCGGGGACCAAGCCTTTAATGCATGCATCTTGATAGGATATTTAGGATCCAAACTGTAGCACAACACAATACTGTTCCAAATTCCAAGCATATGCCAAATGCCAGAAGCCACAGTCACATAATCACAAGGCAATGTTCTACATGTCACTAGACCACAGTGATTGGTACATCAGGTCTGTTGAATAAATGCTTTCCAGCTCATAAGAGGTCAGCTAGGATAGAACTCCATTATAAACGGAGCAGCAAATGGAGAGTGGTGTTTGTCCAGACAGCTGGTCACCATGGTCTTGCTAAGGCAGCATGCCACTGGGCCTGAGAGATGGCTCAGGGGTAAAACCACCTGAGTTCAGTCCCTGGAACCCACGTCAAGGTGCAAGGAGAAAATCAGCTGCACAAAGTTGTCCTCTGACCTACAGGTGAGCCGTGCACCTACATACGCATCTCACATTACACACATAAAAATAAATAAATAAAAAATAATGAGTGAGTAAGTAAATAAATAAATAAATAAATAAGGACCAGTGAGAGGGGCCAGTGGATAAAAAGGGACTAACCTGATCTTGGAAGCCATACAAAGATGAAAGAAGAGGACCAATCCCTAATGTTGTTCCGTGGCCTGCACACACATGGTGTGGCATGTGTACACACACACACAAATAATAATTAGAAATAATTGTTAAAGACACAATTAACTGTCATCAATCACAGAAACCTCTCTAGAAAGCTTGCTTAAAATGCAGTAAGTCTAGAGGTGGGACCCAGGAATCTGCCTTTTTAAAACATATGAAGGGTAATTCTACTTTAAGCATTCCATGTAATTACAGCTATAGCACGGGGAGGGGGATTCGCATAACTCTTTGTGGTTTTTAAAGAGCCTGTCATCCATATTCTAGAGTTTGAGGGCTGTGGCACGAAGTACAGCCCAGCACGACAGAAAGACAAGCATTAGAAAAGTGAATGTGCCGGTTGCTCTTTTAACAGAGAGAAATTAAAGCAGGAATTCTCTAAACAGATCCTGACGAAGAAAAGGGGAGTTCCGAGGTAGCAGCTGTGGAAGGAGGCAGACTCCATTCCTCAGGTTGCAGGAACACAGAGAATCAACTGGAGTGATTTTAGAATTCGAGGCTGGAAGCCTGTAATAGAGACACCACGGAGTGAAGACCCAGACCCTAAGGGAATATACTGCTTGGATAACGCTGGTGGCATTAGCACTGGGAGGGAGGGGCCTGTTTTTGAGACAAAGAGCATCTTCTGCCTAGAACTACAATATAGCCCTGAGGGGGCGGGGATGCCATGAAGCTGATTCACAGCACAGGGAGACACTGCCAACACGAATAATCACCTCCATTTCTGGGACAGCAGTCCCAGGAACAAGGAGATCAGACGACGTAGACGTGAAGGACCAAGGCTCTTCCTTCTCCATTCCTACAGGCTCCTTCTACTGCCCTCTACTGGCAGAACCAAGCAAGGCTCCAACAGGAAAAGCAGAAGGGCGTTTGCAGTTCTAGCAGTCAGCGTGAAGCAGAGAGCCCTTGCCCAAAAACCAAGACGCTGGCGTCGCTGAGGGAACCCATCCCAGTGCTGCCCAGCCGCCGGAGGACGGACAACCTGGACCACCTCTTTCCTCAGACATCGCATGCAAGTCTTGCCAGATCTTCGGTCCAGTGGTCCAGAGCATAGATCAACTTTTTGTACTAAAAAACAGGGTGAATTTAAATAAATTTGTGTGTATAGTATGGTCTGGATGGAGACATAGGAAAGCCTGGAAACATGCTAGAATAGTTGTTCTTCAGAGGGGATTCCCAGACAGGTAGCATCTAGGAATTTTCACTCCACGGCACAGCCTCGCAGCCAGTGAGTAGCAGTGAGTAGCTGGCTGAGTAGCCTGACATGTTTGCAACTGCATGTCAGGAGCATAATTCATCTCTCCCTGAAGTGAGCCCTCCTTGCTGCAAGGTTCATACATGTATCTTCCCTGGTTTTCATGTGCACCCATCCTCACGATCCTACCAAAAAATAAAAAATAAAAAAAAAGCAGAGACTAAATTATAAAAGCACTCTCTCTCCTTTGACACATGTCGTCTTCCCCGTTTGTACGTGCAAACATTTTCCAGGCCTGTCCTATGGTACAAGGACCCATTTTTTTTTTAAGTTACTGTTACCTACTCGATTTTTATTAATAAGCAGTGATGAAGTCCTTTCTGGTTCCCAGAGCAGTGTGACCCTTCAGGACACTTTAAAGTGAGCCAAGAAAATTCTGTTATTACACATGGACATAAGAGAATCAGCTCTCTAGAATTAAAGTCCTGCTAGGAGGCCAGCTGTAGCCCGATTTGGAAAGACTACATGCGGTAATGCGCTTCTGTCTCCAGCTCTCTGTGTTGTTTCCCATGTTAGCATTTTTTTTCTGTGCGGTTGTGCAAAAGAAACAGGGTCTAAGGGTGGAAAAGCATCTAGTCCTTAAAAGAGATAGTCTCACTCAGACTTGGTGCGTTGGCGCCCTGGGCTTGATAAGACACACAGATATGTTTTGGTGAACTCTTATGTAGTTGTTCCTTTGCTTGTTTAAGTCCAAAGGATTAAGGCAATAATCTCACTGTCTCTTGACTGTTTATTCAGGAGTGGGGAGGGCTAAATTCAAGAGTTTGCGTTTTCTGAAAAATTTATAAAGGTTTTTACTACAATGTTAAGGATACTTTCGGTCTTGGATTTCATGTTTATTTATTACTTAATATATTTATTCATTCTCTGAAAATTGATACCATATACTTCAGTCACGTTCGCCTTCTACTCTTCCCCCAAACTCCCTCAGACCTGCCTCCACCACCTCACCCATCTTTGTAGCTGTTTAAATATTCCGTCAGCCACCACCTGTGCTACCCATATGCTCCTGGGTTTGAGACCATCCTCACCTTAAAGAAAACTGATCCTAAATGCCCCTCGACCGAAGCATGGATAAGGAAAATGTGGTACATTTACACAATGGAGTACTACACAGCAGAAAAAAATAATGACATCTTGAAATTTGCAGGAAAATGGATAGAACTAGAAAACATTATTTTGAGTGAGGTAACCCAGACACAGAAAGACAATTATCACATGTACTCACTCATAGGTGGTTTTTAAACATAAAGCAAAGAAATCCAGCCTACAAACCACAATCCCAGAGAACTTAGACAACAATTCAGACACTAAGAGAAACTTACATAGATATACTTTACATGGGAAGTAGAAAAAGACAAGATCTCCTGAATAATTTGGGACATGGAGACCTTGGGGGAGGAATGGAGGGAGAAGGGGAGAGGCAGGGAGGGGAGCAGAGAAAAATGTAGAGCTCAATAAAAATCAATTAAAAACAAGAAGAAAGAAAACTGATCTTCCCTCCCCTAGAGGCTGTTTAGTGTCAGTAACTCCTTACTTAGGCATGGGGCTCATGATCTTCTCCCCTCTCCCTTGTCTTGTCTTTACTGGTTTCCAATGTTTCAAAATTGGGAAGTTTCACATGGAAGTCCAGATTCTGGGTGGTTTAGATTTGTTTGTTGTTTTATTTGGCCCAGAAACACTGGTTGTGCATTTTCCCTCAATAAACATGGAGCTCAGGAAAACCACCCACTTAGAGGAACACGGACGTAGCAGGCTTCTGCTAAGAGTCCCTGTCTGTCACCCGTCACTGACACACAACACATGATGGCTGCCACATATCCTGGAGGAAGGGCTTCCGGACGGGAAGGAGGGCCACGAAACGATGTGTAGCTCCATAGACCAGGCTCACCCTCGCCTACTTCCCTAGGTCACTCCCACCATCTGTGAACGAGCAGCTTACTCATGGGAACCCCGCTCTCTCATCTCCTGGCCAGCTCCCTCCCACCTGCCATAACCTGCCTTCCTTCTCTTTGCTGTTGGAACACTGTACAGAGTTTTGAAACCTTATAAAAATGTGTATAAATTAAAATTCAAAGACCTCTTTTAACCCTTGAAGCTGGCGTCCAACCTGTCTCCATGCTTTATCCCGGCTCGCTCTTTAGTAGCTGTAATCCAGCTTCTACGCCCAGCACTCCACTGAAATTGTAGCTAATAATACAAATGGCCCCTTATTATCAAATCTAATGAACATTGTTCTTTTTGTTTGTCTGGGCCCTATCAGACTTCTGAAACAGTTCCTGTATTTCAAAGGTCAGCTTGGGTTCCGCTCTCTGCTCTGAGCATTCCCAGAGGTCTTGCTTGTGGAGTAGTGGTCTTTGCTACAGCCTTTGCACGACAGCCCACGATTGTCTCCACCACACACAGCATCATGATCCCGCTCACGAATCCATCTTCACTGGTGACAGAGACTCAATCTCCCTTATAGATACAAATCCCACCATTATAGAGGCTGGTCCCTGCCTGGTGTTTGTAAACACTAGGAAATGGATGGACGACTGAGTCGGGGAAGCAAGAATTAACTTTTAAAGTCGAAGAAACAGAAGCCACCAAAAGGCTTACAAAGTTTGTCTGTTTGTGGCCCCTCAAATATTAGCTTTATCCATTATTACATAATGAAAATTACACAGGACTGGGACAAACGCGTCCTTCTCTTGGTTTCTCACTAGATGTTTACAAGAGTTGGGGTTAATAATGTCCTTCAGCATTTACTGGCCTTTTTAAAGAGACCATCCGCAACGGTTTTACAGCTCCAATTATACGGTGGTGGAAGGAAAAGTCTTCTAGTGGTCAGCCCAGAGACTTAGGGCAAGAGAGGCATCCTAAAGGAGTAGCAAGATGAGAATGAAACAAGTGTGTCTCCAAAGCCCTTTAAGAAGTCATTTGTGGGGTCACAGAAGCAACAATGCAGAGCAGCCAAGAGTGGAGTGGACACACTGCTCCACTGTCTCTTCTCTACCTCTCTGGGGATGTCTGGATGGTTCCAGTACTGACAGTAAGCATTTGCTGGGCAGCCTCATTCAAAGCATTATCCGCGCCCTCTACCTCCACTGTGATTTTTCTGCCACACTAGTGACATTTTAGCAGGATGCTAATACAAGAAAATTACAATGTTCACAGATATGAAGTTTGATTTCCACAATTAAGAGAAGGCTTAATTGTCCATTAGGTTTGTCCTCTGTAGCTCACGGTAGAAACTAGTATGGTGTTTGCTATCTTCAAGAGGCAACAAGAAGAGTTAAGCTCACCCCTTTGCCCCCGTGAGCTTCAGAGCTGGCGTAAGCCTCCGTGCTGCTCGAGCCAGCGGCCTCCGCATCCGTTCCAAGCACGCGACTGCTTCCTTGAGTTCCCCAAGGCCATGCGCCTCCTCAACACACTCAGGGACAGAGATGGGGGAAATCAATGAGTGTTCACCGAGATTCTGCCATCCTGAGTGCTGGCAACTGCTCTAGCCCTGCTCTCCCCCCATTCAGATGTCACCCCATCTGCGGTGTGCTGGGAGCCGGCGCGGCCTCGCTCAAACTCGTCCCCGCGTTGTTTTCTCAGAGTAACGCACACTATCTCTGCAGCACACATTTATGTGGGGAATTTTCTGGATGCAATTACCCTTTGCGACTAATAAAATAAGATGTAATTATAGATGTACTGTGAGCTGTGCCACTTTACATTTAGGCTGATATGTTTGCGGCTGTGTGGAATTCCAGATCTGAGTGCTGTTTATTGCTTTAACCCACACATGTTATTTCTGGAGATGGTGTGGCTCATGGGCAGAGAAGCCTGGGGCAGTCTGATCACACTCCTTCAGGGGCCCCTCTGCCTTTTGGGGGGCTGGGAGCTCTCATTGCACTTTTGACCTTCTCCTGAACAGCTTGCACCGCACAATTCAACCCAAGCAGAGCCCCCAGTTGCTGCTCTGAATGCAGTCTGTAGCCTGACTTTACAGGTCGGTTTCGCATCTGCTGGTTTGAATGAGGTGCAGAGACTTGCACGAAGGGAACTAATAAATAAGTTTCCAGAAAGAGCCCGCTTGGACTTGCAGTTGACAGGAATCTCTACAGAACATGGCTGCCTTTTCTACCATGACCATAGACTATTAACAACCAAAAAGAAGGGGTAGTTGGGAAATCAGCAGGACTGAGGGGGACAAGGGAGGGTAGCAAGGAGTGAATACATTGTGTACAAGTTTAAGAATGCCATTCTTATGTGTAGCTATCGTATGCAAAGAAAAGCAGAGAAAGAAACAGAAAAATGTTCAGTTGCTGTGTGTGATTCTCCCATGGACTCTGGGAGATTTCAAAGGAGATTTGCTTCAACTTTCTAAACGAGGTCTCCCTAAAGGCTGTTCTTGAACCTCAGTATAAAATAAGAAAGAGGAAAAAAATATATTGACTAATGTGATCAGAAAACAAACGACGGAAGGTCTCACCTTGAGCTTCCCTTGACTGACATGTTAGAAGCTAAAGGAAGTAGCCTCAGTAGTTGCCTCTCAGAAACCATAGGGACTGGTTCCAGAATGTTCCATACGTTCTGGAAATCTGACGGTGTTCTCAGGGCCTCTCTGTAAGACAGGATTGTAGTTGTGTATGACCTATGTTTATGCTCCCGTACACTTTAAAATGGCACCCAGAATGTTTAATGCAGTGTGAATGCTATGTACACAATTATTAGACCGTTATTGCTTAGGCAATAATGATGAAAAAAGACAACTTCTTTCAAATATTTCCCACTCACGGCTGCCGTATCTAAGGATGCAGAAATGCCAGGCTATAGAAAGCCACTTACGCACACAGGTCTGCCAAGGAGGTGTTCAGTTCTCACGAATACTCATAGCTTGCCACAGGAAATCTTCTAGCCAAGCAAAGTAATCTCGGGGCTTCTTAGCAAACGAACAAACTCAAACTAATACTTCAGTCCACACACAAGAAAAGGAACTCAGAAGCTCTGCCCCAACACAGGTCCTCCTCATTGGCTGAACCTGGGAATGGTTGAGCCATCTGAATGGAAACAGCCAGGAAGAGAAAGCAAGCTTGTCGGAGAACCATCCAGGGAGCTTCTTAGCCTGAAGAACTCAGGGACAGAGCATGGGATGGAGCAGTTAGCCCACTGTCTCTAAGAACCATGGAGATGACTGACGGTAACAAAGAAGCCAGGGGGATGTGACTGGGCACGTTGTGGTGGATAAATGACGTGAGGGTGCAGGTTGTTGAGGGTGGGGAGACCAGAAGTGGGCCCTACAATAGGAAGTTCTAGAAAAGTTTCCAATTAGGGACATGAATTTGAAGATAAGTTGAGTGTTAGAGGCATCAGCTCTAGCCTCAAGTAGCCTAGGGCAGGGATTTCAGCAATGCCATTCCCATGCTCTAGGGCAGACCATACTCAGGCGCCCTGATTCCCTCCCATACACAGCAAACAGAGGCAGAAGAGTGGTTGTCACAGAGAGTGTTGTGAGTATTAAATAGACTTACTCATCTCAGTATACAATGTAAGAAAGGAAGCCAGCTGTCAAAATTACAATTTGCTTCTGATTTTTTTCAAGCAGAAAAAAAATAATAGTATCAATTATTGACTCAATCAAGAACTGGAGGCAAAGTTACAAAAAAAATGAAGGGTTAGAATGAGAGGAAGGACTGGGGGATTGTATCAAGAGCAGATGATCCTTTCGAGTTTCTTCCCCAGAATGCTTTGCAAGCTGTCCTGACAGGTGACGAAGCTGTGGAAGGAGACTCTAGGCAAGGATCCTCAATGACTAGGGAGCAGTCATAACCCCACAGGCAGGTGAGACAGTTCCTGTGTAATCAATGCAGATCCCTAGATTTGCTAAATATGAATTCATTCCACATCTACCACATGCCAAGCACACTGAGAAGTGCCCAGAACATGAAGTAATTAAATACACACTGTTCCTGTGCACAGGAGAGTTCAGTCTGATCACGGTGAGTCAAGGTAGATGATAAGACAGATTGAGTCATCCTTAGCAAGGAAGTGGGGAGCAGGTAAGAAACTGACTAAGATTGCTCAGGTTTGAGTAACCTAAGGTAGCTTCTCATTCATATTTGCAGGGTCAGAGAGGGGAGAGGACAGAACTCAGGGTCCAAGGTTCCCCGATGTCCTACATCTCAACAAATTGCAAACCAAACTCCACCTTCGACAATTTTTAGGCAAGTTCTGGGTTACCATGAAGAGGACAGTTTCTTGCAATCACATACCTCCATGAGTTCGTGTAATTGCTGGTACCGTTCATCTATAAACCCCCAAAGAAGGAAGTGGACCCCATTTGTAGTGCACATACCATCTTCTCGTCCCCACTACACAGCTGCCATGACAACCTCATAACCCTGACATTAGGACCACCAGGGCTCTCCATCCACACCCTCTGGAAGGAGCCCCGCACCGTGCTGGCCTGAAGAGAACCCTGACAGGCCCCCAATGGCAGGGTCTCCTCTGCTTCTCCATCTCAAGGAAAGGCTTCAGAGTCAAGGTGAAAGACAGGGTAAACTGCCTTAGTCCCGAGACATCTTGTAGATCATTCCCCTCCCTACTCTGCTATGGTGTTTCCATCCCTACCCACCATGCTTCCCAGCTGTTCCCCTCCTTTATCTGAATGTTCAGCATTTGCTTTACTGTCTCGAGTCTAAGCTCATGCTGAGGGAGTCTCAAAACTCCGTTCTAGCCTCTTAGATTTTTAACTTGCCTCTTCCATGGGAAGGGGATGATTCCAAGGAAGTAAGGAATTTTCCCAGACAGTTTAGGTGTCATCGTCTTGAATGGGCAAATTATATCCATAGCTAATCCCTGTTTTTATTTGTCATCATTCCACCTCTGAAATATTTCATGCAAATTTTCTACCGTCTTTCCATAACCTTCTGCTCCCACCGAGATCTCTCCAGCACACCCATCAGCCCCAACTGTGTGCTCACACACAGCCTCCTCTGTCCTCCCCTCTGACCATTCTTCCTCCTTTTTCACACTGTATGATCCTGGTTAGCACAGCCAAGCACCATATGGGTCAATCGGTAGGATGACAATAATGAAAGCACCGTGATGAAAGCTTCTTTGTGACCGTGATAAACACCGTGACCCAAAACAACTTGGGGGAGGGAAGGGTTTATTTCAGTTGAGTGTTTATAGTTCACCATCAGAGGAAGCCAAGGCAGGAGCTGAAGCAGAGCCCATGGAGGAGAGCAGCTTACTGACTTGCTCTCTGTGGTTTGCTCAATCTGCTTTCTTATTCCACCAGGGCCACCTGCCCGGGGCAGGGAGGGGGTGGCCCTGCCTACAGTGGGTTGGTTGCCTCAAAGTTATTTAGCCTGTCTTCTTCATTGTGCATACCCTAAGATCCTGCATATAATGGCTTTATCCCAGGCAGGACTTACTTAACATGTTCAAAATCATCTTCAATTAGCTCAAATATTTTTTGAGAAAGTAAAGAATCTAAACATATATGTGTGTGTATGCACATAAGTATTTTAGATACATAATTATGCATGCAATTATATATAGTTATAAATAAATTCTTGTTCCCTCTAATATTTTTGATAAAGTAAAGCAATATATAATAGAATGAAATCAATTTTTTGATTCTCTATTGAAGTGTTAGTTTCCTCATAACAATCCTTACCATCTTTTATCCATCAGATTTACTAATAAGAATATTCTCCCTAAAGATAACTCTCAACAAAGAATTTTGCAAACGGACACTGAGCATACTGAAAGATGCCAAAATTACTGGTGAGGCAAACTAGAGCCATGCAGATGAGCCCTACAGTGCAGTACGATTTCCCATCCTAGCAAGGGCTGGCGAGTACACCAGCTACTTTTCTGTAGCCGTGGTAGAACACAACCAAAAGTATCTTACGGAAGAAGGAGTTTCATTGGACCTACAGCTCTAGAGAGAGGGTCCCCGAGGGCAGGGAAGGAAGGGCAGCAGGTCACCCAAGCAGAGCTAAGAGATCACATTGCCAGTCACACACAGAGTGGAGAGTGACTCACAAGTGAAACAAGGCTATAAACACTCACAGCCCATCCACAAACATAAACTCCCCAAGCAGTACCACCTACTGGGGACCCAGGGTTCAAATGTCCGAGTTCACGGGGACATCTCTCCTTCAAAGCACCACAAGCCTCTGGAAAAGCCGAAACCCTTTCCTTATGCTTTTGACAGGCCTCCAAAATGGTGTCATCATTTCTAAACACAATGTAGATTAACGCTTCAAAAAGTTGGCCGAATAGCTGTCATTTCACCTAGCAATTCTGTTCTTGTGTCTGTATCCAATAGAAATGTGTGTATGCCTATACCTATAGGTACTTAACTCTACAAAACAGCAAACAGCTATCTCCATGCTTTCGTACCCACACTACAGAGTCAAAAACTGATGAATTAATAAACTATGGTGTATGTAGACAATAAAATGTTAAAAATGGATAAAAATCAGTGAAGTACTGATATATGCTCTAGCATTGATTAACTCTGAAACGTATAATAAGAGGCACAATAGAGCACATATTCTATTTTTCCTTTTGCATGAACTGTCCAAAAACAGTTAAATCTACAGAAGCAGAAAGGAGATCAGCTGCTGTTGACGGGAGGGGGTGATGGTTAAAAGGCATTGGGCTTCTTCTGAAGACACTGAGATGTTTTAAAACAGATCGTGGTATAATGGTTGCTCAACCTCTGTGCGTGCTAAAGCCACTGGAGTTCTTGCTTGCAGTGAGTGGACTGTTTGGTATATGATTTGTTTCGGCGAAAGTGCATCAAAAAAAGGGCATCACCAATGTGCCTGTCATTTACATGCTTGCCTACAGGGAAAAGCGAGTGAGAAGGAAGAAAGGCAAGGGGTGGATTCTGCTTGCTTTTCCGCTCCCATTAGTTACTCTTCCAGGAAACAGGTCAAGAAAGGGATGCACACAGCACCTGTCTTAGTTACGGTTTCTCTTGCTTCAGAGAAACACCATGACCAAGAGGAAAGATTGGGAGGAGAGTGTTGGGCCTACACTCCCGTGAAGGAAGCCAGGGCAGGAACTCAAAGAGAGCAGGAACCTGGAGGCAGGACATAGAGGGGTGCTGCTTACTGGCTTGCGACTTCATGGCTCACTCAGTCTGCTTTCTTATGGTAGCCAGGACCACCAGCCCAGGGTAGTACCACAACAATCAGCAGGGCCCTCCCCCGTCAATCACTAATTAAGAAAATGCCCTACAGCCTTGTCTAAAGCTGGAGCTTATAGAGGCATTTTCTTAACTAAGGTTCCCTCCTCTCAGATGACTATATTTTGTGTCATAAGTTTAGCCAACCTAACACCCATCAGGGGAACTATAAATTCTGCCAATAATAGTTCCCTTTTTTCCTCCACTTGAGATAAACCTTTGCACTGGATTTTAAGTTAAGTAGTAATATCTTGGTTGGTTTATGGAGTTTTGGTTTATACCTTTCAAAGGGGGATGGTGTCGAGGGCAGAAAAAAAATACATCTGATTTAATTTACCAAATATTGAGAAAAGGAATCTGTAAGAGAGGATTTATCCTTCTGTAAGATCTCATACTTGCGGAATGTAGAGGCAGGTAACTACACACACCTGAACTTCTTCCTAATTCCAGAATACTAAGGCTGCATCATAGAATTAAAAGCATAAAATATAGACATAAATGTCTGAAAAGTATCCAGTATCATTTTCATTCAGGAAACTGAACTAAAATTGCAGTGAGATACTATGGTGATATTTTTTGCTTATGGTCTAACAAATAAAGCTTACCTGAGGATCAGAGTGCAGAGCTAGCCACTAGTTAGCCATAGAGGCCAGGCAGTGGTGGCACACACCTTTAATCCTAGCACTCGGGAGACAGAGGCAGATAGAGCTCTGTGAGTTCAAGGCCACTCTGGGCAACACGAGATTGATTCAGTCTAAAAGAGAAACAGAGTCAGGCAGTGGGAACTCACACTCCCAGTACTTGGGAGTCAAATGCCTTTAATCCCAGCACTAGGGAGTGGAGACAGGAAGGACTATGGCTGGGTGAAGAGAGGATTATAAGGTAAGAGAAGAGAGGTGTTTACGGCATTCAGTCTGAGCATTCAGTCTAAGCAGTCATTGGGACAGGATCGCCCCTTTGGTCCTAGGATTCAGTAGATGGAGTGGGACAATGGTCTGTATTCTGTCAGTTATATTTTAAATAAATGCTCATTGGCCAGTAGCCAGGCAGGTAGTATAGGTGGGACAACCAGGCAGGAAGTAGAGGCGGGTCAATGAGAACAGGAGACTTCTGGGAAGAGGAAAGCTCTCTCTGCCATCCTGGCCCAGTCACAGAAGAAGCAAGATGTGACTGCCTTGCTGAAAAAGGTACTGAGCCATATGGCTAGCATAGATAAGAATAATGGGGTAATATAAGTTTTAAGAGTTGATAAGAAACCTGAGCTAATGAGCCAATCAGTTTATAACTAATGTAGACCTCTGTTTGATTTTCTTTGGACTAAATGGCTGGGGGACCTGGTGGGACAGAAACCCTGTCAACAAGTAGAGGTAAGAACTAGTGTCTGGCTGCTCTGCTTCTCTGATCTTTCAGCATTAACCCCTATAACTGACTCTGGGTTTTTATTATTAAGACCAATTAGAATTTGCGCAACACGATACTATATAGTGCCAATTTTAATAGTTATTATCAAAAAATTACAAATGCTGGAAAGAATGTGGGAAAGAAAATACTTTTATACACAGTTGACAGAGAAGTCAATTAGTCTGCCCGTTCTAGAGAAAAGCATGGAGGTTCTTTCAAACACTGGAATTACGCATGTTCCAGCTGCACTGCTTCTGAGCACATATCCAAAGGAATGAGATCTTCATGTCAAAGCAGTGCTTAGAACCACAGGCGGTGGGGCTGAGGTGCTGTCAGGGAGGACCCGGCGGCTCCCAGCCTATCCGAAGGAGGCATGGGAAATCTGGGGTTGCAGGAGGTGGCGGGACCTGGAGGGACTGGAAGATACAGAGATGCTCACTTGCCCCATGTGATTTGTAATGTGTTGAAAAACCCTGGCAACATTTACTGTCTTTACTGGCAGGAAGGTGCCCAGTTCTAGAGAATGACATGGTACCTTTCCATTGTTTCTTCAGAGGAATGGGATGCAGGCTGTCTCCATGACTTCCTTGGTGCCTACAAACTGCAGCATGGGTTGTGGACTCCATAGGAAGACAACACTGAGACGACACATTTAGCAAGATGCTAAAATGGACATGAAGGACAAGCTGCTGAACCAGCCTGTGGCCTTGCCACCATGCACTGAACCCACCTTCCAGTGTGCCTGAGTGTGGCTCTGAGTAGCAGCGCTCATGACAAAGGCCTGACCGTTACCACCTCCTTGTCCACATTCTCCTCCTTGCTGGGGCAGGGGGGAGCACTGTGGGTTTTCTGGTCAATTACGAACCTCTGGGAAGGTGACACTGGTGAATGCAGGTGCTATGTTTGCTGTCAGTTGGGACAGTAGGAAATCGCAGAACTCCTGTGGGATCTTCTTGGACCCACCGATGCCTGGTCCCTTGGTTTCAAAGGCTTGGCTGATGGTTTCCTTCACCTCAACACTGGAGCCTAGCCAGAGGCTGCGCTTTAGTTTTCCGGCCTTCCAGACCTGAATAATCATACAGAAACTATATTAATTACAACACTGTTTGGCTATTAGCTCAGGCTTCTTATTAACTCACTCTTACATCTTAAATTAACCCATTTCTATTAATCTGGGTATCGTCATGAGGTTGTGGTAAGGTTCTGTTCTGGCCTCTTTCCCCTTCAGCAGCTACGTGGTGTCTACCTGACTCTGCCTACTCTCTCTATATCTCTTCCAGCCTGGCTCTATTCTGCCCTGCTATAGGTCAAAGCAGCTTCTTTATTAACCAACAGTAATAAAACATATTCACAACATAAGAAGGGAATCCCACATGACCAGAGAAGAAAAATTCTTCTTCCCACAGCATGGTGGTGGGGTCATTTCCCAAGAGGAGCCGCTTTTCTATCTTTTGTATCAGGTTGGTGTTGAAGGTGCCACGCCAATTTGAGGCTGATTCATGAATACCAGCATTGCCTACAGAGAATTAAAAAAACAACAACAGAAAAAAAAAAGGAGTACTTAGGCTGTGTACATCGAGGGACTCTTCATATCAGCCGACACGGAATTAGCCTAGAAGACCAGCAACAGTGAGTGGAGGAAGAAAATGGACTATATAGAAATACAGATACATGGACATTACAAAACTATGAAAAAAAATACTGTCATTTGCAGCAAAATGGGATCAGAGCTGAAGGACGTTGTAGTAAATGAACTAAGTCACAGGAAAAGCTAAATGCCACATGTCCTCTCATAAGCAGAAGTCCAGAACAGCCAAATAAAGAACAGTCATGAGTAGAGACTGGGAAAGCTGGGTGGGGGAAATTCAGAGAGGGTGAAATAACACTCTGAAGCTCATTAGCATGTGCAATTAATGCACATTATCAAAACAAAGTAAGGTGCTTCTCTAAAAGAACCATTGGCCAGAACTGAGGATTAAAGGGGAAATGAAGATTTCAGTGGTCCTCAGACAGATCTGACCTGGGTTAGCAGTTGGAACTGCACATCTCACAGGAGGTCCCCTACACTGCATCTTGTACCTGAAGAACATAAAGGCACTGGGATCCAATCATTGGTTTTTTTTCCATGAACAGGCACAATATAATTGTATGAAATTACCTGGTCTTTCCAGCTAGGAATTAGGATGGGTCCATTTCTTTCAAATACCATGTTTTCTAATGGAAACTCAGCAGGAAATTTTTAGATTAAAGCAATGCATTCCTTTCCCCCTTTAATAAGAAGTGGTCTACAAATTAGTAGAGGGCTTTGGGGAGAGGATGGAGTGGCCATTGGCTCCTTAACTCTGGAGCTGGGAAGCAAAATCCCAAGGACTGGAAATGCTTAGATTGGCCGTCCAAGGGGAAGAGGAGCTCTGTAACGTAAGTTAAGAAAGGGAGGCACAAAAGACTCAGGAGTTATCCAGAGTCTGAAACACAAACTAGCAAGTTAAAAAGTCAGAGCACTGAAGTTGGGATGAGGTAAAAATGTACTTATCCATTTTTAAAAGCCCATTTTTTTGAAGAGTTAAAAGTTAGCTATCTAGACAAGGTACTAAAATATGACAATTCAGAAAGCTGGGAGATAGATCAGTTGATGAAGAGCACACAGGACAAGCATGAATTCCTAAGTTCCACTTCCGGCACCCATGTCGGAAAAAACCAAACCTGCTCATTGCCACAGCCACACAAGCCTGCAATCTTAGCAAGCGCTGGTGGTGCAGAGACCAGGGGCTCCCAGGAGCTCACTGGTCAGTCAGTCAGTGGAAGCAGTGAGTGTCAGTTCAGTGAGGGTCCTGTCTGAAAGATAAAACAAGTAGAAGGATCACGGAAAGACACTCAACCTCAGGCCTACACACAGGCATACATGCGTGTGCACACATACAAACCCGTACTAGCAAGTACACTATATACAACACTCCTAATGTACATGAATGTTTTTAAATATGTCAATACATTTATATTCTAGTGTTAGGCAATCACCGTCATTCTTCACCCCATATGATCTAGGCTCTGCCTTCAGCCCTCTGTAGTGAGCAAACCATTTTTCAGAAGTAGCATGGGTTAGGTGGTTAACAGTGGTCACACAGTCTTCCCTCAAGATGTCAGCTTGCTTCTAGGAAATGCGTAAAAATTGAGCTTCCCTCTCCATGCGCAAATGTACTTTTACTCCAGTGTGGAAAGTCATCGGCATCAACTGGTACATGTCAGCTCTAGTCCAGCCACACTCAGGACATTTCTGGATGGAGAAGCAGAGGGCCCAGTCCCACACTTTCAGTTTACTAAAAAGTCACACTATACAAGGTCTACTTTTTTGTAGACAGGTGGGCGGAGAATTTGCCAGCCAGGTTGTTGTTGTTGTTGTTGTTCTTGTAGTGGCCGTGGCTTAGAGATTTCTCAGATGATCTTTAATAGATGTGAAGTCTGGTGCAGAGGATTGTGTTTGGAATGAGACCACTGTGATGAATTCAAGTAACAAAGTAACAAAATAAATGAAGCCACACACACACAAGCATTCAGCCTCTCAAACTTAATTTCCAGGAACATCTGCACCTCAGGATCCATTTCAAAATGCTTTCAGATGTCTCTGTGACTTCCTGGGAAGACATTGAGCAGGGCTGGTCCCACGCCATCCTTCGAGGGACAGTCTGACTGTTACATCACTGTGTCTGCCCCCTGTTTGATTTAAACTGTACGTAGTGAGCAGATGTTATTGCAAAGATACTACAAGGGAACTCAAACATTCAATGCATGTACAGGAGAAGATACAGGAAGATAGCACGTGGTTCAAGACAAACAAAGCCTCGGCCCAAACTGAAAATGAGGCTTTTCTGTCTACAGACATTCCAGTGAAATACTCTCAACAACACCATGATGATGTCTACAGTGTCTAAGGTGCTCGTCCTGATACCTAGGGTCCCTTAAGGAAAGCAGAACTTCCTTTAGGTCCTACTAGGTGCCACAGAAGTCCTACAGTGTGCCTGATACCCATCATACTTTTCAATCCCATTTTACTCGTGTAATTGTTTGAAAATAATACTCTTATTGTTTGACAGATTTATACATGTATAAAATGTATTTTTATTATATACGCATTCTCCCGCCAACTCATTTAACCTTAATAATAACACCCTAGGAAGTATAATAAGTACTCTCACTCAATTAGCATTATGCTAATTGTACTATATGTGGGCAAGGTATAACCTCACTAAATAAATGCTAGCTAGTGTCTTCAGTGTTTGGGTATACATGGTTTCTATCAAATACTCAAAACAGGTCAATATGCAATGAGACTCAGTAGCATCATTTCCAGTGTGGGCTAGCCATTGACTTCATCTGAATTTCTCTTAAAATTCTACTTTTCTTTTCCTTTTCTAAACTCATTTAAAACATTTTTTGTTTCGTTTTAAGATCCACTGAGCATAAGATACACTCATAGAAGGGCTGAGGAGTTGGCACGGTAGTTAAGACCGGGTGCTGCTCTTGCAGAAGACCTGAGTTCAACTCCCCACACCCACATTAGGAGGTTCACAGCTTCTATGGGTCAGCTGCCCCCTCTGGACTTCTTTGGTACCTGCCCTCACACATATATGGACCCATACATAAACACACACATATACACATAATTAAAAGTAAAATAAGATATTTTCAAAGAAACAAGCATAGGCATCATTAAGACTAAAAACAAAATCCCCCCACCAAAAAAGGAAAAAAACGCAGCACCACAAAAAAAAATCTACAGAAATGTCCAGTATTGGCAAACACAAGTCTTTATTTTCACAGAGGAACCTCTAGATCAGCTTTTTAAAAAATCCTCATAACTGATTCCCAGCCCCCAAGACTTTGATTTAATTGGTCTGGGATGCAGCCCAGGCACTGGTGTTTTTAAGGGCTCCCAGGTGGCTCCATTGTGCAGCTGAGGCTGAACAGCACAGCCTGGGAACCCACCAGAGAGACACGGTACATGGTGGTCCGTGTGAAGGCAGTGGCTGCTGGGACACGGTAGTGATCACTTCCTCTCTTGCTGTCGTCGGGTGGACCCCTGCACTGGATAGCATACAGACAGTGCCATGAAGAAAAGACATTGAACACTGGGGATGAGGACAGAGAACAGTGTTAACAAAGGAAATGCCAAACAGAAAGGAAAAGGTGTGGGAGACAGCAAGGAGCACCCGAGGAGCTTCACACTTGAATGGAGCATGGACTCTGGACATAGGGAGGAAGGTGAGCTAGTCATGAGGGATCCAGAGGCAGAGGATCAAAGGCTGTAACATTTGAAGGGGATTTTAGAAGCAATTTTTTTAAAAAACTGCAATTTCTGAGCCAGGAAGTGATAGAATCTAAATAACTGTCATCCCTGCATGAGGAAATGTGGAAAATTCCACCATAAAATGCAGTGGTAAAGGTGATGGAGGAGGCCGCTCAACCTCGAAATAATCACACAGAAACTATACTAATTAAATCACCGCTTGTCTCATTAGCTATGGTTGCTTATTGGCTAACTCTTACATATTAATTTAACCCATTTCTATTAATCTGTGTATCATCATGTGGCTGTGGCTTACCAGCTAAAGTTCTGGCATCTGTCTCCAGTGGGGCTACATGGCTTCTTCCTTGCCTCTGCCTCCTTTCTCCCAGCATTCAGTTTAGTTTTTCCCATCTACCTCTATTCCCTGCACAGGTCCAAGACAGTTTCTTTATTAACCAATGGTATTCACAGCATACAGAGGGGAATCCCACATCGTGAAGGAGAGGCTAGATAAGGGGAGCTGTGGAGGCCAGGGCATCAGTTAAGCAATAGGATTGAGATGGAGGGAGTTGAGGTCAAAGGCACACACCACACCAGGACTAGGACAGGAGGTAGAGGATAGATCTCAGCCACACAATAATGGAGGGAATGACAAGACCTAGACGGTAGGACTTTGAAAGAATAGAGGCTCCAGGATGGCTCAGGTTTAGCACTCAGCAGCACCATCAACAGGAATGGGTTCAGAAGGCAGATGGTGAATTCTGTTTCACATACGTTCAGCTTCAATCACTGGTGTGACTTCAGTTTTGAAATGTCCAGTCACGTGTCTGGAGCAACTGGAGTATCTGGAAGTCTTCAAGGTGAAGCTATGGACCTCAGCGCTGGGTCACAACCATAAGTCGGTGTAGAAGGAGGGCTGCAAGTGGGTCCTTTTGGGTCATGAAGAAGATAAGGACACACCTTTGAGTAAAGGGGACTTGTGAAAGAGACAGGGGAAAAAACTACAAAGAGCCAAGGACTATTATAATACTGAATAAATGATTAAAAAAAAACCATGTACACAAACAAATGGTGAAGAGGGGGTGATAAAACAGGTTATGCCCAAGTATTGGACACTGGTGAAACTATGGTGGTTTGAATAAGGATGACCCCCACAAACGCATACATTTGAATGCTTGGTTCCCAATTGGTGGAACTATTTGGGAAGCATTAGAAGTTGTGGACTGGGAGGAGTCCGTGCTGCCAGGCTTGCCTACCAGTCTGCTGCTATAATCCCTGCAATGAGAATCGTGGACTCTAACTAACCTCTGAAACTGTAAGTCCCCATAAACTTTTTGTACTATGGGTTGCTTTAGTCACAGTGTCTCTTCACAGAAATTGAGAAGCAGCTGGGACAGTGAACAAAACATGAAGAGTACATGCAATGTCTATACATGGGATGCAACAGTGAAGATCAGTGTGTGGAAGGCAGAAGCAAGAAATAACCATGCGTGACCCGATCCTGGACAGCCTTGAAATCTCCTGTCAGGTCTGTTACTCCATCTGGCTTAAGTTCAGCCTTACACAGGATCTCTGGATGTGGACAATACGGCGCAACTCAATTCCAAGTAGAGTTCTCCTTCCCGTTGGAAGGCTGATGAGTGCGGTCTTTTCTGCCCTCATTCCTATCCATTCTCATTCTTCTGGGACAATCAGATCTTCCCATTAGGTTCTGCTTACCACATTTTAGGGCTTTTGGAGACCACACCTCCAAGTTTTCCCGAATCCCTCCTGCAAACCAGCTCCAAAGTCTCCAGAGCCCAATGTTCTGGAGCCAGTTTTCTGTGTTAGACTTTTAGTTGTTGTGACCAAATACTCAAAAGGGGTAATAGGAAGAAAGGCGTACTTTGACTCACGGTTTCAGAAAGTTCAGGCCACCCCTGTGGGTGGAGCATGGGGAAGTGAATGCTATGAAACCATGGTCTTGTACCCTGTAAGGATTGTCACTTGTGTTAATTTAATAAAATGCTGATTGGCCAGTAGCCAGGTAGGAAGTATAGGCAGGGCGACCAGAACAGGAAAATTCTGGAAATAGGAAAGGGTCAGTCTTCAGTCGTCACCCAGACCAAGAGGAAGCAAGATGAGAATGCCTCACTGATAAAAGGTACCAAGCCACGTGGCTAACACAGACAAGAATTATGGGCTAATATAAGTTATAAGAGTTCATAAGAAAGTCTGAGCAAAGAGGCCAACCAGTTTATAATCAATGTAAGCCTCTGTGTGTTTCTTTGGGATGAACAGCTGTGGGACCAGGTGGACAGAGGACGGTCAACAACTGAGGAACTTCCATCCTGGGGACAATGATGCAAGGAAAATGGAGGGAGGGCTGCTCTGTGTCCCTTTTGCTCCTTCTGTGCTATCCAGGTCTCCAGCCTATGAGATGTGCTACAGGGCAGACCCTCTCCTCCTAGCTAACTGTCTCTGGAAATAGGGCACACACGTGGCCAGAGGTGTGGTCTGCTAATTCTTTGACAACCACTATGGTGGAAGGGAAGTTCAGAAAAAGGTTAGAAGGGAGAAAAGTAAGGAATTTCCCAAGCCTGGTAACCTACATTTTATCAGCGAAACAGAAAACAAGGGAAAAGTACTACCAGTGGAGAGAAAAACGATGCAGGACTGGGGATCAAACAGATTCTAGATTGACTCACTACGTAAGAGTTGATTGCTTGAAATAACTAAGGGACCTGGATGACTCCGAGCTTTTCAAAATCACCTCCACCCCTAAACAATCTGAGTTTACAAGCTCCTTTCTGTGATCCACACCCCCAAGGAGTCTTCAACCAATAAACAAACCTTTCACACCTTGAGTTTACAGTGTCAAGTTTTCTTCAAAAGCCTGAAAACCCCAGCCCCACTTCAGCTCAACTCTCTCTCTCTAGCGGGATCTACCGCTATTATTCTCACTTATGAGTCTGCCTGAGCAGAGCAGACAGATGCTCAGCTCAACCTGTGTCCTCCAGCAAAGCCCTGTAATGTTGCTTTCTCAGCCAGAAAACCAAGGGTCCCAGTGAGACGGTGTTGACTCCAGGACAAAGGACTCTTGAGGATTAAGCAACAAACGACTGAGCAGTTTGCAGGGATAGAGCTAGAGCAAGGTGCCATCATCATCCCTGCCTGGCTGGGCCCAGTGCAGTACAGCAAACACAAATGCATATTCAGGCTGTCCCAGGTGCCAAGACCAGAGCTGTCAAACGAAGCAGAAGCAGAAAACAAAAGAAAATTCAGGAGGGAAGAGAGTACAGAGAAGGGGTGAGGAGAAGCAGCGGCAGTGCTGCAGTCCTCTAGACAGAGAGGCAAGCTCCTCTGGGTCACAATAGGCAAGGTCACACGTGGAAGACTGTGTATAACCTTAGGCCATGTGGGAAAGAGAGACGGTCTCAGATGTACACATTGGTGTCCCTTCTTTCTAATAAGATTGGCTGTAGTCCTACTGTAAGGTCTCTCTGAGGGACTATATTTTGCAAGCAGTTTCCTCTGGCAGGAAGTAAATGAAGTACCCCTGTTAGCATTCAGGCATCTGTCCCGGCCTGCCCTTGGGGTTCTGACAGGCTATGTCCTCAGCTGCAGCCACTAAGAGCATCTCCTGTGCACATTCACTATGTTCCCTTTTAAAAGGCTCTCTCCCTCTCTCTCTCTCCCTCTCTCCCTCTCTCTCCCTCTCTCTCCCTCCCTCCTCTCTCCCTCTCTCTCTCTCTCCCCACTTCTCTTCCGCTGCCCCTGCCAGCAGAGGCTGGTCTCTCCCCCTCCTCCCTTTTTTAATTCCTTCCCCCCCCAAAAAAAACCCTCCATGTAGGCCCTGTCACGTGGCATCTTTCTCTCTCGTGCTATTTTTTAAATTACAACAACTGCCAAAGCAGGGACACAGGTCATGTGTGTTGCTACTCAGCTATAAACCCACTCCATGTTCAGTTCTATATCAGTCTGGGAGACTTTAATCTTAGATAACAGTCTGCAGAAGCCATCTTCAAGGGCCTGCAGTTTCAGTTTGAATGAGAAATGTCCCCTACAGGCTCTCATGCTTTGAATGCCCTGGTTCCCAGCTTCTGGTGTCCTTGCTGATTGCACTGTTAACTGTTGGCATGTGGAGCCACATTGCCGTACAGGCAGCTGAGCCCAGGCCTTGACAGGGATGCTGGTCTGGTTCCCAAGTCTGTTCACTTGCCACCACTATGTGAGGAGCCTCAACCGGAAGCTCCCATGGACCTGCACCGTGCCCATGCCTTCCCTGTCATTCCAATCAGCTGCTGGTCTCCTGAGTTCTACCAAGGTCTAGAGCTTAAACTGCTTCTCCAGGTGTTTTATCACAACTAGAGGGGAGATGCACCTATTGGATGCTGGAAGTCGCCAAACCAGTCTGTCTGCTGCACGTCTTTGTGATGTGAAACAGTGGTGATGTTCTAAAGAGATACTCTTCAGGTGGGTTGTGCTCACACCTACAGCATAGTCCAAGGAACCCCACAATGCCGGTCCAGTTTGAGGAGCCGTACTCTTTACTTTTCCTCTTGCTATGGCAAATACCTTTGCTCTGGCTAACGGTCAGAGGGCACAGACCATCACGACAAGAAGTCATAGTAACAGGAGCGTGAGGTGACTGTTCCTACCAGGTCCACACTCAGGAAGCAGAGATGAATGCTGATTCCTTCTCATTTCCTCCTTCTTATTCAGTTTAGAACCTCATGATGCTGCCTATATTCAGGGTGGGTCCTCCCTCAGGTAACCCTCTCTGGAAACACCCTCACAGGCATGCCCAGATGCGCACCTAATGATTCTAAATCCAGCCAAGTGGACAATGGAAACGAACCATCACGGCCCAAACAGAACACTGTAATGGTATCCATTTAAACTGACTAAATGAGTACCCGCTGTGGCTGCGGACTAATCCTTTTGTACGCTGTGAAGATATGTTGCTCTCACTGGTTTAATGAAGACCTAACTGACCAATAGCTAGGCAGGAAGAGGTGAGGCAGGGGAGCCAGACTGAGAAAGCATGGGAAGGAAGAAGTGAGGAGTTGCCAGAGCAAGCAGGGCATGCTGAGGATGAGGTATCAAGCCATGAGCCACGTGGCAGCATGTAAATTAATAAACATGGGTTAAATTGAGTTATAAGATCTAATTACTAACAAGTCTAAGCTATCAGCCGAGCATTTACAATTAATAATAAGTCTCCATGTTGTTTATTAGAGGGCTGGCAGTCCTGATGAGAAACCTCACCTACACCCGGTATCCCCTAGATTGCAATCCGCCAATTTCTCTGTTCCTAGGTTTCTAAGAGTGCGTCTGAGTTTCTGGTGCTGTGTGTGACCAAAAGCAACCTGGGGAAGAAAGGGTTTATTACATCTTATAGTTTGCTGTCTGTCATCCAGGAAAGTCAGGGAGCAACCTAAGTCAGGAACCTGGAGGGGAAAACTGAGGCAGAGACCATGAAGGAGTGTTGTTTACTGGCCTGCCCAGTTTGCTTTCTCACACCCCCCAGGACCCCTGTCAAAGATGGTATTGCCTACAATGGGCGGGCAATCATTAATCCCACATCAATCATTAATCAAGAAAATTTAACGCAGGCTTACCTACAGGCCAATCTAGTTAGGGCACTTTCTCAGCCGTGGTTCTCTCTTTCAAAAATGTCTCAAGTTGCTGCAAAGCTAGCCAGCACAAGGAGGCTCCAAGGTGGCCGATGGGATGGGGCCCATATATCAGAGCAACTGTCTGACAAGCCTAGCTTCATGTTTTAACTTTCTTCGTCACGTGACCCCATTTTCTGGGCTCTAATGCCATCGCTGTTGATTTACAATGTCACCACTCCCCATACTGTCCTGATATTGCCATGGGCTTCATTCTGTACTGGTGGCCACAGCCATGCCTCATGGTCTCCATGTACCGATGGCCACAACCTCCACTCTCCCAGTAATACAGGAAGCATCTTCCTTTCAATGTTCTCACCATTTAGAAGGCAGAGGGCATTCACATCTAGGCTATGGCTTCATTGTTCTGTTTCTTCCTCACAACGCACACTGGTGTGATAAAGAGAGCTGTTCTGGACCTCCAGTGACCTCCAGTTGCCACTCCTCTTCCTTGACCTTACTCATCCCTTCCAGTTCCATGGGCATGTTAGCATTCTTCTGAGACTTTGTTCCCAGCCTTCCCTAAACTAATTTTCCTTGAAAAACTTACAACTATAGTCTGATAGGTTGAGGTAGATCTGAACATGGGTGATCGATGGGATTTAAACTTTTGTGTCTTGTGAACCTTATAAGCTTACCCTTTAACAAAGGTCCCTGGAAAATGACTCAGCCTAGGCTCCATCATCCATATCTGGGTCACCCATGAGAGATTCACATTCTTGACATCATTTATAGAGAGAGGAAAGACCCTTCAACTAAGCCAGGTATTTCAATTAGTTTTGTTGGGAAGAATGGAACATTTCATTCCTGGAGATTTGCAAGAGGTCTTCACTGGGGGGGGGGGTCCTCAGAGGAGATTGTGAAACCCCACACCGTCCTCATTATTTTTTCTTTTAGACCTTCCATCCAGGAGGTAAGCAGTTTGGCCCCTCGTGAACTTACCTTGCCACCGGCCCAATGATCTCGGATGAAAACTTCACTGAATGGTAAGACAGAGTGAATGTCTCTTCACTATGAGTTAGCCATCTCTCGTATTTCTTCGGGTGACAGAAAACCGGCACAAGTGGGTTGATGAGTTTCTGTTACTCAACAGATTCTCAGGTGGAAAGTGAGACAGAGGCTTGCTCTCTTGATACTCAGTCTCAACAGTTCTCAAGTGCGGCCATGTGTTTCTCTCCCCCTGTGCGCATGCGCACCTGTGTGTATACACAAACACACACAGGTGTGCACTTCTCTACAGCCCCGCCTCCTGGTCTAACACAACCCTGATCATTAACTGTTTGCCTTCTACCCTCTCGGTCCTTCTGATGCATCTTTCAAAGGACTGATCTTACCTTGGCCAGTCTTAAGGTGGGTGGTGTGGTTGACAGTGATATCGATCATTCTGCTGTCCTCTCAGTAAGTCCAACCTCTGTCCGCATTCTTTGGAATACAGGAAGTATTTGTTGCTTTGTTCCCTGCTCTGGAGGACCCACTGCAAACAGAACAGCGGAGTTATATTGACTTGTGAGTTTACATTACTCAGTACAAAATATTAGAGTGATCAATGATTATTAAAAGCAAGGTTTCCTATTTTCAATTTATCTTATCCAGTTTTATATGTACTTCACAATAAGAAACTGTTCAGAATGCAGTAATCACAATTCAACGCCCTTGAAGGAAATGACCAAGATTTAGACAGCCTGGAAGCTGCAGATATGGCTCAGAGGTTCCGAGTTCTTACCACTATTGCAGAAGACTTGAGTTCAGTTCCCGTACCCATGACAGAAGGCACACAGCTGCCTGTAACTCCAACTCTAAGGGATGCAAAGCACTCATCTAGCCTCCACAGGCACACACACACACACATGCACACGCACGCACACAAAGATAAAATAATTTTTAAAGATCCACCAGAGACTCAAAAGAATAGGGAAGACATTTCACCATGGCAGTGCTTAATAATAATTATTCCCCTCGTTTGAAATTCATGCTTTTGTTTCCAAATTTCATTCTAAGTAGTAGTTGTTTGGATTGCTCTAAAGATTTCCAGAAATTGAAAATTAGGAAATTATTCTTTTTTGTTCTCCCACATTAAAGTTTAAGGAAAAAATGACTATAAAATCTAGTAGTTGAATTTGTGTGTATATATGTGTGCTTGTAATTGGACCCAGAACCTCTCTCTCAGACCAAGCCTATGTTCTGTCACTAAGCTCCACCTCAGCCAGAACTATCGTTTTTAATGGCATCCTCAAATCTCTCAAGGAAAAAGATTCCAAATAGATGAATATGCTTCCAAACCAAAGATAGTGTGTTAGTTTGCAGCATCCAGAAATGGTCACACAAGATACATCTGGCTTGACATTTAATCCCTACTGTCATATTTTTGGCTTTTTGTCTATCTTTGAACAATATTTTACAGAAACTTCAACCCAGAATGTAGATACAGTAAATCAACTGTATCTTTTACTCTGGATCTTTTTTTGCAGAGTTGGCAAGTTTTGACACAAAGATTTGGGAGCAGAGGCGCCTGGCAGTCCCATCGTAGATGCAGTCCTGAAGCTTCCTCCTCTACAGTGGAGGCTAGCCACAGGCGTTGCTGAAGCAGTATGGTCCTCAGGAGCACTTGGGGTGCCTGCCTCAGCTGCCCTCATCCTTCATCCTGCCTTCCTAAGGAACCATTCAATCTCTCAGCACCTTGCCATCTGGAGCAGGACCACCCCAGCTAATAGTCTCAGGTTATTAGCTGCCCTTCGCATCCTCCAGTTCCTGTTGGTCCCCAGTCCATTGAGCAGAATGCATCCCAGTCCCTCCAAATAGAGTAACGGGTCTTTGAAATCTCTTCCACGCCTTGCTCTGCCATCTTGGCCTCTGTGTTCTCTCTTAGTCAGCTGATTCTGAGAGCTTCACCTCCGCTCCCTCCTCCCATGGAACTGTATCCTGGGGAAGTGTAGGTGAGTACCTAAGATGGGATTGGAAGATATTAAGAGGGTCCCTCTAGTCTAGAGTAATTCTAACAATGAAGCGTATGTTGGGTTTTAGCTGAAGCTACCTGTAGCAGACACCTGCGGCATTTCTGTGAGATGTTGTCACCAATATTCTTCTTCATCACTTCCTAAGTCTCAAGCTCTGGACCACTGCACCCTTCACACTGCCAGCCCGGCCATCTTACTTCTGAAAATCTAAGCAGAGCCATCTTTTATTCTCGGCCAGGCTCTCAACTTCTCCTCTACCTTCCCTTCCTACTGCTCTTTCTGCCTGAACATGGCCTCCTGTCCACAACGCGACCCCGAACTCCCTCCTTTAGCTTGAAGCAAAACCGTTAAAGTTTCTAGCTGAGCTCTCATCCAATACCTCTGGAGTAAGGGGCTAAGGGAGTGCATAGTTCATTCTTCAACCACTGAGAAAAGCAAAGGAGGAGAGGCAAAGTTCCCTTTCCTCCTGCTCTGGCAAATTCCCTGACAAAGGCAGCGAGAAGGAGAGCAGGCTTATTGGCTCACAATCCTAGATGGCGGTCCATCACTGCAGGGAGTGAAGTGTTAGTCACATGACATCCACGGTCAAGAGAAGACAGCAATGGATTGATGCGTGCAAGCCTGAACCGCTCAGCATCTTTTCCCCTTTTTGTTCAGTCCATGAAATGGAGTCACCCACATTCCCCTCAATTAACCCAATTAAAAAAATTGGCCTGCCCACAAGACAACATAATCCAGACAGTTCCTCATCAAGACCTTTGCCCAGATGATTATACACAGTGTCCAGTTGACTGTCAAAGAGGTTCCTGATCAGTCCAAACCAGATCTGTGTCCAATACACATAGGAAGCTCGTGGTAACACTGATTAGCCAGAAGATTACTATGTTTAACATATGGACAGTTTGTTTTTAATGCTGGTGAATTCCAACAGGAAAATATAAACTTGATGTGAAGAAACAAGATGAAAGGAAGACATTCAGCTGGTTTCAAAAAGGGGAAAATCTACCATGCTCAATACAACTGAAGTGTCAGTAAAATAAGCCTTTTCAAGTACAAAATTAAGGGAAATGAGAGTATCAGATGTGAGAGAATAGAAGAGCAGACACCGCTGAAGAGCAGTTCAGTAGACAGACAGCTTTAAAAGTGTTTGTTCTCCAAAAATTGCCTCGCAGTAAAATTCTAGGTACAGAAAATGAAAACTGTGAAGCTCACAGCAGCAGTGACAGCGTAAGGTCCAGAGAGAAGGGGACGCTTCAGGGAAACACAGTGTGGCCACGGAATGGGCTAGTGAGCGGGAAAAACAAAACAAAAACAATAAAACCCCCTCAGATTATACAAATACACAGTAGATGCTAGGGAAATAACAAAATAAATAAACAAACCGTTATGTTTCTTTTCTCTGTTATATCATGGTCATTGTAATTTGGGGGTCTGCCATTTTCCATGTTGAAGAAGCACTATATTTAGATTTTTTTAAAGGCTTATATTGAAAGCATCAATAAACTATTCTTATCTAGAAATCTAAAAGCGTCTGGCAAAAATCCACTCATCTGGTTCATTCTCAGCTGTTTCGTGAAGGGTTTTCCTGTTCCCTTTAGGGGCAGGGCTGCCGCTCAGTTGGTAGACTTAGGATGTCTGAAGCTCTACACTCAATCCTCAACGCCGCATAAACTGAGAGCCTGGGGCTGGAGAGATGGCTCAGAGGTTAAGAGACCTGACTGCTCTTCCAGAGGTCCTGAGTTTAATTCCCAGCAACCACATGGTGACTCACAACCACCTGTAATGAGATCTGGTACCCTCTTCTGGCCTGAAGGCATACATGCAGGAAGAAGCCTGTATATAATAAATAAGTCTTTAAAAAATAAAATAAAATAAACTGAGAGCCTGGTATAAGCCTTAGCAGGTGGAGGCAGCAGTATCAAAAATTCAAGGACCTCAGCAATAGTAGTTCATGGGCAGCCTGGACTAGAAACCCTACTTCAAAAACAACTGGAAAAGCCAGTGTAAAGGATAATGAGTAATTGAGCCCAGCACAGGCCTGCCTTCCAGCTCAGGAAATGGGGAGCGCACCGTCTCAGGTTCTTCTGCCATCCTGGGTGCCCAGCTGAGCTTGATTTTTTGGTTCATCTTGAGTCCATCAGGAAGACATGACTTAATCCATCATGGTCTATATACGTGTGTATGTATGCATATCCTTCCCTCTCTCCTGCCTAGAGTCGAAGGACCCAACGCAACCTAGAAGGCCACCTAAAGCAAAATATCAGAGCAGACTTTGAATGAGGAAGGTAGACCCTTGGTGTGTGGCGCCCCTGAGATTCGGGAGTTTATCTTAAGGCACAGCCTCACGTACAGTGACCAACAGGCTAAGGCCCTGTGGACAGTAAAGACATCAGCACAGACATGAGCTCGGACACACTTTAAATCAAGAAAAGGAAGGGGTAATTGGATGACAGGGACAGGGAACAGCCCCAAGTGGTGCAGGGTGAAACCGCAAGCAAGGGTGGTAGGGAAAGGTCTTCCAAATGACATCAAGAAGGAAAAGAGCCACAGAGCCTAAGACAAGGAATCCTGTTGTCTGTAGACGGAAAACTTGGACCAGTTACCCTGATAGTGATGTTTGCCTTCTGAGCAGGAAAAGCAAAAGTCCTCGACAGCAAGGAAAGGAGTGCAGAAACATTAGGAGAAAATAGGATTTCCACAGGTGAAAACAGGAAATGGACACAGGAAACCACTAGAAAAATAATGACCAAATATTCCCAGAGCCTCAGAAGCCGGTCTTCCCAGCATGTGGGCCCACTCACAGGTTACTTGCTTTTTGTTCTAAATCCTCCGTGCTTTACGCTATTTGCTTTCATCTTTGCTTTGATTGTGCTTTTTAAGCTGGAAACAAAAGAAGTACAAAGGCAACTCCTACCTCCGAACAAACCTGCAGTTGTGAAAGGCACGCAGGGGGAGGTACCGCCCCACTCGCGCAGAGCTGTTATTTGCAAAAGCAAATGACAGGCATTATCTTTAGATTGCAGACTTTCCATTACGGTCAGGGTAGCTGGTCCAAGTTTTCCATCGACAGATAACCAATGCATTCCTGTGGAACGGATGCGGGCCTCTTTGGTTCCTTCCGGTATCTACATTAGGTCATGGGCAGGAACCGGATAAAACGTAAACCTAAACAATCATGGTGTTGCATGCCTGGCATTCCCAGCCGGCTGACCTGAGCTCCGTCCTTGGCTCGGGATCCAGGGGCAAAATATATGTGTGCGCACACACGCGCACGTGCACACACACATATACACACACTCTAAATAAATAAATGAATAAGTAAATATAAATGAATTATTTCCTGACAACTGAGGAAATCACAAAATTCTCATCTCATGAAAGATTTTTTTTTCTTCTTAAAAAAAAAGCAAAAGTCTTTCTTAAAAACACTTTGGAGAGAAATATATTTGGGAGAAATAGTCTTCAGAAGGGTACTGAGAAACACGAGGGGAATGTTCTTCTCAGTGAACAGGGACTTAGAACCACCCCCTTTGGTGACGTCACTAATAGCAGACACTGTGCAAGCCCCCTCTATCAAACGCCTATCCCTGTCCCACCAGGTTTTCACACTTGCCTGATCAGAGTAACTGTCTGATCAGCTGATTAAAACTTCCACTTCCTGGTCTGAGCTCTGGAGATTCTGACTTGAAAGTCTACAAGTCGCCTTTGCCATGGTGTGTGAGCATGCATGTGGTTGGTGTGATGTCTGTGCGCACACGTGTGGAGGCCCGAGGCCCACAGCAGGTGTCTTCCCTCAACTGTGCTCTGACTTTATTCTTTGATACAGTGTCATTTGGTGAACCCGAAAGTCATCGATTAGGCTGACTAGCCAATGGGCTGCAGGAATCAACTTGTCTGATTGCCACTAACCCCTACAAGGTCACAGGTACCCAAAACATACCTAGCATCTGGTAAGCATGCCAGAAATTCAAACATAGTGCTTGTATGGCAGGCACTTACTGACTGAACCATCTCTGTAAGCCCCCAGTGACTCTTTTCCATTCTCCTTAGGTGAGAAGACTTTGGGGAAGCAAGGTGAACATTTGGGTGATGGTCTACAGGTCCAAGTAAGCTTGCTCCCCTCTGTTGACCATACCTGGTACTGTTCGCCTCCCTGGGTTTGACTCCCAGCATCCTGCAGCCCAGACTGTCTCACAGGGCAGTCTGTGCTCACTTATCTTTCTGAGAAAGCGTTTGAGGGTGATAAGGAATGTAGCATTTGTTACTTGACGCTAATAACTCACAACCCCTGCCTCCCTGCCTTGGTAACAAGAATTTCATCGGAGCTGCCATAGGAATTCACCGGGGGCTCCACATGAGATATATCAAGCACACAATTTGATACAAACACATCTGTCCTGATGTGCACATCTTTTTATCATTAGAGAGGATATGGCAGCCGATGCAGACCTCTTTAAAGCTGTAAGATTTCAGCTATTACTTCTAAAAGAAGGGACGAAGAAATCTCCCTGGGAAAAGAGCTATGTGCAATGGGGCCTGCGTTGGCTGTGCTGAATTAATTGCGTTTCCAAAACATTCTTGCCTGAGCCACGTTTCAAGAAGGCTCTGGGCTGCAGAGGATACAAACCCCTTCCATACACATCAAAATCAGAAGAGGCGCCAGATTCCCCCGTGGGATATTGTTTCTTTCCTGCCATTCATGAGAAACCTGGCCCAAGATGTTGCGTTGCAGAGAAATCGGAGATGAAATGATCACAAAGTGAAGAGATGTTTAGCCTAAAGACAGGTATGTGTGTTTTAGAGGAAAAGGGAAAGGTCGACCCTAAGGCGAGGCAACAGCTCAGCTTTCCCTACAACGGAGACAGAGAACTTGCTGCAGAGAGTATAACAAGAACAGCCGAGGAAGGAAACCCAAGCTAGTGTTCGAGTGTATTCTCTGGTGTGAGCCAAATGTTCATCTGCGTTGTCAAAGGTTGTTGAGAATTGAACAATCTATAAATAGAAACAAGCTTTAATGATGGCTTAGAAGTGAGGACACCCCAAAATGCACTTCCCACATACCCTGGGGTTTCAGGATCCAGGGAAAATTACAGATTTAAAAACAGTTCAACTGGCGAGGTCAGACCAGCCATGTGCGTTCCACATCATCCCAGCCATCCAAACCCCTAGCTGTCTAGAAAGGATTAAGAATCCGCCCTCCTCCCAGTCCTATGAAAGGTCTATATTTCTGTTTAAGACAAAGACATTCTCTGGAGGACGGTGCTTGCCAACACTCTGAAGAAATAATCTCCCAAAATTCTTGCAGCTCACTGTGTTATGATTTCATCTCATGAAATACAGCCCCTTACATTAAACTCCATAAAACCAAATCCCAGCGGAGGGCCTCTAGACACAGAGTAAGCAGCCTGCAGGTGATGCCCAGAAAAAAAAAAAAAATGGAGCAGCCTCTTCTCAGATAGCTGTGTCCCACCACTGGGAGCAAAAATTGTTTTGCTTCTTCAGAATATTCGCAGGCAATCGCTCACCCTTGCACCCAGCCGACCATGCAAAGGCTTTGTGAATGAATGGCCAGGCCGAAGCTCCGCAGCATTGATCCCCACTTTTAAACTTTTAAACTGAAACCACCCAACTTCATTCTGCTTCTCCTGCCTACGGATCAGATCTCTACTTTTGCTGTGCTGGTCAAATGTATCGACAGGAGGGTCAGCAAAGACAAAAAGAAGTATTCTAGCTAAAGAGGAATTCACCGTTTCTGTTGTATGCTGAAGGCTTGGGGCCTTGCTAAAGTAACAGTGTCCCCAAGTAACTCACCCATTCCCACAGAGCCAAGCTGCATCTGCTCAGCGGCTGCTGCACAGCTCCTGATACTGTCATTTTAGAAAGTCAGGTTAACCTTTGGTGAACATCTTACGAAGAACTCAAGCAATGATCTTTACAGCAGAGATTCATGACTCAGGCCTTCACGTTACTGTTGGAATCCCCTCCTGCCACCTACCTTTAACTTCTGTCCTTTCGCTGGCATCGAAGGAAGGTCAAACACCATCAAAGCTTGTCTCCATCTCTATATCAATATCAAAAACATTCTGTAGGAATTCCATGTATCTTTCCACATTCTCCTTGAATCCAGTTTTTTAAAAATCATATGTAAATTAAAGTGTACAGGTCATCCCTGTGGTCTCATCCATCCCTGGATACCACCCACCCCTGGATAACACCCATCCCTGGGTACCACCCATCCCTGTGGTCTCATCCATCCCTGGGTACCGCCCATCCCTGTGGTCTCATCCATCCCTGGGTACCACCCATTCCTGGGTACCACCCACCCCTGGATAACACCCATCCCTGGGTACCACCCATCCCTGGGTACCACCCATTCCTGGGTATTATCCAAGAATAAAATTTACCTGCAACCCAGAAAATACTACTTGAGATAAAGGCTAATTCCTTGGTCCAGGAAGACTTTACTCTTGTTGGATCCAGTGGTAGAAGGGAGTTGTCATTTTATTCCACATATAACTAGAGAGTACCTTCCTTCACTGGGAAGGTCACAATAATACCATTCTAGGTCACCTCTGGAAGCTCTGCCCTCACCTCCAGTGGTTTGAGGATGGTGCCCAGCTCCAACCTGAGGAGCCACTGTTCTGATTAAGAGCCTTTCATTCATCAGCTTATGAATTTCAGAAATACATTGACAATTTACCCACACTATCCTTTCCCGTGTGTAAATTCTTCTACTTCTTCCCTATCATGGGCATTGAAGGCTCCAACTCTAAAATGGGGTGAAGGTGTCTATCTTAGTCCCTGTCCTTCAAATGAGTGGAGGAACCCTGACCTGCGCTTTCCTGGCTGGATCAAACTACCAATGCCTATGCTGTAGATTGACAGGAAGTATCCTTCCAATTGTCAGTGGTTTCCTCTTGTTACTGTCAGCATCAGTTGGCCTATGAGGTTTTCTGCATTGATATCCCTGGCTGGCCCCTGCAGTACAAATGAAAGACAAGCCTTTGGGTTTAGACAAAGTCAGTAAGGAGGCCAGAAGCCATTTATTGTCAATGTTAGTAATCATTTCTCACATAATCATAAATGATTTTATGCTCTAAAACAGTACATAAAAATACAAAATAATCACATGTTCTATTACTTGTTTCTTATGCCACTAAACCATTTACTAACCTTTTCAAATCTGGCTGTATGGAAAAGAAATAAATCGAGGCCCAAATGCTGTCATGAAGGTATAAAAGACTTAAAGAAGTTCAGTCTCTCTGGTCTTCCTTGGTTTTCTTATCTACATGATAAAAAAACGATCCTGTTTTAGCAATGCTGTGATTCCTGAGTGAATGCATTGCCCAGGGAGACATCTGAACAGTAACTGTAGCTGCAGAAGTTGCTGTCAAGCGCAGCCTGAGCTCCAAAGCCGTTCATTCCCAGGACCACTCATTCGTTCTACAGAACCAGACGCCTAAGAGAGCCAAGCCCATTGTGCACCAGTGAGGACAAAGAGCAAACACAGCCGCGGCCTTCAAGGAGTTTAGAACTGTCTGTGCCAAGACGGGGAAGAACAATATTTTATTAACTGTCTGACGGGCTTTGAAGGAGATGGGCATTGTGGTGAGAACGTCCCACAGGCCATGTTGGCCAGCAGAGGACACTGTGGCTCATCTACTCAACAGCAGATTCGATGCGGCTACCCCCCCCCCCACACGGAACGTTACTAGGATTGTAAGACTGACCCCTGGTAACAATCCTCGGAAAGAAAGAGAGCGACAGGTAGGAGTGAAAACACAGTGGTGTCAGAAGGAGACAGCGGGAACTGAAGGATGAAGTGTCCCTGCAGAAAAGAAAGGCGGGGAAGTGAGAGACCTCGTAAGGGAGATGACTGAGTCTTAAATGATGACGAACTGTTCCTCAGGTCCCCCCAGGGAGCAGAAAGCACGTGTTAGCACGGTCATTCTCAATAGCACGATTTGGTGCCTTGGCATGATATTTGGCAAGGTCTGGAGACATTTTTTGTTGGTATAACCTGGCACTAGAGTTGGAAGGGAAAGGTTCTAATGGCATTGGTTGGCAAAAGACCACCATGTAGCTAAACTCATCTTACTGTGCACAACACAGCCCCACCCCAACAACAAATTATCAGGCCTAAAATGTCCATGACACCAAGGTTGAGAAATTCCTACCCGTAGAGGAGTTGGTCGTAAAGCCTTGCTGTTAACACGTGTTTATCTGAAAAACAACCACATGATAGAAGTGTTTCTCAGAATCGAATGTTTCTCCCCTCTTGGGAGTTTCCCAGGTCTCCATATAAAAATTATTTAAGGAGCAAAGTCAGGGGCTGGAGAGACAACTTAGAGGTTAAGAGTACTTATTCTTAAAGAGGACCCAGGTTCAGCTGCCAGCACCCACACAGAGGCTCACGACCATTTAAACTTCATTACCAGAGACACCAACAGCCTCTTCTGACCTCTGAGGGCACTAGATACAGACATGATGCACAGATAGACATGAAAACAAGACATTCATACATATAAAATCAAATGAGTTGTTTGTTCATGTGTTTGTTTTAAGCAAAGTCAGACATAGCCCAAGTTGAAGGACAGACCCACAACAAAGGCAGCAGTGCAGGCACAATTGCAACACACAGCTGAAGCTCTGGGGAGGACCGCACCTGGAGGAGCCTGAAGATACGGCACCGTGGAAGAGGTTATCAAAAAAAAAAAAAAAAAAAGCAATAGGAACAGAAAGGGGAAAACATCAAATAGCTGGGAAAAGTAGGAAAGGAAGAGGTTAGGGAGGGTGGGGCACAGGGGGATCTTTACCGTGTTAAAGGGGTCTTTGACAGTGGTGCATGACATTATACATGCATGAACAGACCTGCCCAGTAAACCTTAACTAATAATGTATCAGCATCAACTGTGACATATTCACAAACCATAGAGAGAAAAGGAGCCCATGGGACTCTTCCGTGCCTTCTCAGAGTCTCTGTAAGCCCAAGAGCTTCCCTGAGTCGGAAAATCTAATAATTGCTTCCAAGAGTTTAGAGTTTAATTATTGAAATTACTACCCATGGTAATAGAAAAGTGTAATGGAAAGAAAGGCATGTTTTACCTTAAATGCTGTCATTTGTCTTCAAAAATGGCCTAAAAATTAATTCACTTGAATGCCACAGAGAAGTCAAACATACTTCTTGGTTCATGTCTCTGATCTCTGTACTTAGGAGTCTGAGGCAGGAGGATCATGAGTTCAATCTAGCCTGGGCTACATGATGAAGCCTTATCTTGATGTGGGATTCCTCTCTGCATGCTGTGATTACATTGATTAATTAAAAAAAAAAACTGCTTTGGCCCTATAGCAAGGCAGAACTTAGCTAGGTGGGGAAAACTAAACTGAATGCTGGGAGAAAGAAGGCAAAGTCAAAAGAAGCCAAGTAACCCCACCAGAGACAGACGCTGGAACTTTACCTGGTAAGCCACAGCCACGTGGCCCTGAGCCTCGTGGTAAAATATAAAATAATACAAATAGGTTAATTTAATATGTAAGAGCTTGCTAAAAATATGCTGTAATGATTGGCCAAGCAGTGATTTAATTAATATGGTTTCTATATGGTTATTTTGGGAGTCTGGGTGGCTGGGAAATGAACAAGCAGCCTCTTACTACACTATCTAAAGTAAACAAACAAATAAATATTAAAAAGGATCTAAGCTGTATTCACACTTGCTGACGATGAGTACACCACACTGCCGGAGACCTTTGACAAAAGTCACCTGCTGACAGCTGACACACCACACTGCCGGAGACCTTTGAAAAAGCAGTCATTAGAATGGACAAAGCCAGGACTCTGCTGGCCTAATTTTAAATTAACGGTGAAGAGGTAGGAAAAGTGAGTAGAGAGAACAGCACCAAGAGTCTGGATGGAGCAGCTGGAGAGAAGGCGCAGCAGTGATAAGCACTCACAGCTGCTGCAAATTTGGGTCGCAGCACCCAAGTCAAGCGGTCAGCAACTCCATGTAACTGCTCCAGGGGTCGCTGATGCTCTCTCCTGGCTGCACACAGGTACACATACCCATACACACACACGCATGCACACACACACACATGCACAAATGCACACACACACACGCATATACACACCCTTTTTAAAAGGAACTTAAGTTGTGTAGAAATAAAAGAAAGTAATGAAGGATGCAGACTAGAAATATCTTTCTTAATATATAGAGGAGTTGAATCCATTTGTAAACTGAAGGGAAAACCTGATAGGGAAGGGGAGACTTGAAATACAGCAGAGAGCGGAATCGTGATGCGGTCAATGGAGAAGCAACGGCAGAGAATTGGACCCAAGCCTCAGAGGGAAACACAGAGTATTTTTATATCATAATAAAGATTTGGTTACTACTGCAACACAGGACCCTCACTCCATGCCACCCCTCCAGACACAAACGGAAGCCACATCTCCTAGTAAAGGCAGCTCTCACATCTCGCCAAAGAAGCTTCTTCTTCAGCATATGGAAACAATTAGTGAGGTCCATGATAGGCCAAAGTGCAGAGACTATGTAACTGACCTCAGAGTCCCCACCCCCAGATTGGACAACTATAATTACAACCACTACACCTAAGATTCAGAGAACCTCATGGAAGAAAGGGTGGAAAGAGTATAAGAACCTAAGGACCAGGAATCCTGCTGCCTGATGGCTTCTTCACGACTAAAAAGAAATGCTGCTCCCGTGAACGCTCAACATTGGCTGCATGCAAAAGGCTTGCAAAGACCACACCAGTTGACATACCAACAAAGATGAAGGACAAATCATAAGGCCCCACCCCTAGAAGAAGTGTTATAGGCAAGCAATGACTAAAAGGACAGCCATGGTTTTCTTTATCTTCTGTTCAGGGACAATATTCCAATCCTAGGAGGTCATGATTAATATGAACAAATAAGGGTAGGACTAATTGTACTCTCTAGGAGCTGTGCATATATACTATATAAATATATGTTTACATATATTGTATATTTATATGCACTGTATATAAATCCAAGAGGCATGTTTGGGGAAGCACAAGAGGAATTGGAGAAGTTAGAGGATGGGGGAGGAAGCACATAGAGCATACTCATGTATGAAATTCTCAAACTCAAAAAGCAAAGAGACTGAAAGCAAAAAAGAAAATTTAAAAGACCAGGTACGATGAGGCATTGCCAAGACAGAAGAGTGGATTAGTTTTCTGCCACCGTAATAATGCACCTGAGATAGTGAACGTATGAGGGAGAAAGTCGCGCTGACTCACAGACTTAATCCATGCCCGCTTGGCCTTTCTGCCTTTGACCCTCTGATGAAACAGGACATCATGACAGGAACATGGGATATAGGACAATGCTCATTGCATGACAACTGGGAAATGGAAGAGACACGAAGGGGCCAGGATCCCACTGTCTCATCCCTTAAAGGTCTTACAATCCCTCAAATCTAGAAAGTAGCAAAATCAGTTTTTCCCCCTACCCATACAACTGGGTCCTTAATCACAGAGTCCAATAGGTCAGCATCGGAACACTCAGCAAGCTATCCCAGGCCAGTTTCACAATGCAAATTCATGAGCTTGAGCTGGGAATGAAGAAATCCTAGGACATAGTCAGTGCCTCACCCCTGTACCCACTAATTTCCCTTGTGTCTACTGCACCCCCACTCGCCAGCATCATTTCCTAGTGACTTGTTGAAGAAGCCTGGCACTCCTGGGATCTTGGGTTCTTTACCCATTAAGCAAGAGAAATGCAAATTTCCCATCCCAGGAGTAGGGTCTGCATGAATTTACCACCTGCTAGTCTCTGTCCTGCACAGCACTAACTGCACATAGATTGCCACTTCGGCTGAGGAGCAGGCCTTCTCATCTAACATCATGAAGAAGGAACACAAGCCAACCAAGCAGTGTTCTCCATGGAAAGTTCCAGTGTCTTATCCTTCCCCAAGTCAAAACAACCTCAAAAGATAAACTTCCACTCTGAGGTCAAGATGACTCTCAGCATGCGCCAACATTGGGATTCATCAGATTTTTTAAAGCCCTTCTGTCTATACAAAAGAAATCTGAACTCGGGTAATCACAGAAAGGCTATAAACAGTCTCTGAGACAGGCAAGCGCCATCATGCAGAGTGAAAAACCATTGCCATCGGCTTCCTATCGCATATGAGTGGTGTTTTTGGTCAAGATCGATGACATCCAACAAAGGTAGAGGAAGACAAACGGATGAAAACCACATCACCCCGTGTGTGTATAATGAGCTACAGACTGAAGTTTAAAGAGCCAGGATATCTTATTCCCACACATAATCTGTCTTCATCTAAGGGATTTAACAAAGTATGTCATGGAAGGCTTAAGTACAGGGTTCTCCAGAGGGAGATTTTCAGCACCATAATAATGAGTTGGCGAGCTTCCCCCAACCTCAGCCCTGTGCTATGACACTTGTAGTTGTTTTCTCCTGAGCCTTGGGCCAAGTCTGGTTAGATTAAAAGTGCCAGGGATAGACCATGGGACAGCCTGAGTCACACACCACACAGTTAAAGTCAGCATGACAGTCGCTTCAAAACCCTTGATGATCATCTCTTGGGAAGAAGAGCAAAATCTGAGGAGAATGGATAACCCTGGCCGTCTCCCAACCCATTCTTCTGGGGCTTCTCTAGGCCAAGGACAACCTGGGTGTGGCTCCTTTAGCCAGAACTTCATCTTGTCCTCTCTCTCCCATCACCATTCTGTCATCACGTTGGCCACAACCAAAGGGCGCTTTGTCAGAAATGACTTGGCAATGTCCCCCGTCTTTGTTCCTCTGAGTCAGGGAGCTAGAAACCAGATCGTGTTCACTGTTGAATTTAAGTCTAGAACTTTGGACTGCAAATGTGGCTCAGTAGTATCAAAGCATGAGTGGATGCCTGGGTTTCACCCCTAGACCCAGAAGAATAGAAGGGTCTTACTTAGTCCTTAGTAGGTCATTTATAAGTGATGGAGATTTATTTCTCACATGGTTTGGAAGCTGAAAGTCCAAGATCAGCAGGGCTGGTGTCGGGGATAATCTCTGCTTCCAGGATGGTGCTTTGATTCTCCAGAAAGGACAGACGCTGTCTTCCTTCACATGAAGAGAATGAGCCGCTCCTTTAAGGCCTCCATAAGGAGTCGGGTTCCACCCATGGGAGTTATGCCGTCATTACTTAGTCGCCGCCTAAAGACGTCACCCCCTTAATAACGTCCTGCCAGTGCATAAGTTTAAACACATGAGCACTGGGGGAGGAATTCAGACCATAGCAAAAAGCAGTCACTTCTGGAGATCCTGAAATACATAAGCAAGAGCTTATCCCAGGATCCATTGGATAGTTCAGCCCTATGATCAAACGGACGGCCTTTGTTAAACGGAGCGGACCACAAAACAAAAGAGCATGAGTGTATGAAGGGGATGTGTAGGGTAGAGGGAGTGATGTCAGGGGTGGGAGGGACGCAAGAGAGCAGATGGAGTGAGCGCAATCAGAACAAATTTGTGTGAACAAATGTGAGTAGTTTTTAACATTAAGTTATGATGAGGGATACCAGTATGAGAGAGAGAGAGAGAGAGAGAGAGAGAGAGAGAGAGAAGGGTTCCCTAACTCAGACCCTTGGCTGTGTTGTTCAAAGATCATAGGGGAAGGCAACACGAAAAGACAGCTGTTTGTGTCTTTCGAAGTCACACTGATAAAGGAGCTGTTCAGTGTCTGTAACAGGTGGCACTACTTGTAGCTCCAAAGGGAATATTTTGGGGACTGCTTTGCAGCAGAAAGTATGCCATTAGCATCCCACAGCACAAACGGTCTCGATGTAACTTACCTTGGGACAGGAATGCACAAATATGTCCATATAGTCCTAAAACTGCTACTGTGAGTCCCGCGTGCTGATGAAAGACCACCTATGAGAATGTTGGCAGGAGGGGCGCCTGTCACGAATTGACTCTAGCGTGGTCACCTTTCATTTCTCCTGTTATCAGTTAAAAATCTGAATGCACAAGGTTACACGTTCTGTTTTCATGCTCTCCCCTGCTCATTCCTATGAATGTCACTAACACATTGCTTACTGTTTGTGTTTTCATTGATAAATTACATGGAATGCAAAAAAAAATGCATCTAAGCCATATCAGGAAGGCATGTATTTAGCCGTGAATGAACTTAAGAAATAAAAACCCTTCACTACAAACACTTACACAGATGTCTATTATTTTTGTCTCTGGCAACAAGAAGTCTAACTGTAGGAACGGCACCACTGCAGGGTACCTGAGAATCCACATGACTCAGTCCTTGGGGTCTTGGGACAGTTTCTGTCACCATATTTCCAGGAAGAAGGGTGGAAAACCTAAAAGCTTCATCCCGAGGGAAAGTTGTGTTTTTGCATGGGAGAACGGGCTAGAGCTGAGTCACAGGACCAGCAAGGTGAGAAACTGACCAAGTATTTAACCTTTAGCTTTCACAAGAGAAGGCTGGAGAAAACTGGCCAATTGTGGAAGTAAGAGGGCAACTCCAAGTGCTGTGCAAACAGGTCCTTTATGCAAAATAAACGCCTTTTACAGATCTTGCATTCCCCTGACTCCATGTGGCTCAGTTTGTCTCAGGTGCTTTTCATAGGCTCTTGGGCTTGATGCTCTTGTGTCCTCTTCACTTAAAGCTTGTATTTTCAGAGCCCAGGGCGGGGAGACCTTGTCTTCTGGCCCATGCAAACTATTTGAAGTGAATGGCTCATGTTTCTACCCCAAACTTCTCTCCAGTTATAATCATTTCCACACCAGGCTTTTGCAAGTCGATTTATTTTGCTAGTAATCCTATTACTTTGCTGTATTTAAAATAAAGAAGTTTGAGCTCAGATTCAAATCATGCCTGTCTGCATTCAGCATGTTTAGCTGCTTTTGTGACACCTGTGACAATGGGGATCTCAGACATGCGCTGCCGCCGGAAGGGTTTCAGATTTTGCTCTGAATCAGCTGACGTCTGCGTCACATATACGAATATAAATATGAGCAACTTAGAAACGCAGTAACCCACTCAGGGAGTCTGCTATGACATGCTATACACAAAAGTCACTGGAGACCAATAAAAGGTTTAAATGCAAAAAAAAATTCTGAAAGAATGCTGGGATATTATATGAGATGCTTTAGAAGAGATGCTTAACCAAGTCATAGAAGTTAGATGCCATAAAGAAAAATACTGATAATTGTGTCTAAATTATAATTAATATTGAATGAAAAAAGACAATAATAAAGCTATAAGGGCAAGGCTCCAGTGTATTAAAGATATTTGTAATCCACTTGGTTGAGTGACATAAAAAATATGTAAAGAAAAACTATAAATCAATGAAGAAAGAATAGAGAAAAGCATTCAAGTTACTGAAGGATACTTTGGGAGGCCCATAAATATGCAAAGGGCATTGTAAACCTCGCTTGTAACCAATGAACTGAAACAATTCATATGATGCTTACTGACATCCATCACACTGGAGAGACAGTGTGGGACATCTGTCAGTAACGTCATGCAAGGATCCAGGACTTACATCCATCCAGTTAGAGAGATGGTATGGTATGACTGTCGGTACTAGCATATAAGGACGCAGGAAAGCGAAACTTCCGTCATTAGTGAGAGTTTCCAGCAGAACGGCCACAGGAGACTATCTAGCCATCCTCTGTGGCTCAGAACATCATCCATTCCTCCTCATAGTTTACCAGAAAAAAAATCTTATGAATAAGCACCAGGAGGCATATACAAATACATTGTATCTTTGTTGTTAATAATGAAATTTTAGAAGTGATCTAAAAGGAGAATTTAGAAAAAATGCTAATTAATCCTACAATGGAACACTATGGAAATGAAAGGAAAAAAACCGTGAAAATAGACAAGATCACCTCTCCACGGGGATAAAGCCCTGAACCACCCTCCAACCTCCATCCTGCTCAAACCACCCCTCCATCAGTTCTTTTTTTTTTTTTTTTTTGGAGTTTTGGACATGGTCTCTATTTGTAGTCTTGGCTGTCCTGGAGCTCGCTATGCGAAGCAGGCCAGCCTCACAGAAACCTGCCTGACTGCCCCTGCCTGGAATACAAGCTGTGTACGCCATCAGCTCCTGTAGGTCCTTCCTGACTCACCCACACCACTGGAAACTTCTCTCACTGCTTCCAACCTCGCTCTGGCCCCCCAGAGATTCTGATTCCTGCCTTACTCATCACAGACATCACCACAGCAGCAGCAGCAATGTTCCCTAACATTGGACACTCTGCAGCGCACTTATTCTTGCTTCATCTTGTATAATTTGGTAAGAAGCAGATCTTTCTTTAATGTCCCCGTGGCTATTAGTCCTGAGATAGGAATTTTCGCGTGCTAATTATTTCTTCATTTCCCATCTTCCTCATATACAGAGTTTGCCTGAGCCTTTTCGGATGTTTCCTCGTGCCTTTTTAAAAAGCAAAAAGTAAATTTAAATCGAATTGAATCAAAAGCTAGAATAATGCAAATGCTGTAAGCAAAATAAATTGCTCCAATACAAGTAGTGCCCTTCAATTACAAACGTGCCTACCGATACTGCACACTCCGTGGTGAGACGCTTCCCTCGCTAGGCGAGTGAATCATGTGCCTTCCTGGCTTAAAAAATATTGGGCTTAGGGGTGTATGGAGGGCAAGAGCAAGCATCCCAAAAGTCGTTGTACTCTACAAAAACTCTAGTATGAGATACCCCTCTAAGTCCTTAGTTCCGAAAACATATGAGTTTATTCTATGGACTTAACATATCCATCTTTGGGGAGGCTCTCATCAGCCTTACAACTGCTGAGGTGCAAAGCAAATGAGAAAGGAGTAGATGTTCATGACAGCCGCTCTTCCCAGAAAATATAAATGCTCCCTCTGCCCTCCACCTGCCGTGTTTTGAGCCCCACGTTTTCTACCATTCCTGGATCTGTTGCTTTTCATTGCAGTGGGAAAGGGTGTGATGAGAAGCAATATAAGAAGAAGAAGCGGTTTGTTTTGACTTGTGGTTTGTCCTGGGAGTTGTTTTTTGCTTTGTTTTTGTTTGCCTGCTTGTTTTTGTCAACTAGACAAATGCTAGAGTCATTTGGAAAAGGGAAACTTCAACTGAGAACCTTTCCCAACCAGACAGGACTATGAGCAGACCTATGGGGCATTTTCTTAGGTAATGAATGGTGTGGGAGGTCCCCACTCACAATGGGTGATGCCATTCCTGGGCAAGAGATCCTGGGTACCACGAAGAGCAGGCTGAGCAAGCCAGGTGAAACAAACCCTCCCCACCTCCAGGTTGCTTTTGGTCATGGTTTTTTATCACAACAATAGAGACCCTAACTAAGACATAGTTCCAGGGTGGAGGTGGGGGGGTCCGTAATGGTGGGGGCGGCACAGAAACAGACAGCTGTAAGAGAAACCTGAGATCCATATGTTTAACTTCTAACATGAAGCAGAGAGAGAAAACTGGAAGTGGGGCAAGGCTATAAACTCACACAACCCACCCCCAATGGCACACTTTCTCCGCAGCCGCCCCCAAAAGAGCCAGCAACAGGACAAGTATTTAAACAAGTGTGCATGAGGCTGTGGGAGACAGATCTCATTCAAACCACTGTTTTGCAAGTTCTAGAGCTTCTTGGGGTCTCGTCACACACCAGAGAGAGAGAGACAGAGACAGAGATTATATCTGTAGCTGAAAGGACAGCTATGGAGCTATGGAACTAAAACTACCAAGGTCATCATAGCCTGTAACCATCCCAGCAAGTTTTCTTTCTTTAGGAGAAATTCGCCACTCTGCCTGGATTTTTAACAGATAGCATTAGACCAAGCCAATGAAAGAATGCTTGGCTCCTGGAGGGCTGAGCACACACGATCCCTTTATTTGAGGATAGTCAGTGTGCTGCTTAAGAAATGGGCTCCAGAACTCAACCCTCTCAGGATGTAGGCAACACCAAACCCACTGGATCAGATGGTTGACTAGTTTTTATCAAATTTAAAGGTTGTTCTAGGACATAACAAAAACCAGAGTGGGTAAGTCTGTCCTGTTTTCACTACATCGCAGAAACCAAATTATTTCATTGGAAAAGCAGGGCTAAGATGTAGCTTAGTGGTAAAATGTTTGTCCAGTATGTACAAGACACCATGTTTTGTCCACAACACACACACACACACACACACACACACACACACACACACACACACACGAGGCGAAGCAAAGTGATCCCTAAATACGATGTGTCACACTCTGTGTAACATAAGGTGTGTTTGAGGTGTTTCTATTTTAGTTCATTTGAGATTTGGTTTTTAGTGCTATATAAAATAACTGTTCTAAATCTACAATTATCATAAGTAAACAGCCCACAAAGCTTATTTTTAAAAAAACTAATAATAACCTAAACCAGACTTTCGTTTCAACTAAAAAGTTCTCAGGGGACTGGATTTCACATCTCAGACCCTGATTTAGCTAAAAGATTTATAAGGACACATGCAGAAATACAAGACCTTATTGGGTGATGAACCAGGACTGAAGCATAATTATGGTTCTCTCTGCTCTCCATTCCGCTGGAAATTGCTCCCAGGAGCCTGGGGGTGAGGTGGTTGGCAAGGAACAACATAAATGCTTCACATAATATGACCACCTGGGTCCCCTCCCACCGGCCAGCCCAGTCTAAAGGCCATGAGAAGACAGCACAAAGCACTGCTGATATTAAATTAATGGGATATTTACTCCATTAGGAACCAGTGTCAACGATTTGTCAAAGACCTTAGGGCCAGCTGTAGTTGGATCTGTCTGTGCATTGTAATTGTTGCCCGGTGGGCCTGTCTTAAGAACAATATCCCAAACAAAAATCTATGCACCCCAGTAAGATGAGTACTACATATAGTCCAGGAACAGAAATTGAGGTTTTCTTGTAAGAAAAAAATGAACGGTTAATAATTTGCTGAAATTTCTCAGAAGTGAAAAAACATACCGGGAGGCCCAAGTTTTACAGCCTATTCCTTTTGAAAATGTTCCCAGACATTCCTTTCATGGGCCAGAGTGGAGATGTCTGTTCTTCTGCTCCCAGGGGAGACCCACTGGTTCTTACAGACCTCTACTGGGTACAGGGGGTGGCAGGTATTTCTGTTGTCTTTGTTACGTCATGATTTAATCATTGTAGCACCAAACCTGACCATCTAGAGGACTCAAATCTTCTGGATGAATGGTCAGAATCTCTAGAACACAAGGGTTAAATGTCAGGGTTCAGTCTCATACAGAAAGCAATATTTAAAAGGACAATTAGAGGGGGAAAAATCATGTGCTTGTTTCTCTTGAAGACACCGTGGCCACCAGCACTGGTCAGCCGCATACACTCGCCTCTGCTTAAGACAGCTGTGTGGCCGAGTGTCGCAAGCTCTGAGCAGTCTAAGACTGCAGTTGGGAAGCCAGATGCAGGAGCCTCTGAGTCATCCCTGTCAGGTGAAACTCAGCTCTGCCCTGCAGCTTGCAGAAATATGAGTCTTCTACTGCTCAATAAAATCCTATTGCACCCAAGAGTTTGCAGAGACATCAAAGGAGCAATGCAAAGAAATAGCGATAAGGGAGCATGCTACATTGAATACAAGCACTCTAGAATACACAGCCCATGCATGAGTCACAAATAAGCATGGCGATCTTTGTCTGCCCAGCGCAGAAGAGTAGTCCATTGAGTCATGTAGGGTGAACCTGTTGGCCTAGTCAGCTATCTGAAATGATCTACCCCAAGCTGGTTGGAAATGAGGGCTCATCATAGTACAGTTAGCAGTGAGTCCCCATGGGAATGCCTTTTCGATGCCGTGGAAACTTACTGTGTGTTACTGGGAAGAATGAAATTCTAAGCCAGGACTTGCACAGATATCCCTGGTGTTCGGCCACATGGAGCGTGTGGAAGCTCATCTTGGTTTCAAATAGCAGAAAGGCCCAAGTGTCAAGGCACCATCCTGAGTCTATTCTCTCTCTTCTGCCCAACCCTTTTGTGTCTGGTTCTGCTTAGCTTTAAAACAAAGATCCCTAGACATAGAAGGATGCCTTGTGGATCGCTTCATTATGAAGGCACACGGGTACCAAATAAATACATCCAGACTCCAGGCTAGACTCCGACAGGCACAGGCAGAAAGGAAGGATTCCTGCCTCAAGGGGTACCATGAGATGTTTCTAAAGCTTTGAGTGACTCTGCTTTTGAAACACAGAGAGAAAGGAGAGAGAGAGAGAAAGAAAGGAGAGAAAGAGAGAGAGAGAGAGAGAGAGAGAGAGAGAGAGAGAGAGAACCCTCTTTTACAGAGAGGGAGGAAGGGAGAGAGGTCTACTTTAAAAACTAGATCCTACTGCCAGGCACAGTGGTGCACCCTTTAATCCCAGTACTAGGGAGGCAGAGGCAGGCAGACTTCTGAATCTGAGGCCAGCTGGTTGACATAGGGAGTTTCAGGACAGTTAGAGCTACATAGTGAGACTCTATCTTGGAAAAAAAAACCTAGATAAATAAATAAATAGAAAAATAAACAATCAAACAAATAAGCAAATGAACAAACAAACGAGATCCCTAGGGCCTTAGGAATTGGGAGCATGTATTATTGAAAAATGGACGGTTCTAAAATGAAGTGATAGAGGGGAGACTCCCTTCACCTACCCTTTTGTGTTAAGGAAACACATGCCACTTTAAGGAAAACAGGGGAAGTCGGCATTGTGGAATATTTGCTTATACTACATAAAGACTTCCAGGTAGAGAGAGGAACTCAGGGTTAGAACCTGGTGCAGCAGGAGACCCCAGTGAGACAGAGAGGCAGTGGGGTGTACAGAGTGGAAGAGAGGTAACAGATCACGTGACAGATCACAGATTAATAAAATCAGGTTAATTTAAGTTATAAGAGCTTGTTAGGAACAAGCCTAAGTTAAAAGCCAAGCTTTCAGAATTAACAATAAGTTTTTTGTCATTATTTGGGGGGCAGCAATCCTAAGAAAGACTGACTACACTTGGCATTCAATGTGAGGTCTGGCCCATGTATCCAAACACAGGGTCTAAGAAAGCTGAGAAAGTCACAGGCAGGAGCTGCTGCTCACGGCATGGAGAGGCATGGCTCCTTTAAGAAACCCCACCATGCCTCTGAGTACTTGAATAGTGTGCTACTAGACAGAATGGGGAACTAAATGGAAGCACCTGCCGCAGCACAAATCCAGCAACTTCCCACAGCTGTGGCAGGTAAACAAGGCTCTCAACTGGTACCCACAGGTGTAAGGCCTGGTTCTCAGGAACCCAAAGGAGGTAGAGCCAGCCACCAGCACAGTGTGCTAAGCAGAAAGACATGGTGTGGTAACCTAGCAGTTTACAGTTTGGCTCATGCAGTCAAAACAACAACACTGCAAACATGCAAGAGAGAGAAAAAAAAGACCAGGTCCAGGCAGAGAAAACCTCTGAACAGGTAAAGTATGCTTGGATATGTGTTTAGGTACCTAAAGAAAGAAAAGAAAATGGGTATGGACAGTCATAGAAAACTAGTTTAAAAATAATAAAGTCTTTAAAGAAAGATTAAAATAATATAAAAATAAGTAAGCCACATAAAGTTGGAAAATACACAGGGAGCCTGGATACTGTATGTTGCATTGTTGACTTTAAATTTTCTGAATGCTGATGAGTGAATGGCAGCAGACATCAGATCATAGGGGGGAAAAGCTAAATTAAACCAGCCTATATAGTTTAAGGATGTCTTAACTTCAGAATGGAATTCAGGAAATATGCTGCATTGGGAGAGAGGTTATACCTTTGTTTCCACAGGAAGCAAAAAGCTATGAATTCATTCAAAATTAATAAAGACCAGATTTGGCTGGAGGAAACCTTCTGAAAATCTTGGCTGCAGACATGAAGAAAGAAACCAAGGAAAACTACAGGACAGGTGGCATATAAGCTGATGTAAACTGAGCCTTCTACTTGGCAACAGCTCTGAGACCTGATGAGACATGATAAATCTTGGTGGTTACAGAGGCCTCATGACTTATTATTACATGCCATCCTTTCATATAGCATGGATAGAGATTTATATTACCGTTGGGATATATGGTTCAAACAGACTTATAAAGTTGACAGATGTCTTTTATATGCTCAGAAAAATCATCTTTAGCTGTTTTATGCATACTGTGAATTCCATACATGTGTTATACAGATATGTATATTACTTTTAAAAGTTTATGTGTTTCCAGAAAAAAAAGGACCAAACATCAATGGAGACAAGTGTCCTAGGTGATCCAGCCTCTCAGATGCCTTCACTGCAGTTTCCTCAAAAATCTGTGTCCAGAACAACATCAAAGCTGCCAGCTGAGATGGTCCAGCCTCACACGCTACTCCAGTCAGGACTTCAGATAAGCCCTTCACTTTCCCATCACACTGAGACTGGAAAACAGCTAGCTCTCCCTGGTCTTGACCATTATCCCACTTTTCTCAGGGCCCCCTAAAGATGCTGTCATCCCCAGACAACAGGAAGCAGTATAGAGAATATAACATCCACATTCCCAAGAGGTGGGGTGGATGATTTTTGGTCATTTGGTAGGTTATGGATGTTTGTCATCGTTTACAGGGGTTAGTCATGGTGAGGAAAAAAACTAAGCAAAGGAGTTTAGATTCAAGGATCTTTTTCTGAAAAGAAAAAAAAGGAGCATAGGAATGATAGAGTAAAAGGGCAGATTGCTGACTCTACTTAGAAACTATTAGCATCAATATTTTACATTGGTATGGATTTTTGTATATTGATATAAATTTAAGACTATTTTGTTATATATAATATAATATATGTATATATATGTATTTTGTTTTATATATACATACTATAAGGTGTTTACCTATGCAACTCATCTAAAATTGTAATATAAAGTTCTAGTCCTTGAAAGCTATTATTACAAACTGCTCAGGATAACTAAGAAACACAAGTTAGTAGTTAGCCATCTATAACAATCAAATTTGTAGTCATGTTAGGTATGTTTTCAAGGTCAAACAGATATATTTTAGATAGAAAGGTGGTCTTCACTTCAGAGATCTAGAGAATATGTCATTTAAGATGTTTTAATAACATAAGGCTTTTCATGACAGTGAGACCTGTCTGTTCCTGATAGCACCAAATCTACTTCAGATATGATGATGAATATTGAAAAACCTATATATAGAGCTTGCTTTCTTTGTGACAAAGTTAGCCATTGGGTAAGAAAATTCCCTTGCCTCAACTTCTGACAGTACGCTGTCCAAATTGGACAAGCAAGACACAAAAGAGGACAACTACCAAACTTTGCCAAGGCAAGGTAGCACTTCAAAATTCCTGCTTCACAGAAGAGTCTGTCAGATATTCTAGGCCTGTAGGCCAAAGATAGCTACCCCAATGCTGCTAAAGAATTTTGGATATCTGTGAAGGCAGTCAGATGTCTCTGTCATTTCTATAGTTTTAAGGCTGTTCGCTCTGCACTTCCTATTTACTCAGGTAATATTTTATCTTTCTTGGGTCTCTGATGGGGTTGAAGACTAAATAATTGTACCAGTCTCTTTGGTAATGAATTCAGAAAAGAAACTTACAAAAGAGATGTAAAGGTTGAAAGACATAAAAGCTTAAGTTCTTTATCTAAGGAAATGTTGTCCTCCCCCCTTATCCCAACAGCCTCCAGTTGGTGAGAAAACTGATCCTTTTACCAGCTATAACACTCAAGAAAGTGGACCCTACACCTCTTCTGATCAGCACAATGGAGTTGACTCTATTTACAAGGACATAGGAGAGCCAGCCCAGAGAATATGAGCATAGGAGACCTAGCCCTGTCCCCTATCTGCCATACGACAGCAAGAGGAAGGGAGAGATGCCCTATTGCCCCATCAATGACTGAGGCAGGAAGGTGAGTGGACCCTGAGCTCAGAAGAGCAGGAAAGCTGCCCCTGCTCCCTGCCAGCTGCAATACTTGGGAGAGCAGGCCCTGCACCTCACCTAGACAGCACAGTAGCACCAATCCCATTAGCAGAGGTTTGGGTGAGCCATCCCCAAAGCTGCAAATATGGGAGAGCTGTCTCCACTACTGGTCTGTAGCCATGTTGGTAGGGGAGAGATACCCCTCCTTACCCCTTGCCCCTTACCACCTACAACAGAGCTGGCCCTCCTCTTTACCAGCTGTAGCACTCAGGAAAAACAGGCCCTATTCCTTACCTGGGCAAAAAAGTAAAGCTGACCCTGTTGGCAGAGGCACGGATGAGATAACTCTGAGGCTGTGTGAACAGGGTAGCTGACCACACGTCCCCCATCTGCCATGTAGTAATGTGCATGAAGGAAAGATTCCATCCCTGCTCCCTTGCCCCTGCTGCCTGTGGTGGGAAAGGGAGTTGACTTTCCCTGACCAGCTGTAGCACTCAGGAAAGTGGACTCTGCTCCTTGCCCAGACAGTACAATAGAGCTTGACCCTGTTTGCAGAGGTGTGGGTGAGCTAGCCCCAACTTTACGGGCATCTCTCTGATGCTCTCTGCTGTCTCCGCTACTCATCTGTCATGTGACAGAATGGGTAAGGGAGAGATACCTCTTACCCATCAACCCCTGAGGCAGGTGGGAGAGCGAGGAGAGCGACCCCTGAGGTCATCAGAGCAGGAGAGTTGTCCATACCCCTCATTAGCTGCTGCCCTTTGCTGCGAAGGGCTAGGAGTGGGAGAAGGGACCCTGAGGATATGGATGCAGGAGAAATGGCCCCACCCCTCACTCATTGCTACAAGAGGTGGACTAACCAGGGCAACACTGGAGAGCTCACCCTGGTGGTGAAGACAGGGGAAAACTAGAGGGCTGACCAGCCCTTCAAATACCAGACCCTGAGCCAGGGTTAAGTGTTGGTCCACCCCGACATCTACCCATCTATGATCTACTGGATTATGGGAGGGCAGTCCTGAAGACCCAGGGTTGCAGGATCTCCACGGCACAGGGCAGCAACAGGGTGTCCAGGAAGAGTTCTGGCAAGGGTCCAGTATTGATGGTGTAACAGAGACTAGGGGCCTTGAACCAAACCAAAGATGCTTTACAATGAACACCTACTTGTAAAGATATGTGGATAAAGGAATTTAATGTGTGACTCACTGTGTCACACTGAAGCTGCCATGATAAAATTTTCCCTTTCTTGCTTTTTTTATTCCTTTTATCTCTTAAATTCTATTTTGTTTTATTTTGGGAGAGGTTACTGGGGCAGAGGGCAATGGGAGGGGACAGGAGATGGGTGGGATCAAGATACATAATGTGAAAGACACAAAGAATAAATAAAAAAGAAAATGTTTTAAGGTCTAAAGAGATATTTTTAGGATGGCAACACAGGTTATGATAGAAGGTGGTTTAGATATAAAACTATAGACTCATCAAGATAGGTTAGATAATAGAGTATTTTCTCCAAATATGCCAAATACAAATGGAATGGACATTTAAATGTAATTCTTACCTGTATATAGTTTTTACTGTGTTAGAGTTAAAACCTTTCCTTTTTAATTAGACAAAAGGGGAAATGTTGCAGGATATTTGTTTACACAGCATAAAGAGGTGTCTATGTTTGCCTCACCTGCCTAAGGCACCTGATTGGTTTAATAAAGAGCTGAATGGCCAATAACTAGGTGGGAGAGAATAGGATGAACTTCTGGACAGAGAAAGTAACTCAGGGTTAGAGTCCGGCCTGGCAGGAGACTCCAGCTAGACGCAGGGTGAGTCAGACATGCAGAATGGAGGAGAGGGAAAGAGCCATGTTACAGAATACAGATGAATAGAAGCAGATTAATTTAAGTTATAAGAGCTAGTTGGGAACCAGCCTAAGCTAAAGGCCAAGTTTCATAATTAATTATAAGTTTCTGGGTCATTATTTGGGGGCTGGCAGTCCAAAGAGAGTCTGACAAGAAGAACCTACTGGTGTAGGAGGTTCTTCTGTTCATGTGCTGCTTCCATTGGTTAATGAATAAAGAAACTGCCTTGGCCTAGCTGATAGGGGCAGAACTTAGGTAGCTGGAGAAGACAGAACTGAATTCTGTGAGGAAGAAAGCCCATTTCCTCTGCAGTCGTGACCCGGCCACAGAAGAAGCAAAATGTGACTGCCTCACTAAAAATGGTACTGAGCCATGTGGCTAACATAGACAAGAATATGGGTTAATATAAGTTATAAGAGTTAATAAGAAGGGGCTGGAGAAATGGCTCAGTGGTTAAGAGCATTGCCTGCTCTTCCAAAGGTCCTGAGTTCAATTCCCGGCAACCACATAGTGGCTCACAACCATCTGTAATGAGGTCTGGTGCCATCTTCTGGCCTGCAGACATACAGACAGACAAAATATTGTATACATAATAAATAAATAAATAAATGAGTTAATAAGAAGTTTATAACTAATGTAGACCTCCATGTGATTTCTTGGGACTAAACAGCTGGGGGACCTGGCAGGACAGAAACCCAGACAACAACCTACTGCAGGTCAGAGCATCTAGGAATGCCTGGCTTCGCAGCACCAGTCTTCCAGCACGTTCGTCGTCCTCCCTTCTCAATTTTGCTCGTCATCCTGATGGCCATGACGATGCTCAGCATTCCATCCAATGCTTTCAGAGGCACAACCCAAAGGAAAGTGGAGTATTGGTGCTCAGTTAGCCTGATAGATACAGGCAGTGAGAGTGGACATTTTTGTGTATTATGACCATGTGGTCACCGACACTGGAGTCCCTTGATTGAATGAATCCAGCTACAGATCAGTTCTTTCACTAACCTTCTGATGACCATGGTCACATTTCATTCTACTGACTCTCAGCCTGAATTCCTGTAAACAGAAGGACCGATCAGTCCTTAGTTAGCTTTAAAACCGTTGAAACGAAATCACGTAGTTATCTGTGAGGGTCTCCACAAATGCTGTGGCTGGCAGAGGAATGATCCATGACAGGTAAGAAAGCACCGCTTAGTTAGCCAATGTTGGTACAACCTTCTAGAGTTTGCCCCGGGCAGTTTATTTTAGACATATTTAAGTACCATACAATTTCTGGGAAAAAAAAGTTTCCTGTTAACAATTATCACAATCCCATGTGCACAATAAAGCTTAAGGCGTCTTAAGGGCCTAGGGGAGGAGCAAGCAGAGGTCACCAAGCTATAAAGAACATGTGTATCTCCCCTAAGGAAAGGGTCTATTGACTGAGAAAGAATGCCCAAGATAAAGACGTAGGGAGGAAGAGTCTGAGATAAACCCTGCAGATAGTTTGGGGTATTTGGGTACGGTCTGGCCCTGCAGATAGTTTGGGGTATTTGGGTACGGCCTGGCCCTGCAGATAGCACAGCACACCAGACTATGAATAACATCCGCTCCCAGCCTCCTGGCTAGAAAACAGGTACACACCCCTTCCGCTGAAGAGTCTCTACTGGCTTGGTTACCCTCATGCCTATCTCTGAGCACAGAGACCTCTTGCCCTCTCTATCATCCACACGCTTGAGACACTCTCTGGCTGTTCTTAGGGGTTGTGATTTGTACGTTTGCATAGTCTGACACTTGGTTTACTTGAGCAATATAAACCAAATCACAAAATCTAAAAAGCAGAATGCTACTTTTGATCACAAAATAATCTAACTACTCATACTAAGCCCTGTCTGGTTAAACTGGCATGTGTTTACATTATTATATGAAATAGTGGCTTCATTGTATTTTCGTATATATAATTGAGCTTTGTTCATATTCAACCCCATTACCCTCCCCTCAACCCCTTCCATCCTCCCCTCAAATAAACGCTTCTTCTTTCAGATACAGAGAGAGACAGACAGACAGACAGACAGAGAGAGGCTATATATGGTATATACATAACAGATAAGGTGTATCTATATGTGTAAGATATATACGTATATATAAAGTATATATATATATAATCCAATATATGAGAAAAATATGTGAGATTTGTCTTTCCGAGTGTCTTAGGGTTTCTATTGCTGTGAAGAGACACCATGACCACAGCAACCCTTGAAAAGGTAAACATTTAGTTGGGACTGGCTTATAGTTTCAGGGGCTAAAAGAAAAGAACCAACTCCTGCCAGTTTTTCTCTGGCTTTCACACCCACAGCACATGCATGCTCACAGACCCCACCCTCACGCCTACCTCACACAATCGCTCAATCGACGCAATTTAAAATTGTTGGGAGCATGAACAGATCGCCAGAGAAACCAGGAACGTTAAGCATACGGGCTTTCTCCTCCAAAGGGAAGGACATAGAACCTATTTTTCCATCTAAAAAGCTGGGGAATGGAGGGGATCCACAGCCTGGTGACCAGCATTATCTGTGGGCCAGGCCTTATCAAGCTTCCATGATAGTACCAGAAGTGGCTAATCGTAAAAACGACCCTTACCTTATTTATATAGCGAGGGGCTTACCCCAAGCTCCCACAATAGTACCAGAGGTGGCTAATCGTAGAAAAACAACCCTTACCTTATTTATATAACGAGGGGCTTCCCCCAAGCTCCCACAACCAGGACTGGAGATGGTTAATAGCCCAAATGACCTCTATGCTATCTGTACAACTGAGACTACGCCAGATCCTTCCTTAGGCCCTTAAGCTAATAAAGGTAGCTTATCTCTGGAATCCATCTTCTTGGGAGAAATAGCATGTGCTTTGTGAAGAGTTTTGATGTAATTACACCTCCCTTCGCACTGGGGTTTGTATTACAGCAGGAAACCTTTACCCAAATTGCACTGTGTTTAAATATGCTGGCAATAAACCACCTGGCATCCGACTCTCTAGAAGTTTGATGCAGCCTGGTGAAGTCAAGCTGAACCGAGTTTTCTTTTGCATCTCTTCACAGTTCATTCCCCTGCCTGTCATGACACTGACAGAGTCCCCCTCACAATATCTCAAATATGGCGTGTAAGACAGCATCACAGCTGTAATAGAATGCATCCAGGTGCCGTCAGATGAACCCAGACACAGTGGACAATGAGCAAAGGTGTCAGCGAGGATGACCAGCTGGCTCGTTAGTGAGCTGAGTCCAAAGCATCATCTCCAGTACAGCAGATCCAGAAACAGCGTTGAGTCTGTGCACACAGGATTAATCGGATGATATCTGCATGCCAGAGACATTGGTAATAAGCGACGGCACAATAATGTATGGAAAGAAAGGAAGCTGATGTCCCTGAGGACTCATTTCTTCCAACTTCTGGGAGCTTAGGAAGAAGCTGACTCAGCATGTCTCCCAGGACTAATTCCAGATGCCCAGTCTCAAAGACTCCATAATGAGGCCCGCTCCTCCACCAGGAGCTCGTATGACTCCAGGGACAGAGAGGCAAGGATATCTCTCTATCCACATGTTTCTGGGCTCAAAGCTCACACTGGAACTGCTCTGACGATGAGGTGAAGGTGGCATCACACTGTCAATCAACATACTACTACCTCCATTGAGAAAGTCTGACTAGAGGAAAAACTGAAACTTGCCTGCTAACTGAACACTGTGCTTAGGGACATTGTTGTTTGACATTGTGACGCCATGCCATGTGTCCTCATGGGCCGGCACACACTGAGCAGTATCATAGATGTGGGTTCCTTCTCTGTGCACATGGGAGTGACAGCTAGAGCTCCTCTTTCATGTTTCTACTGCACTGACCGAGATGACGCGTGTTCATGACCCTTTGACAAGACAGTCCACCAATGCTACAGTGAACGTAGCCTCGCTAATGCCTGAGGTTGACCGTTATCCCCTAGCACCTCCCAGCATTCTGTCCACCTTGGCACTAATGCAAAGAAAATCCATCAAAAATGCACTGTTTAAATAAGGCTGCTGTTTTCATGCCCAGCAACCCCTTGTCCATCACTGTGCCCTGAAGCCTAAAAAAAGCCATGCCTCAGCATGGTCTAAGACCTTTGAGGTACAGTGGTGTGACCTGACCTTCTTTCTCATCTGGAGAGATATCCCCAGTACTTTGCCTCCTGTTGAGTAAGGACCCCAAAAGGCTAACAGAATCCATGTCTTAGCATGAGACCTCTGAGGCTCATTGATGTTCATTGGTTGCCCAGCCTCAGTCGTCCCAGAATACTGAATTTTGTCCGCAATAAACTGAAGTACATTGCAGGCCTTTCCGCTTCTATATCCTTCCAGCTTATGTTGAAGTCCTAATTCCTAGTACTTCAGAAAGTAACCACATTTGGAAATGAACGCTTATCGGAATGACTACATGTGACTGGTGTCCTAACAAGAAGAGGAGGCGTAGGCACAGACAGATGGTCTTGTGAAAGCCAAATAGGAAAAGACCACCCATTAACAAGACAAAGAGAGCGGTCTCAGAGGACAGCGGCCCTGCAGAGCCCTGATCCTAGACTGGCGGGGAAGGCAATGTGTGGTGGAAGACCCCCATCTGGGTATTTCCTTATCACAGCCCCAGCAAACAAGAGCAGACTGCTGCCCCACTTGAGGGTTTGCTTGGCAAGTGCAGGAGGAAAAGACCAGCTGGCCACCAACACTTGCATTCTATCACTTTGCTCTGAAGACCTAAATTTCTCTATGAGAAAAAAAAAATCATCTCCTCTATTATCAAACACAGTTGGCTTCTACAACCTAGAAATTAAAACTGTGCAGATTTTCACTTGGTTACTCTTGCTCCCCGCTCCTTTGCTCTTTAATTGATGAAATTCGTGGTCTCTTACTGAAATCACCATCATCTTCCTGCTTTGGAGACATAAGTGTTTGAAACTGGCTTTGAGAGACAGATAGGAACCTGCCCAAGGAGAAGAGAAGGACTTCTCTCTTCAGGTGAGAAGGAAGGTGATAGCTCTATCTTCCCTAACAGGATCACCAAGAGGGGAGATGGTCTTTGCAAAGCTGCAGTTTCCATGAAGAAAGCATATTTGAGCATCTTCTTCCAGGCTGGAGAGCCACCAACCCTGCCCCACTGTGGTGGGTTCAGCTTGGGGAACTGTCATCTACGCTAGGTTATTAGCAAATCTCATTCTGCTAAGAGGAAAACATAGCAAGAATAATGGCCCCTACCAAGAGCACATTTTCATCTTGGTCCATAAGTCCCACTTCTCATGCCATCCGATCGTTTATAAAAATGTTACTGAGAGAACTTATTATGGAATGGGGCTGTCTATCCTTCCCTGCCCCCCAGCCTTCCTTTGGTAAAAGTGCTAACGAGTCACAACGGCTAATCTTAACAACTTGACAGGGCTGAGCAGTGTCTCAGGATCAGAAAATCACACTTTTAGGTGTGTCTGTGAGGTTTCCAGAAACAATTGGCAAAGGCTGGAAGGGCCCACTGAAAATGTGCATGTCACTGGTCTACACTGTGGTGGTCCTAATGAAACAAGAGAAGAAAAAGAGAAAGCCAGCTAACATCATCTGCCCGCCCCCCAGCCTCTGGCCATGAACTGCTCAACTTCATCCTCCCCTCTATGGTGGATGAAACCAGGAGACAAAAATATCTCTTTCTTTCTCAAGCTGTTGCGTAAGGTATTTTATCACAGCAACCAATAGATGACTAACACATTCATAAGTACGCACCCCCAGGTGAATGGTAATCATATTTAAAAAGTTAACATATGATACAGATATCTCTGAGCTATCTATGTAATTAAAAATGGTCTAAATGACACATTTTATGTTATGAATATTTTAATGCAATAAAAAGCTACACAGAGTATTAATTGGAAGATATTGCCTGCAAGCATCTTAAGTCTTCTAAATGAAGAATTAAGAGAACCATGTTGAACAGCATGATGGGCAGGAAGGGGGTTGGTAGTGTATTATATATACCCAAAGAGAAATCGATGTCTTTTGTTTAGACTGATACAATGACCTTATGTGCAAAGTGCTAGTCACATTACCCTGGTGGATTTTATAGGGTCACACCCTTTGCTGCTTAGAATTTTCTGCAAGGTATTCTTCTGCGGTTTTTGGAAGAGGAGGTCAAGGCCCAGGGTAGAAGGCCGAACTCCAGATGTTGCTGCTCACACTGTCAGAACCTAACTCACTCTTTCCACGTGGACAGTAACTGGGAAAGACAATGGCCCCATTCCAGGAAAAATCCTCTGTTCGGCATCTGCCTTAAGTGTGTGATTTCTTGTTTAGCTTTCAGTACAGAACCCTAACAGATTACATTGATTATACTCTTGTTGTATGCAAAACACACTGTTGTCTTGGGGGTATGGCGAATGCCTGCCGTCACCAGGCTTAAGATCTGGATGGGTTGACAGCACATGTTTCTAATTAGCAGTGGTTACCCTGATGAGATTACCAGGGAAGATTAATTACAAGGATCCTTCTTGGCATGCCCAAACTGCTCCCCTCAGTTAATATTTCAATTCTTGTCATCTATTTTGTAATACAGTTTTGACTTGCAATCCAAATTCCAATGACAGCAACATTTTGAAAAATAATTGGAGAGCTTTCTAATTTAGTGAGCTTGACTTTCTTTTCAGCATGTGAATCAGGCTTGTTTCCTTCCTTTCCTGCCATGTTAGCATGGCCTTCGGTCCTGACCCAGTCCTTAACGGTTGAGGAAACAGTCCAATTCTGCTATTGAGCTGGGTCAGTCTCCCAACACCTCATTCCATCCATGTGCAAAGTTCCCAGCGGCAGCTCCTGTGGGTGGAGCTGGCTGCCACAAGACACTACTGACTTCCTGGTGAAATGAAAACAATAAATAACACATACGTAAAGTGCCTACTGTGTACTTTGTCTAAGTGCTTTATTTTATTAAGTCTCACCGGGAACTTACTAGGGTTCGGACAAGTGTGCATAGAGGCCCACGTATTAAAGTTTTGGTTCTCAGCCAATGGTTCTTTTGGGAGGTGGTGAGCCATCTCTCCAGCCCCAACAGTGGTGTCTTAAGCACTACTCAAAACTGCTGTTTGTGAAATGTATGTGTATATAGAATAGCTATTCATGCTGCCTCCTGTATATAGTTTCTTTCCACCTATAGCCACAAAGTAGGATTTGTATTGTACCCCATCTGCATTAGAGGGCCTTATGGCCTCAAATCTTACAGATTTGTCCAATAGATGTGGGTAAAACTGACATGTACCACTTCCAAATGGAAGTGTTTTTTATCTAGTAATGGGATCTTGGGCTCTCTCTGCCCATCCAGCAATTGTGAGTGCAGATCTTATTATAGCATTTCCATAACATAACGCCGCTGAGAATTCTGAGATGGGAAAACAGAAATCTTGGCACTGAGAAACAAATTTCTGTTGTTTGGTGGCAATCGTTATAGCAGCATAGCGTTGCCCAACCTGACTAATGTTGCATGTGATCTATGGCTGAAATTACACTGACGCCTGAGCCACATACAAAACTTCTTAAATAACTTTCTTGCCCTATCAAAGCCTACAGATCATTTTGATGAGAGCATTGTGAAAATGATTACCAATATGTAGTTCCAAGGGCGGTCAGAAAAGATTGGGTGGTAGTTTGAATGAGAATGGTCCTCATAGGCTCATATGTTGGAATACTTGGTCCCCTGTTGTTTGAACTGTTTGGAAAGGATTAGGGGGTGTGGCCTTGTTGGAGAAGGTGTGTCACTGTGAGCAAACTTTGAGGTTTCAAATTACTCACAGCGGTTAGACCATTCCTCTCAGCCAGAGTGAAACACACCAATCTAATCCCAGCGCTTGGGAGGGAGAAGCAGGCAGACAGAGCTCTGTGAGTTCTCAGCCAGCCTGGTCTACACTCCTCTCTCTGCCTCCTCAGGATGTGTGCTCTCAGCTGTTCCTGCCTCATGCCTTTGCTCTGTCACCAGGGACTCACACTCTCTGAAACTGTAAGATCAATTAGAAGCTTTCTTTCATGCATTGTGTGGTCATGGTGCTTTGTCACAGCAACAGAAAAGAAACTAATGCGGATTGTTTACATAAGTCCTAATTCACAATGTATCTGTCTGATTCTATAAAAGAGGATTCACAATGTATCTGTTTGTCTGATTCTATAAAAGAGGATTCACAATGTATCTGTCTGATTCTATAAAAGAGGATTCACAATGTAGCTGTCTGATTCTATAAAAGAGGACGATGGCGAGCAGCCCAGCGGCCAGTAGTCCCATCCTGAAGCACAAAGAACAGCCCTGATAGCTCAAAAATCTAAAACTTTATTTAGCCAAACTAATTCTGAAAGCGGAACATAGATAGCAACAACATGCAAACACCTTTCTTCCAGCTTTATCACAGGGCTTTGGGGGAGCACCTTCTAAGCAAAGCCAGCGCCACTCCCAGAGCCTTCAAAGCCACGCTTGCCACTGCAAAGGCTCAGCCTCACTACCCTCCTGCTAAGCAAATTAGGCTTTCCAAGGACACTCTCCAGGCGACTAGAAAGCCCTGCTTCCCAGAGCACATTCCTGTCTGCACAAAGGGATACTTGAAATACATGAATGGGAAAAATGATTCAGAAAAATAAGGACTAACCCTTCTCAAATTTTAACCACACCATTTTTGAGGTTAAGAGAAAAGTTCTATTGGCTTTTTTAAATTTTAATTTAAAAATCAAAAATTCCTCCTTTCAACCAAGTTGGTATGGGAAATGTCATATTGAGGGAAACAAGAAAAATTCTTTTTGAGATTTGGCAAATCTGTCCAAATGCCAGAAAATATTATGATCAAATTTCTGTACCGGAAGAAATAGAGACAATGGGGGTACTCATTCAGAAGCATCCCTGTCACAATACACAGATCCCAGGCATTGCAGCACTCTTGGGGACACAAGTCAGAGGGCAGCCATCATGACTGTAGCACACTGTTGACGCAGGCGTGGTTGGAGTAGAGTACATAAAGGTACTTCATTATGGCACAAGTTTCCATTCGACATAGGATAAGTTCTTACAAATTGCAATGTACCTTCTGCTCATATGTTTTTATTAACGTGTGTGTGCGCTGCAAGTGTTTACATCTGCACGTATGGAAACCAGAGATTGATATCTGCTTTCTTTTCTCAACTGTTCTCCATGTTATTTCTTGGGGCAGGGTCTCTCCCTGACCCAGGAACTCACATATTCAACCAGATTAGCTCACCAGCTAGCCCCCATCACTCTCCTGCCTCTGCCTCCTCAGCATAGGGATCACACAGGGGCACCACCACCTTCAGATTTACACAGGTGCTAAGAATCCACACACAGGGTCTCATCTTGTATAATGAGCACTTCACAGACTGAGCCGTCTCCCAAACCTTTTACTTGCATTTTATTTTTTTAAATGAAACTTGGTGTGTGTTCACACTTGAAAGGAAAAGAATATCATTGTTTTTCACACGTTGGGTTTTTTTTTTCTTTTGTGTAGATCAGGGTAGTAAAATTAAAGAGATTTCTACTAACTCCTTTGTAATTGTGCGGAGTATGACTTTCCAAGCTTCAGACGTGGATTACAAATAACAGGATTCCACACCATTTCCTTTTAAGAGCAGCAAGCCCTGAGTGAACAGTTTGATCGTATATACTCTGTATATACTCCAGTCTGTATATACTCCAGTCTGTATATACTCCAGTCTGTATATACTCCAGTCTGTATATACTCCAGTCTGTATATACTCCAGTCTGTATATACTCCAGTCTGTATATACTCCAGTCTGTATATACTCCAGTCTGTATATATTCCAGTCTGTATATATTCCAGTCTGTATATACTCCAGTCTGTATATACTCCAGTCTGTATATACTCCAGTCTGTATATACTCCAGTCTGTATATACTCCAGTCTGTATATACTCCAGTCTGTATATACTCCAGTCTGTATATACTCCAGTCTGTAT
>PVIU01000172.1:0-193639 GCA_004026605.1 Ondatra zibethicus | reverse complement strand
TGTATATACTCCAGTCTGTATATACTCCAGTCTGTATATACTCCAGTCTGTATATACTCCAGTCTGTATATACTCCAGTCTGTATATACTCCAGTCTGTATATACTCCAGTCTGTATATACTCCAGTCTGTATATACTCCAGTCTGTATATACTCCAGTCTGTATATACTCCTTCTGTACTTTCTACAGTAGTTACCTATCAGTGAGGGAAATAACTGTTCAGCGTGCCTCATTTACCTCACGGGCCAGGCAAATTCCTTGTGCATTTATTATAATTTAGGGAATTCAAGTACATTTTCACTTTATATTGCCATAGTAACTGTACACATGCATGGAGAGGTATGACATTTCCAGACATGCATGCAGCGTGCGATGACAGATCAGACAGTCGCAGTTTCTCTTTGTTGGGGAAACTGAAAGCAACTTATGGCTTTTACAGGCAGACGTGTTCTTCTCAGAAGGCTGTTTATGAAGCAAAGAACCATCTCCCCTTGGCAGGTTAAGCTGGTCTTACATGAAGACAAGGAGAGGGCCTCTGAAACACTCTGCACAGGCTTCTCTAACCTTCCATAAAACTGAGTATATCACTACTCAAATGGGACCGGCAATTGACCAGTCTTGGCTTCGTTGTTGCTTTCCTGAGGGCACACATTTCTTCTCCATGAAAATCTCCCATTTTCTGTTTACAACTAGGAAATTTTTTATCCTCAGAAAGCTGCGTCATCTTCAATTTGAAGGTAAATGAGGAAGAGAAGAAATCTTACTTTTATCTGTCAATACTAAGTCAAAAAGAAATTCTCCTGAAGTTCGGAACGTTGTTAAATTAACATTACAGGGTTAGGGTTAGGGTTAGGACATGATAGAAGTCTTTTGATTGGGTGGATGGAATTAAACCCCGAGGAACTTGAGGGGATTCCCTTCAAGATATTAGGCTGTGTTGCCAGTGAGGAGGAAAGCAGGGTAACCTGTCCTGCCTGTAGTGACACAGTGACATCCTATGACAATCACTGTCATGTCTACACTATCTGTAGATTTCTTCAACTCTCGTGGGAATGGAAATGCTACAGAGTAACACTATTTTCCAAAACTTTCAAAATGAAAATACATAGCAATATGATCTGATTTTGAAGCTGGGTATGAGACAAAGCTATCCTCTCTCTCTTTTTTCCCCTTTGTGGTCCCTCCTGCACCATTTCCTCTGAAGAGAGCAAGGGCTTGCAGATTTCAAAGGTTTTAACTTACTACCACTGAGCAGAGAGTTCTCCTACATGTTTCCAGCATTTGCTACAGAGAAGAATCTGTCCGAGGAAAACCAGAGACTGTCTTGTTCAGCTTCAGTTTTAATGCAGAAATATGAAAGCAGAGAAGGGTTTCTGAGCTCCTCCAGATAACATACTATTGGCTTCAAAGCACTCTGCAACTGACTTTCTTCCAGGGTGGGACTTGTTGAGAACCTCTTTAGCAAATTAAAACTTCACAGAAACAAAGGGAAAACAGAAAGCTCTGCACAATGCGGCCAAGATGTTCACTAGACACTTCACAGACTGGCCAAGGACCAGGAACCCAATTTAACATTTGCAAATGTTTCTGTGAAATATTTGACTCCTCCCTGTACAACTGGAGATTTACAAACTATTAGGGAACATTCAGCTCACTAATGAAACCTTTATAAATACTGAGTGCCAGTGAACTCAGCCAGGGTGCTAAGTCTGCCTGGGCTGGACACTATAGTCTGAAATCATACATTGCATGCTTACCCTTAGACCAGTCCAAATCCTGCACTTTACTAAAGCTGAGCTTGTCATAAATTGATGAGTCAATTGAATGATTCTGACAAATGTCTTTATTTGGGCTGTGAAAAAAAAGTACCAATTATAAAAACCCAAAAAGGCAAATTAACAAAATATGGAGTAGCATCCCTGAAAAGATAACTCAGTAAGAATGACAGTGCTTTCCACTCTGAAGTCCGTCTCTGGGAAGGACATTCACACGTACAGCTCAGGTTCCATCTGCTGGGGTTTGCTGCCTCTGTTTGTTTGTTTGATGTTTGTTTTAAGAAACAGTACAGGAAGACCAAGACATGCTCCAGTCTTCCAAAATTTCAAGGACCATTCTCTCCTTGAAAGAACAGATGGAGTGGAAACGGGACCCTCCAAGGTGCCAACCACAGGCAGCCTTCCTAGTGTGCCCCACCATACCACCCTCTCCGCACCCTCAGAGGAACTTTGTCTAAGGCAATGCTCTCATCCATCTCCAGCCTGCTGAGGGGAAAGCGCTGTGGCCGCTACAGACTAGGATCATGTGTGTAATCGTTTTTATACGTAGCCAAAGCTTGCCTGAAACTGGTGACAATCCTCCTGCCTCAGACTCCCAGTGCTGGAACTTTAGGCCCCAAGCTGTCTAGCTTCTTTTAGCTATTTTTTTTTTTTTGGATTTTCGAGACAGGGGCCATTTTAAAAAGATAAAAACAAAAAATATTTTATGTGTAACTTGAATGCAGGCATATGTACCACATGAATGCAAGTCCAGGTAAAGGGCAGAGAGCTCCGGATGTCCTAAAACAGGAGTTACAGAGGATTGTGGGCCACTCTTAACGTGGATGCTGGCAACCGCCCCTGCTCGGCAAGAGCAAGTGCTCTTAACCACTGAGTGCTCTCCACCTCTTTGGTCATTTATTACAGAACCTTCTGTTTCCATTCATTGACTTCTTGACCTTTGTCAATGAGCAAGTTCTCTGTCCTTGGGACAGAGAGGGCTCAGGTGTTCACAGATAGTTGAAATCTGCCAACCACAGGACTCACTGAAACCCTGGCAATTATTGCTCTTTCCGGACAGGCTCCTTCAGGTAGTGAGGTGGCCATCAAGTCAGGCATGGGATTGCTCGGTTTTGGCCCCTGAGTGCAGCCCAAGTCTCTGTTGTCCCTCCTGGTAAAAACTGCGCGTGAGCCTGACCCCCACCCCAGCAGGTCTCTTCCAGGCAGCCAGTTTCTCTGGTTTGTTCCCTTGGCTGGTTTTCCTATGTTGGAGCTGAGGTCCTTGAAATCTTAAGAAAGGAAGTATGCCCCAAAAATCTGTTCAGTTGTTAGCATAGTCTTCTCCTTCCGTCTAGCCAATTCTTAAAACGAAAATTTAAAGCACCGGGTCGCGGGCCCTGTGGTTGCCCTCTAGAAATTCCTGGAGTGAGAAGCGCATGCACTAGTGCCTGTCTTCCCTGTGCCCGCTCCGGAAGCTTCCCCTGGACTGGGGACCGTGTCCTCGCTAGTGATAGGACGAAACGGAGTGGGAGAAATGAAGTCTTTGTTCCTCCAAGCACCAAAAGCCATCCTTGAGCAAAAGGGTAAGAGTGTAAAACGTCTCAAAGTTTCCCCTGCGAGAGGGAACCAACCATCTCTAATAGACAATGTCTGGTTTGGGAAATGGCGCCCCCAGATGGCTGCCCCGAATCTTGGCGAAAGACTTCGCCCTGGCACCTGGCAGCCTCACCAGGAGCCTGGGAAGACCTGGTACCCCGAAGAAGACAGACAACACGCTCCTCTGAAAAGCCTGTGGGTAAAAACCAAGTGGCGACACTCCTGGAGACAACCAAAAGTTCAGGACCCTAAAGCAGACAGCGATACCACTTACTGCGCGACCTGGTTCAGTACTTAACCCTTCTGTGCCTCAGTTTCCTTATAAATTATGACAACCCAAAAGTGTAACAATCAAGGCACTAGTTTGCCTTCTCAGTGACCATCAAGGTAAGTTTGCTTGTCACCAGGTATCTCCAGGACCCTCAGGTTGCAAGGAGAGAACCGTCTCCCTAAACAGACTCCAATCCATGCTGTGGTCCAGCAACCCCCATGAATGAGTGCGAGGGGGTGTTTGTTAAAGAGAATGATCACGGCCACCAGCTGAGTGGCAGTGAGGATTAATGGAAACAAGATGACATTGATCAGGCAGCTGCTGCATCTTTTTATCTTCTTCCAAGGTTTGTCCTACTGTGTGCTGCTCCACTTGGCTCCGAAGCTGCTGTCAAGCCTAATCCCTCCCCTCTCCCCCGCCGTGCATTTTAACAAGGAAACTGGAAACTTAGCACCCACATCCTTCCGTGTAAAGAAAGGACAGTCCAGTGGTGTGAACACTGGAGGGTAGGGGTGAGAAATTAGTGTCCATTTCAAGTCTGCCTCCTGCGTAGCCGGGAGCTGCATAGTGGAAATTAAGACACCAGCATACATGCGGCTTTTTCGTTTTCACTCCTTCGCAGGTCTTCGGTAGACTTTCAGGATCCCATTCTCGAGTGCAGGAGGAAGCTCGCTTTCCCGGCATCCAGCCCACCCCGCGACCTTCGCGGGGGCTAGGCACAACTGGGGTTGACAAGTTCCAAAACTTGGAGGTGCCCTAAGCATCTGAGTGTGAGAGCGAAGGTCTTGCCTCTCCAGAAATCTAGCAATCAGCAAAGGTTTAACCAAGCAACAGAGAGACTGGGGAGGCTTTCTTTGTCCGTCAAGATTCTTCCGCGCCCTAAAGACAGAGAAGACCAAACGGAGAGGCAGGACCAAATGCAGGAGCTGCGAGAGCTATTCTTGAGGCCTGCAGCTTTTGAGCTGGAGGTTGTTCGCTGTGCACTGGGGTATGGGGGCGTGGCGGAAGGGGACCTACCTACGACTGGCGACCAGTAAGCAGCCTCCCCTAAGCAGAATGCCCGGGCCTGGCACTGCCGACCACAGTACAGGCACTGCTTGCTAACTAGGTGAGAATCCATGTAGCTTCTCTTCCTGGAAGTAGGCAGGGAGTAGGCAGAAGAGGCTCAACATGGACTTTCTGAGGCAAAGGCGTGCAGCTTTGCGTAAACTGTGAGGAGGGGGAAGAAACCTGTGAACCAAGGAGTCTCCAGGGAGCACTGAAGAGCCTGGGCTAACATAGGCGCGCCAGCTGCGTGCTTCTCCAGGAGTTCGAGCCTCCGGGCTACGTAAACTCACACAGAAACCCCCGTGGGGACGAGTGTCATTGGGCCGTGCCTTGCACACAGACAGTGGTCCACTCTCTGCGGGAGGCTAATGCCCTGCTCCCCAGCAGCTGGCTGGCCTCGCAGGCGAGCCTCTCTCTCTCTCTCTCTCTCTCTCTCTCTCTCTCTCTCTCTCTCTCTCTCTCTCTCACACACACACACACACACACACACACACACACACACACAGGCGCTTGGCGGGTAGTGGACGAAAGGAACGGTGCACGACTCGAGATGGAGAAGAAAATGCAGCTGGAGCCGGGTGGGGTCCAGGCCAAGTGGCACCGATGCTGTAAGAGTCTGAGACAGGCCTCCTGGGTTTCCACCCGCCCGGCAAGCAGGCGGCCCGGAGCTAGACCTTGCTCTCGGGAACAGTGGGGACTCCCGTACGATTTCGGGCGACCCCTGGCGGCGAGCGGGACGGGTACGAGGTCCGCAAACAATGCCTAGGCCCGCGGGAGTGCGCCAGGCGCATGGGCAGCCTGCCGCTTGCAGGAACACAAAAGCGAGTGACTCAAACTAGGCGGCTTGACTTTGGGCTTCTTGAGCTCCCACTCAGGGGTCTGCAGGCGGGAGATGACCCCATGGGAGTGCTTTGGGACCATGAGTAATGGATATTAGAGAGCCTTGAATCTCATCCCAGGACCCAAGTCCTAGCATTTCAGGGTTCTGGCTCTGCGTAGCTGTTTGATTTAACCTGTTTGTGTTTACGTGACTTGTTTTCAACTAGTTTGTATCTGGGGAGAAGGACTTTTAAGCCTCTGGCCGCTTCAGTTAGACACAGGAAAGCTGCCCCAACCTTTCTTCAGGAGAGTAAGAAAAATGGAAGCTAGACCTTTCGAGACTCAGACAGCGCTCCTGCGTTGTCTATTGCCAGAAGCGGGTAGGAGATAGCATATTGTTGGCATCCCATCGCTCCTTTACCTCGTAGAAACTGCGAAGTCACAAAAAGTGCTGGCCACTGAGCCCCCAGTGCATCTTCCAGAAGGATGGGAACGGGCAGCAGTGATCAGGGCCTGCTGAAGGCTCTAAGTGTCCAGGAAGCAACGTCCCTACCTACCTTACATATGAAAGAGCATCGCTTCCCGGGAACGGGGGTCCCTACCCAGGTCCTACAAGAGCCCACTGAAGAGGAAGCTGACCCTTAAGGGGTAGGTTTGGGAGAAGGAGCACACACACACACCCCTGCCCCTGAGCGCGCGTGCGAGCCCACACACTGTCTCTCAGTGGTCCCATACACTCGCTCCCTGGCCTAGCACCTTACTGTTCATGGCTAGTCTCCATCCTCGTACAGTTTATAGCCCTCCGGCACTAGGTTCCCTATTCATACAGAGCAGAGCAGGAGGGCCTGTTGCTTCGCTTCTCACATCCGGTGACCAGGGTGGTGTCCCTGGTTGTTACTGGATGAATGAGCCAAGGGTGCGGAGGACATGCTTTTGGAAACCTCTAGGCAGGAGTCTGCCTGCCTTGTATCTTCCCAACCTGTTAACCTCCTGTAGCTAATATTCCTAAGCCCAGTTATTGCTTCGGCGGCCTCTCCCGAGGCCATCCTGAGCTCTTTATGTTTTAGTGCCCGTTCTGCCCTCAAGTATGGACATCCCTTCAGAAGGCAAAGTCTCTTCTCCAAAGAGGAGAAACTCTTGTGAGTTCGACAAGCCCTCTACAATGACAGAATCATATAGAAACCCCAGCAAAATAGCAACTCGATGCATCATTGCTATTACGTTTTAAAATTCAGAGTGCATCGAAAGGCAGTGGGAAATCCACTTCACGAGCCAGCCTGCTCCCCTTCGGCTGGAAACGAAGGTCTCCCGTGCAGCCTCGAGCATGCAGTCCTAGGCTGGAACTCTGAGGCACAAAGAGCCCAGAGTTGCCGGTTCGTGGTTTCCCGGGGACGCAGTGCTGATACCAGGGGCTGAGGCATATCAATAAGCGTGTAGGCCACGCGGGGCGTGAAACCCGTTCCAGCCCCGACCCAACCTCGAGGCTGCCAGCCTTGCTCCACGCGTGCCCTTAACTTTCGCCCCCTTGGCCTCGCTCTTGCTCGCGCGCAGTGGGACGCAGGGGCCTCGCTAGTCCGCTTGCAAGGGGGGTTGTCAGAGCGCGCGCGCAGCGGCTGCTGCATCGGGGTGGGGGCGCAGCCCGAATTTCCTGCCAGTTAGCGCGTGAGGGGCATTCTTAACGCAAAACCAGTTCCAGAAAGTAGTGACCTGCCTCCTCAGATTACTCCGGGCTGGCTCCTCCCTTGCTCCCCACTCCACCTCCAGATTTGCATAAAAAAGGCCAAGAAAACTCTGGCTGGGCCCCAACCGCCGCTCACTCTGCTCCCCCGGGTCGAGCCCCCCGGAGCTGCGCGCGGGCTTGCAGCGCCTTGCCCGCGCCGACTTCCCAGCGCCCGGCTTCGCGCTCTCGTGTCGCCGGCTTTCCAGAGCTCACGAGCAGAGCGAGCCGGTCCGGGACGAACTCAGTCTCCGGCTGCCTCGTTCATCCCCAACTCGGCTGCCTCCACCCCCCACCCCATCCTCGGGGGTCTCAAGTCCACGATGCCTCGGGGCCCTGGCTCGCTGCTGCTGCTAGTCCTCGCCTCGCACTGCTGCCTGGGCTCGGCGCGTGGGCTCTTCCTCTTCGGCCAGCCCGACTTCTCCTACAAGCGCAGCAACTGCAAGCCCATCCCGGCCAACCTGCAGCTCTGCCACGGCATCGAGTACCAGAACATGCGGCTGCCCAACCTGCTGGGCCACGAGACCATGAAGGAGGTGCTGGAGCAGGCGGGCGCCTGGATTCCGCTGGTTATGAAGCAGTGCCACCCAGACACCAAGAAGTTCCTGTGCTCGCTCTTTGCCCCTGTCTGCCTAGACGACCTAGACGAGACTATCCAGCCGTGCCACTCTCTCTGCGTGCAGGTGAAGGATCGCTGTGCCCCGGTCATGTCCGCCTTCGGCTTCCCCTGGCCCGACATGCTGGAATGCGACCGTTTCCCGCAGGACAACGACCTCTGCATCCCCCTTGCTAGCAGCGACCACCTCCTGCCGGCGACAGAGGAAGGTAAGTCTTCCGTCTTCGTTCCACCCACTCCCAACTAGCCTGAGGTGCTAGGACTGGGGGCGGGGAGACTCCGTAGCCTCCACTCCAGATCCTGGTTAGTCCCGGCTGGGGGTTCTTAGAGATGGCTGAAGCTCTCTCCCTGCCCTGATCGGCTGCCATACTGTGTACCAAACTTAAGATATCCATCCCCGTGCCAATACCCCTCTCTGGTTATAACAGCTCCCCTTAGGGAGTTAAGAAAGTCAAACGAAAGTGCCAGATCTTGTTTGGAGATGCTCGCTCTGCGGCCACGCTTCTGAAAGCGTTTAGCGTGGCCCGGGTCCTGGGGATGAACACCCAGGCCAGAGGATTCTACTTAGCCCCTCTCCTCACGTTTTTATCCCACTGGACAAAAACACACGATACACACTGATCGCCCTTTGAGCTACTTTTTATCCTTTGCTAATTTAGGTCTTGGAGATAAAACGAAGACTGGCTGGGAGTGAGTGGAACCCTGGATATCGGTTTTAACTGCCCAGGTGTTGGAGGAAGAGAGGATAAAGGGAATCTTCAGGATTCGTCTTTTTGTTACTATCAGCTTTTATCTGAGGAGTGGTTTTAATTAGCTGGAGAAAATCATGCAAAAGAGTTCCCTCAAGTTTTTAGAAAACAGAGAGAAGTTCATAGGCAAACACCATCAAAGCAATGAAAACCTCATGGGCGCTTGCTATTTTTTCTGAAAGGAAAAAGTATACAATGTGTCTGAGCTGATTTAGGCCCTCTAAAATAGAAAGGGGCTCCTAATCCCTCTCCCGGATCCAGCAGCATCTCCCTTTCAATCTCTAATTGTTTTCCTGCAGACATCATTAGTTAAAGAAAATACAAAGTTGTTTAGCAATCTTTCCTGGCAGGCACCATGAGTCTGCAATCATCTTATTGGTTAGGTTTCTAATTTATTGCAAATGTTTGGCATTTTTCAAACATTTGTCCAACATATACCAGAGTAACCAATACAGGTTGGTGGCATTTCATAGACATTCTGAGCGCCCCCCCAAAGGAAGTGTTTCTCTCAGCATGGGGAAAGCTGAGGCAGTTTTGTGTGGGCTGCTTTTGATAAACTGGGTATTTTCTCCAAAATTCACTTTCTCCCTTCAAAATAAGCCCGTATGCCTGCAAATTCTGCTCTTCGATATTTTTAAAATCGGGTATCTTTTCTATTATGAGTCACGAAGGGGTGTGTGTGTGTGTGTGTGTGTGTGTGTGTGTGTGTGTAAATTCGATTTCATACTAGTGAAAATCTATATAATTGCACTCAAATTTTAAAGACAACATTAGGCATATTTATAAATCAGAGGAAAAATGTTTTCTTCTTTTTCATGAGCATGTGTTCTCTTACAACAGTGTTAGACCGATAGCTGTGTGAGCACACAAAATCCCTGGCTCTGCTCAGACAAAGCCCACAGAAAGTTTTCCTTGCTCTGGATCAGCATGTTTGTTTGCTTGCATAGGATAGGCAACAAGCGCCTGGACCAGGGATCTGGAGGGGAATAATGAAATAAGTCAGTCAAACACAAACTTGGCAGGAAGCGGAAGGTGAAGGAGAGCCAGTTAGAGCTGGCTGTTGGAATTACTGAGATGTGCTTCCAAGATGCAAACAGGCCCTGAGGGTTCCCCACAGCACACCACTAGCCTTCCTTCCGGGCCCAGATGAGAAAATTTATGCAAAAGATAACCCCAGACCAAGCTCCCTGCTGAGCAGGAGGGGTTTTCTGCCCGTCCTGCAGATTAGAACCATCTCTTTACCGTACTTTATGGTCATACATCTTCCCCTGTCCCTCCGGGGTTTGGATCTTTTGGTGCTTTCTAAGTAGATACTCGGGAATGACTGAACTCATCCCAGGATTGAGGAGGATGAACTGAAAAGCTGCAGCCTCTCCGGGTCATCTTGCAGCACCCACCTATCCACTGTCCGCAACTCCCTTTTGGTTTGGGGGACAGTGCTATTAAGCAGGATGTGCAGCCATTCTATTTCACCCAACCAGAAATGGAGAATGTGGCACTTAGGAGCGAGGGGCCCTATTTTTTATAGAGGAGGCAGAAGCAGGGTCACATAGGACAATGGCCACTCTGCTCAGGCTCAGGCTGTATCCTTGAGTTGTTTACAAACGCCGCCTGCTGTTCCTGTTGAAGCAAACTCACTAAAGCCCTTTTCCCGCGTTTCCAGCTCCGAAGGTATGTGAAGCCTGCAAAACTAAAAACGAAGATGACAACGATATCATGGAAACGCTTTGTAAAAATGATTTTGGTAAGTAACTGACACCACAGACTTCACGGCCATCCAAGCTTCATTGGCTGGGGAAAGTTAAAGTGTAAACCAGGATGAAGTCTCCAGATGTGGCTAGGTGGCACATGGTCACATCGCCTGCTCCCTAGGAACTAACTGGTTCTCAGTTCTCATCATGTCTAACTGTGTCGTACTGAGTCACCCTGGATCATGTTCCCTGTTTCCTTAAACAATAATCAAATGGGAATTTCTCAAATTGCGGGTGCCCAATGGCTACCTTCTAATCTCTCTTTGGCTCTTGTGTGTGTGCGCGCGTGCCAACGCACAGAATCCTGTGCCGTGTGTCTTTCTCAGTTGCTTGAGAGGTGCGCCAGAAAACTAGAAAGCATGCGCGACCCTCGGCAAAATAGATTCAAGCCCCTAAACTGGCCCAAAATAAACACTTGCTCTGGCACCAAATGAAAATATTTCCAACCTCTTTGTAGCACAGAGTGACACGTTTGTCACTGTTTTACAAAGAGTCAGAAAAGAAGAAAGTTTTCCAGGTTAGGTGATGCTGTTGCTTGTGGGACAGACGAAGTGTGACTGTACGGGCGGTGTTATCCACGGAGCTCAAACAGTAAGTCGCGCTCCTAAGGGGGTTATAGGAGGAAAGATAGACTTTCTTCACAGAGAACACCACTTGGGCCTACCTACCGTCCTCACGTCCCCAGGGGAAGGAAGGAGATGAGCTAGACACAGAGGCAAAGCCAGAATCAGAATCAGGCGTGGCTAAGGACTTTACCCAGAATGCACTGCTGTTTTAATCCTCCAATGAGCAGGCATCCTTGGTTGTTTTATTGTTCAGTCAGAATTTGCAAGTTATTGGTGAGTATAGAAGGCCACTGGTCCACAAGCCCACATGGATTCTAAGAGATCCACATTGACATTTCTGCACACTCAGCAAACCCTTACGACTGGGGAAACTGGTCCAGGCTGCGACTGTTGATAATGACCTTGCCACCCTGAAATCTCAGGCTGTGGCGTCTCTGACGCTGAGAACAGTCCTGGCCACCATTCTTCATTCACTTTAAATGTTTTCAGGAAGTGTCCTGAGTTGAGCCTTGGCCGGTCCCTGAACTACACCCTGACACAAGGAAAGATGTGACACTGTCGAGGGAGGAGATCGGCAGCATTAGCGTCCCAAGTCCTTTCCCACAGGAGGAGTCATGGAGGGGCCATCAGGTTTCCTACGTCTGTATTCAAACATACAGACCTCAAACTATCACGGGGCCAGGCATGTCAGTAGTGGGCAGTGTTCAGTCTCAAGAGTCTTACCAATTCACAATCCTTGACTGCCACAAGGCAGATAATTATTTAGTTAAATTTAGGAATCTGAAATATTTTCTCCTGGCAGCCTATGCTCTTGTATACCACACATAAGATTTCTCTAATGACTTTCATGGGACTCCAAAGCAGTTATATGTAGGAGACCACACATGCACGTACGCACATACACGTCACTTGCTTGCTCTGTGGCTTACCTCACAGAAGACAAACTGATGGGAAATGCTGTACAAAGGTCTGGGCGAAAGAAGCAGTGTGAGTGTGCTGTACGGTGTAGCAATCAGGAGCACTGTCCTCTGTCCCCTATGGGGACAATGAGGGAGTATTTCGTTTTGTCTCTGTTCTTTGGGGAGGTAGCAGATGGAACAGCTGAGCAAAGGCGCTTATTTAACTTGCAGCATCGACAGGCACACAGCACTCCCCACCCAAACCCCCTCCTTACTTACACCATGTGCCACCGGGCCCAGGACTGTCACCTCCAACTCCCCGCATCCCCGTACACAGTATGCCACTGGGTGGGGACTGTCACCTGTGCATCCCGCCACATCCTGTATCCCCAGCCTTACCTTCCAGAGCAAGAATGTTATTTGGGGTCTTTAATTCCCTATGTTTTGTTTCAGCTTCAAGTCTAAGGAAGAATCCCACTTCCCCCATGACATATATTTTAGAGCTAAAGAAGGGTAATGAACACACTTCCAGCTCAAAATAATAATTTTTCTGGTGTTTGACGCTCAGGAATGTTTCATTGCACTGGCCCCCTCTGTGTTAGAGACTACACTCTTTCCTAATGGACAGTCCGTTTCTATGGTGGCCTCTCGTCCCCTATCAGAATCACAAGAAGATGTGACATTTCCACACGGTTTATTCCTTAAACTCTGGGGAGTCAGCACTGTGGGTCAGATGAGAACCGTATCAGACAAAACTCATTCACCAAGTCACAGCACCCATGCTTTACTGAGTTAAGTACCCATCATTTCCTTTTTGGCTGGAGAGTCAGCTCAGTTGTGTTCCCTGTCTGAATTATTTTTAAAAGGAAAAGAAAACCTCAAAGACATCCACACACAAAATTCTCCACTATTACTAATTTAAACAATGCATTAAACCCCATCAAAGTTGGGGAGTCATACACGCGTGTCATCTGTTACAGCTGTCAGTGGCACCAAGAGTCTTAGGACACAATGGAGTTGAGCTTCACAAGGACAGGAATCTGACACTGCCTGGAAAGAACACGGTGGTAGTGTTGAAAGAGGTTTGGGGACTAAGCTGGGACACAAGCTACCTGGGTGGCCTGGTACAAGTCATGGACCCTTCTCTAAATTTGCATCTTCGTGTACTAATGAGCTTTTAATGGGATGACCCTTTCTAACCTGAAAATTCTATCCTCTTCCTGCATGTGTGGAGTCCTGAAATTTAATCCCAGCGTGTGTATTTCCCAAAGCACAGTGTTCGTGGCTATAAAACGTGTCTTTTATAGTAAACAATGTACTTTTTGGTCTCAATGTTCTAATGACTCTACATACACATTTTGGAAACAGTACATACATGATCTGTAAATGCCTTGGCCTTGGCTGGGCAAATGAGAGCACATGAGGATGAAGTCTTCAGAAAAACACTTTTATGGCTAAACATGTTGTGCTCTTAAAAAGGAGACTTGCATAGTTTTCCTCCTTGTTACTTTTCCCAAATCAAAAGCAGCTGCAAGGTCCACTCTCCTTCCCCTGTAATCTGTTCTTCAGAAAGCGGTGACTGTGGTACCATTTCCTCACAGGTTTGTCCAGAAACCTCTGTGACACAGTAAGCCCAGTTTAACCTGTGCAGCCTGGGAAACTCATGTTTCACCCAAGAGTTAGACATTTCTCCCCATGCTGAAGTCTCCTCCAGTAGGGGAGTCATTTGCTGAAGGTAGCAAGAACCACATGCCAAGGGGCTTACCTACACAAAAGCTCCGTATGAGAAGTTCACTGAGTTGAGTCCTGTAGGAAGGCTCTGAACCAGTGACTGATTTGAAGCAAAATCCACAGCCAATGCTTTGGGACTTTAGAAATGGAGCCACCTACTGCCCCCAGGACCAAAGCCCCTTCTTCCAAGCCCTTGCCTTTTTGGTTGTAGGACTCTCCTCTTCCTCCCACAGGCCAAGTGCAGAACAGGCAGCAAAGCTAACAATCCACCCGGTTCTCCCTCATCCTAACTCATGTTCTGTTCTGCCCCTGCCCCTCTTGTCTTCGCAGCACTGAAAATCAAAGTAAAGGAGATAACCTACATCAACAGAGACACCAAAATCATCCTGGAGACCAAGAGCAAGACCATTTACAAGCTGAACGGCGTGTCAGAAAGGGACCTGAAGAAGTCGGTGCTGTGGCTCAAAGACAGCTTGCAGTGCACCTGTGAGGAGATGAACGACATCAACGCGCCCTATCTGGTCATGGGACAGAAGCAGGGTGGGGAGCTGGTGATCACCTCCGTGAAACGGTGGCAGAAGGGCCAGCGAGAATTCAAGCGCATCTCCCGCAGCATCCGCAAGCTGCAATGCTAGTTTGCTAGTGGGGTGGCTTCTGACCGGCCAGGCCCTAGGCTCTGTGGACCACTTCCGCTCTGTGGACCACTTCCGCTCTGCGAACTCACTTCCGGTTTCCCAAGCACAGTCCTGAAAGCTCCAGCCCCAACTTGGAGCAGCTTGCCCTGCCTCTTGCATGTGTGTATCCCTAACGTTTCCTGAGTTACAAGGCCCTAGGAGGCCTCGGGAATGGATAGCTGTTTTCACATAGAGCGAAAGCCCGTCCAGATCTTGTAGAAATATCCAAACTAATAAAATCGTGACTATTTTTATGAAGTTTGAAGACAGCTCGTTTTAAGGTTAGTTGTGAGTAAGTAGTACCATGACCTGAGGGGCATTTTCCCTCTCTGGTCAGTCCGTTGGTTTGTTCTGTGCACTAAGGTTGCCATGTCAGGCAAATTGTTTCGTTTTTCTCTGTGGTCTACCCTTATGGGTCCCAGACTTGGTTGAGATAAAGCTGGCTGATATCTCAACATCTTCCTCTGTTCCAGCCTGGGCGTCTACATCTTAACAGACACTTCACTGCTCATTTCACACCCTCATTATCTTCGCCTGCTGCATGCATCCCATCCCAGCTACAGAACTTCAATTTATAAAAGTACAATAAACCACTCCTCATTGCATGAAGCCTTCAAATAAAGGACAAAGCAAATACATTGGCTTGAGCATTTTAAACTTTGTTTAAAGCATTTTTACTCTATTTTTTTTTTGTTTTTGCAAATTAAATCATTGTAGCTTACCTGTAATATACGTAGTAGTTTACCCGGAGAAGTTGTAAAAATATTGCTTTAACCAACACTGTAAATATTTCAGATAAACATTATATTCTTTGTATATAAACTTTACATCCTGTTATACCTAGTCTTTGTCTTCTGTCATGTCCCCTTTGACCAAGGAGCTGGGAGGGAGACCTGAGGCTCAGCCGTCCCTCCAGCAGGTTGGACGCTCCCAGCTAATCCAGGTTTTGATCAGGAATCGAATCGCCTCTTCCTTCGTTAGCATGTACCTCACATCTCAGCCAGAATTCATCACTGCTACCCCTGCAAACTCCAGAGGCTTGAAGGCTCCTGTTGGCCCTTCTCAGTGGTTCAGTTATGTGCAATGCAACTCTGACCTGCAGGGCCACATGCTTTATAATCCTGCTGCTCCCTGCAGGAGATTCTTACTGTGAGAAAGCAGCCCTTGTGAACATGGTAATTCTGTCCCCAGGTAAGCTCTGCCCACTGAGGTAAAAAAAAAAGTCACAATTTGGAGGACATCACTGGAAGCCAGGATAAAGGGAGAGGGTGCTGAAAAACAGGAGACAAGTCAAACAGACAGCCATAAATGCCTGCCTCAATCCATGGAGGCCACTATGACAAAGTAGCTTAGACTGGGTAGTTAAAATCAACAGAAATCTATTTCTTAGGGCTCTGGCACTTGGAGAGGCTAAGGTCAAGGAGCCAACAGATTCAGTGTTTGGTGAAGACTCTACTTCATAGATGGCTCCTTCTCACCATCTCCTAACGTGGTAACGGGGGTGAAAACCTAGCCTGGACCTCTCTAATAAGAGCAGTGGTCTCATTTCTGCCATCATGACATAGTCACAAAGGCTCCACTTTCTAATACCAACTCACTGGGGACTCGATCTTAAGATGAGTTTTGGAGGGACACAGTAGACCTTAGCAATGTCAACTCATATTCTTCGTTATTTTATTATAAAACTTACTTAGAAATTCCAGCCAACACATGAAACAGAGGCCCAGAGGCCAGGTGGCACAGATTCCGCCATCTGCTCAGTGTAGAGGTGAGCTGTGGGGACACGAGGGCCTTGCCTTTGCACACGTACTTAGCAAGTCTTTACTGACAATGTGCTTTTTAGGTAGTAAGGACACAGGCATCCGTCTTTCTCCTTATAGATATATGTGAAAAAATGAGAAACAAACAACTATGAGATTACATCTGTAAAATGGGTGACTTGTCTAGAGATGGAGTTCAGATCATATGAGCACAGCAGTTCCCTGTCTATTCTGACTTTCTAAAAGATTTTTTTGTTTTTTTTTTTAGTGTGCATGCGTGTGTGTGTGTGTGTGTGTGTGTGTGTGTGTGTGCGCGCGCGCGCATGCGCGCGCGCGTGCCTACACAAGAGTTCAATGCCTGAGGGGTCCAGAAGATGGCATCAGAGACCTGAAGCTGGAGTCACAGATAGTTGTGTGTCACCCGATGTGGGTACTAGGAAGTGAACTTGAGTTGTCTGCAGAAACAACGCATGCCCTTAACCAGAGTCATCTCTCCAACCCCGAATCTGACATTTTTAACTGTGGCCGTGTGAGGACTTCATCTAACAGCCTTTTCTCCATCCAGCTGAGCAGCCACTTATCATGCATCCATGACCATCTCTCTACATCCTCTTGCTCTAGCTGATGTGTCCACTGTGGTCCCATGCTGTCCAGTTTAGTTGGTCACCTTCATTTTCCTCTGCACGATTCCACCTTGCATCTGATCCTCAAACTCCAGGCAAAGTCCCTGGCTATCTACAAAGGATGACCAGAACTACTGGGGAACTCTGTGTGTGTGTGGGGGGGTCCCTGCAAATGCTCTATGCCTGGCAAAGTAACAATTCATATGAGGCAAGAAAAGAAAAATCCGGTTCAGCATGACTTAGTTAGCCAGTGTTGTTTCAATCTTCTAGAGTCTGACCCAAGCAATTTATTTTTGACATACTTTCACACAGTACAACTTTGGACAAAGTTTCTTCAAGACAATGATCACAATACAGTTTAAGACATGACTGCACTGAAACTTCTTTGCAAAGTACCTGTGACCTTTACCAAAAAAGAAAAGGGCTCCATTAACTGAGAAACAATGCTTAGAAGTCTGGGAAGGGTCTAAATCAACAGAATAGTCTGGAGATTTGGGTGAGGCCTGGCCCTACAGATAGCAAAAGATCATCAAATTAGTAAATACATCCATTTCCAGCTTTCTGGGCAGAAACAGTTGTACATTCTTCCACTGAAAATAAAGTGTACAAGTTGAACAAGTTTGCTTTCCCTTGTGTTGCTTGTGAGCATGAGAACCTCGTGCCCGTTACAGAATTTACGGTCAAACGGTTAAACTGGGAGATTTGGGGATCAGGAAAAGAACAAAAATAAGGCAAAGACCAAGGAAGAAAATAGTAAATAAAAAATCAGGATCAGAAGAGAGATAGATGCAATGAGGCAGAAGCAGTGAGAAGAAACAAGTCGGAAGGAACAGAGGCCCAATGGCAAAGGATATCATCGCCGCCCTTGGGAGGAGGAGGCTGGAAGAACGGAGTTCAAAATCATTCTCAGCTGCGCAGCAAGTTCAAAGCCAGCCTGGGCTACAACAGGGCACGTCAAGACAAACAAGCAAACAAACTTGGAAGAAAGCCATCTGCTTGAATGTTCTCTCACCATACAGGCCACATGTTACATTCTTACATCACGGGATACACAATCCAGGACTCTACGAAACTCTGACGCCAGACAGGGCCTCCCTCAGTCACGCTAGCTCATGCCACTGCCTGCTTCTTGTCATGTGTGTCTTTCTGTAGACCTTCCGGCCACCACTCATCACATTCCCGCCTTTGACATTGTCAGAAACAACAAGGTGTGCTTGTAGTTGTTTGTATTAATGAACATAGCTTATTTGTTCTTGAAATGGTTGTGACTGTAGTCTTTCTTGTGTGTGTGATTTTTGATTTTTCAAGACAGGGTTTCTCTGTGTAGCCCTGGCTGTCCTGGAACTCGCTTTGCAGAGCAGCCTGGCCTCCAGCTCACAGAGATCAGCCTGTCTCTGACTCCCGAGGTAACTGTAGTCTTAATTACATCTTAACCACCAGATTCTTTTGTACACACATGGAAACATGACAGTGCATCCATGGATGGAAGCATGAAGGGCTGTGGACTTCTGAGTTGCTTTAAATGATTTGTGACTTATGGAGAAGCTTAAACACTTATAAAAGATTCGCCTAAACAGAAAAGCTAAGGATTATATAATTATAGATCCCTAGGCAGCTCGTGCCTCTTCCCTTTAATAAATAACTCAAGATAGGATTTGCTCTATCAAAACAAATGTAAGTGTCTTTTGAGTGGCACTTCCCAGTTCGCAAAGGATAAAAAGTAATGCTTATAAACACAGTTCAGTGGACTCAAATTCACAGCACAGAGGGCTCAGCTACCCAAAAGTACTCTCCATCCCCCACTCTGTTTTCTCATCGGCAATGATCTGTCTGAATACTTTGCCCTACAGCACATCCACTATCAGGTTTTCAATGTTCTATAGTGAAGGGGGGACAACATTGAAAATCAAATCCAAGCATAAGCCCTCGACACTGCCCTTTGCCCTATATTTCCCCTATGCAGTTACTGAGTCTGCAGGATTGAACTGTGTGATGTTTGCCTGAGAAACACACTATGTATGTACAAACTACTTTATTAACTCAGCAAATATTTACTGACCGCCAGTTATTGGACAGTGGTTCATTCATCAATAAATATACATCAAGTGTATATCCACCAGTCAGACGCTTATCTAAGTGTGGATGCAGCAATTCTCCCTAGTTCAACTTTATCCTAGAGGAATTATGCCAGATTCTGGTGATACAAGCACAGGCATTCCAAAAGGACTCAGAACCCAGTAAAGAGAGGCACACACCATCAACATGGTGTCAAAGCGACCTGTCCATCACCTTCAGGGATGTGCAGATGAGAGAATAGCTAACCAAAGTAGAAAACAGAATGCTTGGCTCAGGTCGAGATTAGGATCATTCGAGAAATGTCAGTGGCTCACACCAGAATGCCATCTATTAAAACAGTTAAGAGAGACTGCACTGCCTGCGGTGGTTAATTTAAGCTGTTAGCTTAACTGGATGGGGAAATGCCTAGTGCATTAGTAAACCCAGCTCTGGGCATCTAGAGTGATGTCATGTGTGCTCTGATTCAATCCTTGATAGGTACATAATATGATAGCATTGTCAGGAAGAGGCAGGAAGTGGCACTGAGTTGAAAGAGCAGTAAGAGGTCACAGGGAAGGTGTCTTGAAGGCTGCATCTTACTTGGTCTCTTCCTGTATCTCCTTTCCCTGCTTTCTGGTGCCATGATTGAACAGCTCTACACTACCATGCCCTCCCCACTATGGTAGAGTGAACCCTCTAAAACTGTGAGCAAACAGAAACCCTCTCTTTCCTTTCAGGTTGTCCGTGTGAGGCATTTTGTTGCAATAGCAGAAGGCTGACTCTGGGGATATCTGACCTTGCTACTCCGAGATGCCATCTAGACACAGAAGCCACCTTCCTTTTCTAAGTGATGGTGACCATGCCTGGAAGACCTTCTGGTGTGAGGACAGCCACACCACCTCCTCTGATCCTACCTGCACACCACCGACTAAGCCTGCTGGGTCCACCGCAATAGCACCAACTCCTGCTCTGAGCCTTTCCTGCTTTGCTCTGAAGCCCATGAATTCACAACGCTGAGCATCCTCCAGCTCAGCTAACGCAGGAGACAGGACCAACCTCAGCCAACCTGAAAGGATTACCCACAACCGCCATGGGTGGAAGTAGAAATGAAGGACAGAGGAAGTTTGAGAACCTCGCAAAGAGGTGGGAATCCATCCATTCCGAGATGTGTCTGAAACTGTAAGCAAGTGCTCTTTCTGAGCCTAACTTTTCATTCTTTTGAATATGCATCGACAGGCACAGCTGGTGATTTCTACAGCAACTGCGTGTTCAGAATTTTGAAGATCTGTCGAAACCATTTTCCAAAGCGGTTGCACTTTACAAGGCTGCTTGTAGTTTGCGAGGAATTTCACATCTTCACCCGAACTTGTCATTATCTGGAGTTTTCCTGCCAGCCATTCCGATGGGTATGAAGCCGCGTTCCACTGTGGCTTTGACCTGTATTTCCCTACTGATTTTTGATGGCGCCATGATCCACGCCAGCCCCAAAGTATAAATAACCCCACAGTTCGTGATTTGTGAACAGAATGTGGTGTGTTCCTGGGATGGAGTATTATTCATCCCCCAAAAGCAGTGGAGTGCTGAGGCATGTTACATGTATGATGTATGAGTATCGGAAGCACAGCGCTGGCATGTAAGGAGCCAAAGCCAAGCAAATGCTTTGTTGACTCCCATGGGAGGCCCTGCCCTTTCTGAGGAGTAAATGGGGGGAAGGTAGGAAGGAGGTGGGGTGAGGGAACAGGAGGAGAAGAGGGAGAGGAACTGTGGTGAGCATGTAAAAGAAATTAAAAATTCAATAAAAATATGAAAAAAGATGCCGGGCAAAAGTCCATATAATTTAGAGTTGCATTGATATGTAACACCCATTACAGACAAGCCACAGAGATAGAAGGAGGATTCGTGGTCACCAAGGGCGGGCAAGGAAGGAATAGAGTGGCAGCTAATGAACTTGGGGTTTCTTGGTGGGGATAATGGCAGTGTTCCCGAATCAGTGGTGTTGGCTGATCCAGTTTGTGAGTCAATAAGAAACATCAAGCTTAAAAGGGTGGGTCACAGAGTGTGTAAGTAAGATTTCAGGTGTGCTCTTCTGCAATGTCAGGTGTCCCGAGGTTGGAAATCACACAGTGGGTGTGGTCACTGAATGGAGCCCAGCTTCTGGGCTATCAGTGCCAGTGCCTTAACCACCACAGTGCCTACTGGGCCTTCTTCTTGTCTCAAATCTCAGGTCTCTGCTGACACAGTCGCTCCTGTCAGATCCACTACTGTCAGACACCAGATCCCTATACCTGACTTTGTGTTTCTGTTTGCCTTTCGGCAAAATACAAAAAGCGATGATCATTTTCAATAGGGGCACGAAAGCCAGTCGAACAGTGATATGGAACTCCCCTCTGTATGCTGTGATTACCATTGGTTAATAAAGAAATTGTCCTGAGCCTACAGCAGGGCAGGGCAGAACAGAGCTAGGCAGGGAAAACTAAACTGAATGCTGGGAGAAGGAAGGCAGAGTTTAGAGAATCCACGGAGCCGCGGCCAGAGACAGACACGCTGAAACTTTGCTGGTACGCCACGACCTCATGGTGATGCACAGATTAATGGAGATGGGTTAAATTAAGATGTAAGAGTTAGCCAATAAGAAGCTAGAGCTAATGGGCCAAGCAGTGATTTAATTAATACAGTTTCTGTGTGGTTATTTCAGGTCTGAGCTTCTGGGCGGCCAGGAAACAAATGAACAGCCTCCTTACAACAAAACAGAACAGGCCCAGGCTATGCCCTTCATGTTGACTTCTTTCTCCCAATCATGTCAGAGAGCACCTCCCAGTGGTGCAAAAACATGTATCCTAATTAACAAGGTATTGAACTAAGTAGTGCAGTAATGTGCCATGCAGCAGCAGGGATGTGTTTTAAGAAATCCATCACTAGGCGATTTCGCTGATGTTTGTCCCCCAATAAAGCCATACGAACTATGACAGGTACGGTGCCAGTGGGTTACAGAATCTTATGGCACCACAATAGTACAGAATCCACTGTTAACTTGAACATGGTTATACAGGGCACATGTCTGCAGCACATGCCCATTACAACATATTAGTAGTCTTATATAAAACAAGAACTCACACAGATGTACGGCATATGGTCACTGTACAATGAGCAGTAGCAGGTGCTAATTCTGAGCCTCATGAAATCTGAGGGCTCATTGGAAGCCTCTTTTCTTACTTGCAGCCCATAACCCTGTGTAGTTCTCAAGGGCTCTGGGATGGGTAGATACGGAAAGGCTGTAGCCACAGTAACAACAGCCCTCTCTCATTTGGAGAGGACCCTCTGCAGGCGATAGCTGAGGGGGACCATCGGTGCTTTCTCTCTCTCCAGATGCCAGTGAGAGGCCTGGAGCAGAAGTGGCACCCATTTGATTTGGCTCCAGATGGATGGAGCCAATGAAAGCTCTGACTCGAAGAGTCTCTGCTCTTCAGAAGTTTGCTCTCTCTCTCTCTCTCTCTCTCTCTCTCTCTCTCTCACACACACACACACACACACACACTTATTCATGGTTTTGTTTTGATTAATTTCAATCACCTGTACTCAACTACGGCCTTAAAATATTAAGTGGAAATTCTAGAGATAAACAATTCACCAGTTTAAAAATCGTAAACGATCTATAATCTTACTGAAGCACAATGAAATCTGTTGTGGATGTCTTGCCAAGGATATAAATGACCCCTTTGTCCACTGTGTCCACACTATGCACTACCCATATGCTAATCCTTTAATAACTCCTTTAGTTATTAGATCCACTGAGGATACCCTGTGGTCTCTTACACACCGTTTGGTGCTACCCACAGTCTCAGAAATCCACCATGTTTTGGAATGCCCCCCTCAAGCACAAAGGGGAACCATTCTACATAGCAACATATTGAACACTAAGCAATCTGGCATTGAAGTGGATGGAAAAGCCTGGGAGAGCAGAGAGTCGAGGGAGATGTATTGCCACTGGGTTCTGGGAAAGAGCAGGGAGGAATGGAAGCAGCCAGGCCCTGGAATGAGGGGCGGCAACTTCCACAGAGGGTGAGAGCAGAAGGTTCTACAAGCAGAGGGGGGCTTGGGAGCCCTAAGGATGTAGGCACGACTTGAAGTTTCAGTTACCTGGAATGGGGATGCAGCTCAGAGGCAGAGAGCTTGCCTAATACACAGGAAACCCTGGTTCTACCCCTAGTGAAAGCAATGATACTGCTGATAATAATGATAATAATAATAATAATTTTCAGCTATTTTCATGGGTAGGAAGCAGAGTAGGAGATCAAACGTGAATTAGAAGTCAAAATTAACGGCAGCCTCCTGTTGGTGAGTCCATAGCTGGCCTTGTTTAAGAACATTCTTATTTTTCTTTCATAAGAACACGACTTTGGTGGAACAGAGCTGTGGTGTGACTCAGGCGATTGATCCTGAAGTACAAGATACAGACCCCACACCAGCCTGGGGTCAGGAAGCTGGGATAGCCTGGATGTCGCTAAGCATTCTCTTTTGATCTTGCTGTAAGCTGGTGACAAGCACCACAAGGGATGCTTCCGAGGACGAAAAGACTTCAGACTCCAAGGCCTGGGCAAACTGTGAGTGTTTGAGAAAGACCAGCTCTTTTTATAGCTAGGTCAATGGATTAGTTTGCCTGGGATGGGCTGTCTGGCTTCTAACTGAGTGAAGAGGAGACAACGTAAAAGGCACCGGCAAAAAGAAACCGGCGAGGGGAGGGACAGGAGCCCCAGGGAGGACCGAAATGTGGTTTTCCCTCCCACTGAGGGGCCCTTGCACTCAATAAACTAGAATGACCCTGGCTGAACTTCCAAGCTTGGAACTACGACCGCTTTTTAAAGGGAGTTCTTCTTTCCCAAGATCAATTGTTCAGCAGAACTGAAAAGCTTGCCCTCGGAAGATCCTCGGTCCTAAAAACCTGCAGGGCAAGCCATTAAAAGCAGGAATGTGGCATTTCTCCTAGGGAGCGGGCACACCACACCCGCCCTGTCACTGTAGAAATCCTGCTGCCCTCTTCTCTAAACTACCCAGAAACCGGAGAACCTGAGAGCCCGGGGTCTAGCTAGCATTATTGAAATGAACTGGCTGTTACATAAACCTCAAACCACATGTCATTTGGTTGTGAGGCTGCCCTGGGCCAAGAGCTGTTTGTTAATACTGTCGGCCCCAGCTTACAAACAGACCATGTTCCAAACGTGCATTTGCAAGGTTGTGGTTGGAAAGGCAGAATGCATTTTCCCCATAGATACAGGTTAGAGATGGTAATTAGGGTTGCAGGCCAGCATCCAGGGAAACACAAGGGCATGCACACATGTGCATGTGCAGGCAGGGGCACGTGCATGCACACACCACACACACACACACACACACACACGGTTCTAAGAGGGTTAGGGGGAAAATACCAGCCACTAGTGACACAGCACCAATAACCAAAGAACTAGATAAGCAATAAAGTTGAGTATCTTTCCTTCGCACTGGTTTTGAATGTTTTAATAAAAGCAGACTTCCTCAAAAACAAAAACAGACAGCACCATGGGTGTGTACAGTCAGGCTTAGGGCTCAGGGGAAACTGGAGCTACAGTGAAGAATGAGGGGGTTGGGGGTCAGACCAACTTGCAGGAAGCTTGGTAATTCTTAAGTACCCAAAAAGTATCCACAAAGCAGCCTGAGGGGAGATTGGAGGACTCAGCCTGGTCAAGCCTTCACAGCTGTTCCTTCGCCTAAACTGGAGACTGGCTTCAGAGCCCCGTCCTGCAGGCAATTAACCCCGCCAAAGCGCAAGTTGGCCCCTGGTCTCCCCGGAATCAAAGTCCAGAACCCTAAGTGCTCATCCACACTAGTAACTGAGACCAGGCAAGCTGGTGCAACCCTAACCGCCTGGATGATTTGGGATTTAATGCTCCCACCCCAACAGACACGGAATCTACCTTTCACAGAGGGGCCGGCCAGATGTCTGCACTTTACCTCTGCTTTTCCAAGTGCCCTGCGCTGCACCTGGCTCCTTTGGAGCCACTGAATTAGCTTAATGCTAATCAGTTACACATTTTCTGTCACTGTGAAAAAGGAAAAGAAGGAAAAGAAAGGACTAAATGGGAGGACAATTCTTTTGCAAAACAACGTGAAGGAGTTTTGCAAGACCTAACCATCAAGGGACCTGTCAGCCCAAGGCAGTTGGATTGACCTCAGAAAGCCAGGAGAAAGGAGGAGAATTAATGGGCAGAGAACGGGTAGGAAGGAGCTGGAATAAGTAGCTTAATGTCTACGTGGTTACTCAAGTGTTTCCCAGATACTACGCGTCCACACTAACGCAGCTGTGCCCTCGAGACGACAAAACCTTTCATTTCTTCCAACTGCTTTGTGTTCTCTCCTACTGACTCAGACCGTTTTTAAATTATATTTGTTTTGGGTTTTGGTTTGTGTTGTTTTGTTTTGTTTTGTAGTATTTGAGCCCACACGTGCTAAGCAAGCAAGTGCTCTACTCTATACCCCCAGCCCTCTTTGGACTTTCTGTTTTGATGCGGGGGTCTCAGGCAGTGTGAACTCACTCGGTATACTCTGGAGATTTGAACTTTTGATCCTCCTGCCTCGGCGGTGGCACAAATAATAAAAACCCAGAGACAGATATTGGAGTTCAACCTGAAAGTCAGAAAAGCAAAACAGCCAGCCACTGGTTCTGGTTTTTGGTCATTCAATGGAGTATGGATATTTCTCATTGTTTAGGGGATGTCGGTTACAAGTTATTATTGGTAATGGTCAGGGGAAAAAAAGCTAAACAAAGGAAATTGAATTCAAGATTCTTGTTTTGAAAAGAAAACAAGGGGGTATAGATACGATAGGATCAAAGGGTAGATTAATGAACCTACTCTGAAAAGAAAAAAAGGAAGGATTCTATAAGATAAGATAAGGTAGATTATTGAATCTACTTTTAAAAAGCAACTACTAGTTTTAAATGTTTTAAATTGATTGGACTTTTGTATATTGTATACAAATTTTGTGTATTGATACAAATTAGAGATTAATTTTGTTAAAACATACTATACATGTGTTTCTAATCTTGTTCAAGGTATTATGCCTGTACAGCTCATTTAGCAATGTAAGGTAAATTTCTAGTCCTTGAAGGTTATTATTACCAACTGTTTAGGATAATAAGGAAATGCAGGTAAGTAATTAGTCACCTATTATAATCAAACTTGTAGTCACATTAGGCATGTTTTCAAGGTCAAACAAAGATATATTTTAGCTAGACAAGTCATCTTCAAACACTTCAGAGATCTACAGAATATGACATTTAAGATGTTTTAATAACATAGGCTCTTTTTATGACAATGAGACATGTCTGCTCCTAGCAGCACCAATCTACTTCAGAGAAGATAATGGACATAGAAGAAACTCCACATGAAGTTTATTTTCTTTGTGGCAAAAGTAAGCCACTGCACAATAAAACGCCCTTGCCTCAACTGCTGACAGTATTCTATCCTAATTGGACAAGCAGGACACAAAAGAAAGCAACTGCCAAACATTGTCAAGACAAGAAAAGACAGCTCTTCAGAATATCCTATTTCACAGAAAAGTTTGTTGTATATACTAGGCCTGTAGGCCAAAGATGGATGCCCCAATGTTGCAGAGGAACTTTGGGTACTGTCCAGGCAGCCAGCTGTTTCTCTCATTTCTCACAGTTTTTGGAAGTCGCTTTCTCACACTTCTTGCTTACTCAATTAGTATTATTTCCTTCTTGGATCTCCGAAGACTAGACAGATATAATTTTCCTCGTTTACCTGACACAGAAAGCAAGTTATGATAGAAAATAAATTAGGTACAAGACTTTAGACTCACCAAGATAGGATAGACATGGAGTATTTCCTCTGAATTTGTCAAATGCAAATGGACTAGACATTACTGATGTATTTATTGCCTGTAATATATTGCAAATAGTCATTGTACTTATTGTATATAGCTTTTCTTATATTAGCTATAGACAAAAAATGTGATATTTCATTCGCAATCTAACAAATTAAGCTTGCATGAAGATCAGAGAGTAAAACAGTAACATTGGTCAGCCTTACATACCAGGCAGTGGTGATACAAACCTCTAATCCCAGTAGCCACACTAGTTTGCCATAGAAACTGGGTGGTAGTGGTGCACACCTTTAATCCCAGCCCTAGAGAGGAATATAAAATGGGAGGAGACAGCTCTCAGACACAGTCTCATTCTGAGATTCCTGGAGGCAGAATTACCCTTTTCAGGCTTGAGGTAAGAGCCAGTGACTGGCTGTTTTGCTTTTCTGACCTTCAGGTTGAACCCCAATATCTGTCTCTGGGTTTTTAATAATCATGCTATACTCAGCCCTCTTTGCAGCAGGGATGACAAGCTTGGGTGTAGAATTTTAGCACTTTAATCAGGGAAACTAAATATAAATAGATTAAATATGCAAATAGGTAGCCTTAAAGAGACAACACAGCTTGCCTTTTAAGAAAGGATTGCTAGATGTATTTATCTACCTATCGATTTGTTTGTTTTTCTGTGAGTTTGTGGAGCACACCCTGGGTTAGAGGACAACCTGTGTGAATCAGGTCTCTCCTTCAGCCCTGGGACTGAACACAGGTCATCATTCTGAGAATCACGTGCTTAACCTGCTAAGTCATCTGGCTAGGCCCTTCACTTAAAGATAAGGTGCCTGTCCTTGAGTCATGTTTAATGTAAACTTTCCCAGGGTCCTGAAAGTACTGTATTAAACCCCCACAACCTAGTGAATTCCCATCAGGTCACACCAGCTCAAAACCACCCCTTGTGTTATCTAAGACTAAGGTTCTTGTAAACCATAGCACTGTAGGAGGAAATGCTTGTTCATCCTGGCTGCCCAGAACCAAAATAACCACATAGAAACTGTATTAGTTAAAACACTGTTTGGCCCATTAGCTCTAGCTTCTTATTGGCTAACTCTTACATATTAATTTAACCCATCTCCATTAATCTGTGTATCGCCATGTGGCAGTGGCTTACCGCCAAATTTGGGCATGTCTTACTCTGGTGGTGGCTCCATGGCATCTCCTTGACTCCGTTCTTCTTCCTCCCAGCATTCAGCCTAGCTTTCCCTGCTTATCTAAGTTTTGCCTTGGCATAGGTCCAAAGCAGTTCTTTATTCATTAACCAATAAAAGCAACACATAAACAGAAGGACTTCCTACACCATAGCACCATGGTCAAAGAAGTACCATAGTGTACCTTAGAATACCAGAGGTGTATTTTGGGGTTTTATTCTGATATATCTATTGAAGTGAAACCAGGAAGGAGGTTCCATCTTTGTGTCTCCCCATGTCTTCTGTGCAGTATTTGGAACTTTATGACACCAACCAGAAAAGAGAGTCTCAAGTCAGAAAGCTAGAACACAATAATGATAATTGACCAGAACTTTATACACAAAGAAAATTTTGTTTTCATCTGGAAATGTCTTATTTGACTGACTTGGAAAAATCCAGGTAAATATAAGGACATTCTGTACTGGATAAAAATACTGACCTTTGCCCCAAGAAAGCAGATCAAAAGCTAAGGCAGGGTTGCAACTCGATCCAACGGATCTCAGTTGCCCTACATCTGCCTTGCCCATTCTCAGTAATGGCAGCAGCACCTTCATAAGTAAATACTAAGCTGCACCACCCACAGGCCAGGACCTCATCACTGAAGGTCAAGCCTTGTAAATCCCATCACCTAATCTTCTGGGTTTTACCGGAATCCATTCCCTCCCCCAGTGCATATCCAGACAGACACCTTGGAGGCTATGTGTTATCTGTATTGGAAACTACAGTGATTTCTGATTATCCTTTCTGCCTTGAGTCACAGAATTAACTGTTCCTTTCCATCCTTAGAGCCAAGAGACACGTCTAGCAAATTCCCTCACTTAAAACCGGAAATGACTTTCTATTCTCCCAAGACCACACCGACATGGTTTAACACGCAACACCCAGGCTCTCACAGCTACTGGCCTGAGTGGTTAAGAGCCCAGACAATGGATTCGGGTTTCTCAGGCTTCAAATTCCTACTGTACAACCTAACTTTAAAATGTCCCCAATACTGGGAATGGAACCCATGGGTTTTGCATGCTAGGCCAGTACTGTGACACAGAGGTATACCCTCTGCTTCTGAACATCCATCCTTTAGTTTGGCGATGGTAAGAATATGCCTGTCTGGGAGGACATATAGACAATTTGGTGTAGCACCTGACACACGGCAAGCATACTGTGTCAACTGGTGCTTTTATTTTGGTCCCTCCTATTTGCTGTGCCTCTCCAGTCTCCTGAACCTCATCAATTCAGCTGGAACACTGCCAGTGCCCTGACCATCCCAGGGAAATCTCTGGAGATGGTCAACAGCAGCTGCAACCACCAGAAAATTCTCATACCCCAGCCAAGACGCCCCCCCCATACCAGAATGACTTTGGAATAAGAGTTGCCATAGCCTTTCTGATAGAGCTAAGCTGCAAGAGACGCATTGACCTTCACAAGTTGCCCTTGGATGTTTATCTGTCCCTACCTCCCGCTAGATAGTAAGTTCCCCAATCACAGAGACAGGCCCATCTAGTTGGCCATTCAATCTACACGACTAACTACTTGCAGGTGATGAAGCAGGCCACATTCTGCAGACTTGATGGTTTAACTATGTTTCTTCGTTGTATATTTTTGGTAAATTTATAACAAGTGTGTGTAGGGGAGCAGCACTCAGTGTGAGAAAGGTGCTCTCTGAAGGTAGAAGGGCAAAGATGGGTAATCCTAAAGCACCGCCCTAAGGAACACAAAGTTCTGCACACTCTTTACTATGTCTCTCAACTTTGTCATCTTTGGGAATACCGAAGGTGGAGGAACAGCGGGCCCAGCAAACAAGATCTGAAGTCCAAGAGGGGTCCAAGCTCAGCACCTGGGCAGCCACCCAGACTCTGTTCTTCTAATGGGCCCCTCTGGCAGACAGCTAAGGAGGAAATCTCCTTCTGCCTCCCCACTCCTGTCTCTCAACCCCTCCCCTCAGCTTCTTCTGGTATTCTGTCTCTCTTCCTTCAACCTCTTGTCTCCTCGGTCTCCTTCCTCCTCCTCCCCCTCCCTCCCTTTCCTGCCTTCATCTCTCTCCTCCCTTCCTCTCTCCCCTTACTCTTCCACCTTCTTCTCCTTGGCCTACTCTTTCCCTCTTCCTCCCCTCCTTCCTCTTCCTCTTCTCCTTCCTTCACACCTTCTTCCTTTCTCAGCCCCTCTCCTCCCCTCCTCCCACTCTCCCTCCTCTTCCCCAGCCTTCCCCTCTCCACATCCTTCTCCCTCTTCCCACTTCCTCCTCCTTTACTCTCCCTCTGTCCTCCCTTCGTCCTCCCCCTGCCGGCTCTGATCCATTTGTCTTGAACCCCCCACATCTCTTCCTACCTGTTCGGTACCCTCTTCTAGCCCAGTCACCCCTGGTTCCAGAGGGGAGCACGAGGCGGGGCACAGGACGCTCTGTCGCCTAGGAGAACCCACAGGATACGTCCCCGCTGTAGGTCCTGAGGCCGAGGGGACGTGCCCTGCTCTGACGAGGCGCATGGTGGCCCTGAGCTCTGGAGAAGGCACTGCATTGCGCTGCCACTGCCAGGCACTCCTCCTCTCCATCACAATGGGCTTGGCTCCTGCGCACGATCCGAGGGCGCGGCCTGCGCGGGCTCTGCCACACGCTGCCCATGGGGATTCAGCGCAGGGCTGCAGCCGGTGCTGGAGGCGACCCCGCAGCTCGCGGGCCAGGGACCTCACTAGGGTCCTAAGGATGTTACCTAGTTAGCGCCAGTCAAAGTCTGGTCTCCATGACTCCGCCCACAGGGGCGTGAGCCGGCCCAGTCGGAGGCTGGTAGCAGGACCCTCTGTAAGATGCGCCCATTCTCTTGTCTGCTTTTCTCCAGGTCTTCTTTCTTCTCTCTGTCCTCTCTCTCAGGCTGCCCCCGTTTGTTCCCACGCACCAAAGGAAGCTGCCTCTTCCTTCTTCTTCCTGCTTGCAGCAGCCCCCAGTGGCCCAGGCAGGGTGGCCCTGAGGGTCCCAATCTGGATTACAAGATGGCCCCGTTAAAGGGCACCTTGCTAGTCTCTGCCCCCAAGGATCTGACTGAAACCTGTGTGTTGGGGCCTGGTTATCAATTAACTTGTCTACCCTCGGGGAGCGCCAAGGTTCAGGCTTGGAGTTCGGCTGGGTTAATCCTTGCCTCCCATTGGTGGGTATTGAAAATCCAGTCTTATGTTTGTGTTTGCTCATGGGACAGTTCTGCTCTGTCTGGCCCTGGCGCTGTGTGTAGTAGCCTGGATGCAGGGATACCGTCAGAGTCGGGCTTTTCTTCTGGAGCCTGCATTCTTAAAGTAAGGGCAAAAACAACCCATTGAGAGTGGAAGACTAGACACAGGGTCTGCTCCTGGTGTGGGAAGTGGAGGAGAGTGGAGGCAGGGCTGGAGGGTGTGCATGTGCGCTGGTTTTAGAAAACTGAACATTGGCTTTAATTAGAGTTCACAAGAGCTGGGGACATAAAGGAAGACTAGGGCAGCTACAGACAGGCCTATAGAGGACACCCCACCACTCTAAACCTCACCCCCATTTTCTTTTCCTACATCACCTAAAGGTGCATTCGCTTCCCGTTTCAAGAGCGCCGGCTCCTGGTCACCTTTGCTAGCGGCTGGCTTTCCAGTATCCAGCACTGAGTCTGGCCAATGGCGAGTCCTGAGCAGACACTAAGTGGATAGATCAGTGATAGAACAAACAGTAGTATCACATAGATCAGTGGTCCAATGAACAGCAGTATCACGGTCTAGGGCCTCGGCTTCTAGCCCTCCTTTGGCAAACACCAACCACAGTCCCTGTGGTCTAGTGTGCCGGTTAAAACGCCCTGTGCACATGTGAGACTCCACAAACCTCACAAGCAATTTCAAGCAACTTTTAGAGGCAGGAACCATGTGTGCCGAAAGAATTCAAGAATTTCGGTGGGTGCAGGTAGGGGACAGACAGTAAGCCGTCTTATAAGAAGGAGGTTGAGTTCTGAAGAGCAAAAACTGAATGTGTAGCTGGGTTGCGGGGCACCTGTTTGGCACTGTGAGACCCTGGGTTCATGAAATTAAAAAAAAAACATAAATTAAAACTCTAATACACCATCTCAGAAAAGAAGGGAGAAATGGTAAGAATGAAGAGAAATGCCTGCAGAGAGGAGGTTTGGAGGCAAGATGGCCCTGGTCGTTGTCACCAGCATTACAACTCTATTCTACTGAAAAGGGTAACTCTCCACATGCAGCTACAGGTTGTGACAGCGTGCGTGGCCTCAAGAGCACACCTGGAGGCAGGCATGCCTGAAGCATTGCTTCGTGTTCTCTCTGGCATTTTAGAGCAGCCCCATCTGCTCTTGTTTGTCTGGGTTGTTTTGTTTTTATGCCCTATGGCACGCGTTCCTTAATAGGGACTCAATGGGTGCTCGCTCACACATGGTCATGGGACAGCGGTAATTTCTGAGTTCGTTGTCAGTTTGACAGAATCTAAAATCATCTGGCATACAGGCCTGTACGGGGTATCTTGGTTCTGTCAATTGATATGGGAAGACCCATCTTAATTATGAGAGCAACCATTTCCTGTGCAGGGGTCCTGGACCATGCAAAACAGAGAATACAAGCTACACCTTGCTGTCGGTTTCTGACTTCAGATGTGCTGTGACCAGCTGTGACCTGGGTGCCTTCACTTCCCCACCATGATAGACTGTCCTTTGAACTGTGGCTAACGTTACCCTTTTCACCTCTAAGTTGCTTTTTGAAAACAGTAGCATCTCCTCAAATGAGTTGATTGAGTGTGCAGAGTACCACACCTAGATACCGTACACAACTGTTTTGAAGCATGCTTTTCCCCTAAAATGCCACGGAGCTCTTCCTGGGTCGTAATTTGTTTGCTTTTCACGGGATCACACTTAAAAGTTTGATGCAGAGGAGATCCCAGGGAGTGGGGGCAGGCTTCAGACTGTCCTTCTCTATCCTGTCCTCAGGATGTTCCTTTAACCAAGCGGTTCTCGTAACATGGTTCTTCATGTCTTGGTGACCCCCAACCATGATTATTTCATTGCTACTTCAGAACTTTAATTTTGCTACTGTTTTGAATCATAATGTAAAGATCTCTGTTTTCCGACGGTCTTAGGTGACCCCTGTGAAAGGCTCATTCTCCCCTAAAGGGGTCATGTGACCCGCAGATGGAGAACTTGGTCATTCATTTACTCTGTAGCCTAGGAAACTTTTGTCTGTCTTCCTCTGCCATTTTTGTCATCTCTTCACTGAGCACAGACAAGACTTAGCCGCTGGATGGCTGAACCAATACATGAGAAAGAAGATAGTTAATACAGCCAGGCAGTGGTGGCACATGGCTTTAATCCCAGCACTTGTGAGGCAGAGGCAGGTGGATCTCTGTGAGTTCGAGGCCAGACTGGTCTACAAGAGCTAGCTCCAGGACAGGACCCAAGGCTACAGAGAAACCCTGTCTCAAAAAAAAATCTTAAAAAGTCTTTGTGCTAAACATATGTTTTAGGGCTGGAGAGATGGCTCAGAGGTTAAGAGAACTGACTGCTGTTCCAGAGGTCCTGAGTTCAATTCCCAGCAACCACATGATGACTCACACCCATCTGTAATGAGATCTGGTACCCAGAACACTATATACTTAATAAATATTTTTTTAAAAAAGAAGATAGTTAATAGTCATAAGGGATGGACATTACTTCTGTATGAAGTACTGCTTAGGGATAGGGTCAACAAGAGGGTGGGATCCAGAATGGGGCTCTGGTTATCTGCTTTCAGCCATTTAGGTAGGTCAGACATGAGTTTACAGCACAAAATCAGAGACAAATAAGTAACTATGGGGAGAGGAGGGCAATGTCCTCTCAGAGCCAGGTTGGCTCACAGGTGAGCAGAGGTGCGTGTGAAGCAGTTGGAAGAATCTGAAGCTCAAAGATGAGATTTGCCAGATTTTACCAAAAAGGGTAAAAGGTAGATTCAAACAGCGGTAGAGATAGGAAGAAGAGGTCCTGGTAACTGATCAAAGATGAGGGAAGGGAAATTACTTTCCAGGCAGCATTTTTCTTGCAGAAGGCAGTTAATGGAGACAGAGGTGAAAGGAGGGCCCCTGTCCCAAGATGCACCCCACCCATGAGGCATCTGAATCCTCATTGTAACAGTTCTGAGTGTCTTGGTCATCAAAAAATTGGAAGAAATCAACAAATCCCATAAGGAAAACCAAGAAAAAGCAATCAAACAGATGAAAGAAATTATTTAAGACTGAAATAGAGACAATAAATAAAACACAAACCGAGGTAATTATAGAACCAGAAGTTAGGAGATAATGATCAGGAACCACAAACGCAAGCATAGACAGCAGAATACAAGAGATGGAAGAGAGACTCTCAAGTGCTGAGGATACAATAGAAGAAATAGACTCATCGTTCAAAGAAAACATTAAATCTAACAAAAGCTTAACACAAAATACCCAGGAAATATGGGACACCATTAAAAGACCAAACCTAAGAATAATAGGGATAAAAGAAGAATTCCAACTCAAAAGTAAAGAAAATATATTCAACAAAATCATAGAAGAAAACCTTCCCAACCTAAAGAAAGATATGCAAATGAAGATAAAAGAAGCTTACAGAACACCAAATAGACTGAATCAAAAAAAATCCCTAGCCATGTAATAATTATAACACTAAACATACAGAATAAAGAAATAATATTAAGAGTTGCAAAGGAAAAAGGCCAAATAACATATAAAGGCAGACCTATCAGAATTACACCTGACTTCTCAATGGAAACAATGAAAGCCAGAAGGTCATGGTCAAGCATTATGCAGACATTAAGAGACCATGAATACCAGCCCAGACTACTATATCCGGCAAAACTTTCAATTATCATAGACAAATAAAACAAGATATTCCATGACAGAACAAGATTTAACCAATACCTAGCCACAAACCCAGCCCTACATAAAGTACTAGAAAGAGAACTCCAACCCAAGGAAGTTGGCTACATCCACAAAAACACAGACAATAGATGATCTCACAGCAGCAAATATCAAAGAAGGGAAAACACACAATAACATCACTGGCAATGAAAACTAAATTAACAGGAGACAGCAATCACTGGTCATTAATATCCCTTAATATAAATGGACTCAACTCACCTATAAAAAGACACAGACTAACAGATTAGATACAAAAGCAGACTCCATCCTTCTGCTGCATACAAGAAACACACCTCAATCTCAAAGACAGACATTGCCTCAGAGTAAAGGGTTGGGAAAAAAAAATTTCAATCAAATGGACCTAAGAAACAAGCTGGTTCAGCTAATCTAATATCTAACAAAATAGACTTCCAAGTAAAATCAATCAAAAAAGACAAATAAGGACATTTCATATTAGTCACAGGAAAAATTCATCAAGAGGAAATCTCAATACTGAACATCTATGCCCCAAATACAAGGGTACTCTCATATGTAAAAGAAACACTACTAAAGCTTAAATCACAGTCAAACCCCACACACTAATAGTGGGAGACTTCAACACCCCGTCCCAGCACTGGACAGGTCTTTCAGACAGAAAATTAACAGAGAAATCAGGGCACTAACAGGTGTTATGATTCAAATGAACTTAACCGACATCTATAGAATAGTCATCCAAACATAAAAGAACATACCTTCTTCTCAGCACCTCATGGAACCGTCTCAAAAATTTACCACATACTAGGTAACAAAGTAAACCTCAACAGATACAGAAACAATTGGAATAATCCCATGTATCTTATCAGATTACCATGACTTAGAATTAGAATTCAACAGCAACACTAATTTCAGAAAGCCCACAAACACATGGAAATTAAAAAATGCTCACCTGAATCATCAATGGATCAAGGAAGAAATAAAGAAGAAATGAAAGACTTCCTAAAATTCAATGAACATGACCACATCACACACCCAAATTTATGGGACACAATGAAAGCAGTGTTAAGAGGAAAGTTCATAGCATTAAATGCCTACATAAAGAAGCTGGAAAAACCCCACACTGATTTAACAGAATACCTGAAAATTCTAGAACAAAAAGAAGCAAAGAAGCAAACTCACCCAGGAGGACTAGACGGCAGGAAATAATCAAATTGAGAGCTGAAATCACCAAAATAGAAACAAAGAAAATAATACAAAGAATCCATGAAACAAAGAGTTGGTTCTTCAAGAAAATCAACAAAATAGACAAACCTTTATCCAAACTAACCAAAAGGCAGAGAGAGAATATCCAAATTAACAAAATCAGAAATGAAAAGGGGGATACAAAACAGATACAGAGGAAATCCAGAGAATTATTAGGTCATATTTTGAAAACTGTACTCCACAAAATTGGAAAACCTAAAGGAAATGGATAATTTTCTGGATAAATATCACCTACCAAAATTAAATCAAGACCAGATAAGCAAATTAAATAGACCTATAACTACTAAAGAAATAGAAACAGTCATCAAAAGTCTCCCAAACAAAAAAAAGCCCAGGACCAGATGGTTTTAGCACAAAATTCTACAAGATTTTCAAGGAATAACTAATACCAACACTCCTCAGATTGTTCCACACATAGGCGCGCTATTACTTGAGAATCTCTACATTTCTAGAACTTGGCACCTGAGCCCAGCTGCTGTGACCTCCTTCGAGGCCCCACCTGTGGAAGATGTGGTATAGATGTCAGTATCGATACTACACTAACCACCTGTTTCCTGACATCATCCAGAAAATTGTTACATGAGCCTGTCTAAGAAATTGAACAGGGTCATGGAGAGCCTCGCTCTTTCGTCTAAGGGAACGCCTCGTGCCTCTCACAGAAGCACACATTCATATAGAGTCCATTTGAGCTGGAAATCCCATGAGTTGGAAATCCTAGTCTTAACCATGTCAGAATTGCCGGCACCATTTGATGAAAATGAGGAGGAAAATGTGTGGGCAATACTGTATAATGCTTTTTCTATTTGCCTTCTCTGCTATCTTCAGGAATTTCAGCTTTTGAACGGTATCTTCTTACACAGCTGGTCTGGGAAATAAGCTGTTGGAAGATTGTTTTTCTACTGGTGGTGGTAAAGGTTTTAGCTAACTGGAGGCAGTCTCTGGTGGATTCTGTTCTGGGATGGCTGTGCTCTCCAGTTCAACTGCAAGGATATAGGCTCTGCACAGTAATGCCTCCTTATCTAGAAGGCACAGCAAGAACCCCAAACAAACCCAACTTCTACTTAGCTCTGACTCTAAAGCCTTGAACTTAGAGATGGCGTTTGCTTGCTGGCATCTTTCCAGGCACCATGAACCAGATGGTTTTTAGGAGTGCCGGATTTACGAGCCGTATCCCTGGAGCTAACGGGGCACTGCCCACAAGAGGCCGTTCCCTACAATCTTGACTGATTTGCCAAAACAAAAGTACAGGAATTGGAGACACATCTGGTTTTCCGACCTAGGAAAAGAATCAAATATTTATTAATAGTGACCTGATTGCTGGTGTTTTGTTGTGTTTTCTGTTTTCTGTAAGCAAATTGTTTTATAACTGCTTTCTTCCTAACTGATTCCAGTGCTAGGGAGCGTTACTGTTTTTCATAGTTTGGGTGTCTCGTGTAATGTTTTAAAATACATGTTGAGAAAATAAAGAAATTTTAATAAGTGTCCCTTTATGTTTTCCAGCTCTCCAAGTTCTCCACAGATGATGCATGGAAGTAAGTTATTAGCATTTTTATGGCTGCTTTTATTAACAATAAGATTCTCCTCTTAACAGCTTGAGAGATTGGATGAAGTCATCGTTGTATTTGTGAATGTCCTAAGATAGAGTGAGAGAAATATAGCATGCATGTATGTGACATGGATACTTTAGACCCAAAGAGTGTGGATTTTATGTGTCTTCTCCCATGTGACCTATGCAGTACCACCAAGTTAGATTTGTGTGTTCTTAAAAACGTGGCACTATGAAGCTCTCCTTTATTGTAGGCACAATGACACATCTGGTTTTCTTTACTCACTGTTTCTTCTGTGTTCGGGGACCTATAGTGGGGCCGTTGGGTACTGTGAGCACCACATGAAAGAAATAAAAATGAAAAGCCTGTCCCTTCTTGCATTATAGCGGTCAATTATGAATGTATTCCTATTCAAAATAGGAAATACTTCTTACACGTGTACACTAATTTATGCTTTTCAAAATATTTCCATATAGGTTTACCCACCTGAGATGCATTTTCATTACATATATATAAGGGCATGTGGTAGGGTGTGTACGTAGGTATAACACACACACACTAGGTTACTATCGTAAGGCAGATTTTGTCTTCTCTCTGTGGAAGTTCCATTTTAGATTGATGATGGATCCGTGTGTGTCCTATGTCCTTCCCACGTGGTCCATGTGAAAAAGCCGTTCATTTCACAGACTATTTAATGCTCATTTTGGATTTAGATCTGTAGAAGTCATTTCTCTTTCTCTGCTTCCATTTCTTCTAGGGAGCGGACGGATCTCCTATACACTTGTAGAAATCATTCTCATCTTCTGGGATCAACTTCCAACAGGTCCATGTAACCTTACTCACGTTACTTCCCCGACATGACTCCAGCTTCTTCTCTTGATAAATGAAGGGTGCTAGTCCTCCTGTGTCCCCCCAGTACTGATGTCCTAAGTCCATCTCTGAGCTCCACTCCCCCAGGCTAGAGCATCTCAGAACGCGCAGTTCTATGCCTTATCCAGCAGGGGGCACCCCTGGGATTTGGATGGGGCTCTTTTCTGAAGTGCTGGATACTTCCAGTCTCTGCAGAATAGCTGGAAAGGAGAGACCCCAAATCTTACGGCACACCCCACAAGAATCTTTAGGTCTCAGGCTTCTGACTGCAACACTAGCTAACTGAACGTGGTCACCAGCCAGAGGTGGAGAGGGACCTTCAGAAGATTCTGTGTCCACTGCCATTGTTATCTTTCCATTTTCTCTCTCATCATTGATTTGACTTTAAATCTGACTGTCTGCCTCTTTCTGTTTGTCTGTCTGCATGTCTGTCTGTCTCTCTCTCCTTTTTTCTCTCCCTCTCCTTCCTCCCTTCCTTTCCTCCCTACTTCCTCTCTCCCTTCTCCTCCTCTCCCTCTCTTCCCCCTCCCCCCATGTCTTTGTCTCCCTCCACCACTACACTGTCTCTGTCTCTCCCTCGCCCCTTTGAACCAGTGGTTCCCAGTCTTGACCACCCTGAAAATCACGTGAGGATTTTTAAATTACTGACACTCTAGCCATTATGCAGTCTATACATGTATGTAAATATCACACTGTATCCCATTAAACATTACGCAGCCCATACATATATGTAAATGTCACACTGTATCCCATTAAAATGCAGTTCATTTTATGTAGCCATTAAAAAGAAACGTATCATGATTAATTTTTTAAAAAAATAAATTTCTTTCCTGGAAATCTGCATTATTTTGCTAGGGCTGCCTTAATAAAATAACACAGATGGGATGGTTAAAGCAGCAAGCATGGATTCCCTGGTATCTCTAGAGGCTGAAGTGCCGAGATCAAAGTGCTGCCAAGGCTGGGTTGATGAGTGGAGGTGACAGGGGTCACATCTCGAATGCGGGAACTCGGCAGGCCAGAGAAGTAGGGGTTGGTCTTTCTGTGTACGATTCGGCTCTCAGTGTCCGCCATTTGTCACTTAATCGATCTGGGATGCAGTTTGGACCCCAGGACTTTCGAAAACTTCCTAATAATCCTAACTCACAGTCAAGGTCAAGAGTACTTTCTCTAGAGTCTCCTCAAGGTCACTCACCAGATGGCGTGCTACTTTAGTGATGTTATCTGTCACAGTGCAAAGGAGTGTCCAGCTAAAACTGGAGCCCATTTATCATCTGTCCTGTTCAAGAAAATGCTTAGGCCTGTTTTTCTCCCTATAATGGCTGTATTAATATAACAGTTTATGCAGCCCACTCTATAGCTATCAGTTGCCGGTCAGGCAAGATCACTGTCTCTGGCACAGGCCCCATCTATCTAAAGGGAAGCTTTTTGTTTGAAAATAGGAAAAATTAAAGTCAATTTATGAGTTCTTTTATAGCCTTATGTATCATGAGTTACTAAGAAATTATTGCAAAGGAGGCAGATGACATTCTCAGGGTTACGAGACAACAAAGTGGTTTATCTGGAACCAACTGCACCCTAAGTCTTCTCTACCTAGTTGGTCTCTTAAATGAAAAGACAAGACAGAGGTCAAAGCCACACATGAAAGCAAAGGACTGGGAACAAGGGTGTTGGTTTTGCTGCTCCTTCCCCCACTCCCAAGGGAAAGGAAGAAACCAAGAAGAACTCTGGTCAAAGCTTACTACCACCAGCACTTGAAATCCTCTTTCCCTCTGAGCCAGGGTGCTGGTGATGTTTTGCCAGGCAGGCAAAGACAAGGGCCTTTTCCATGGCCTGTTTGCTGGTTGCAAACTGAGTCAGGAAAAGATGCTTCGGATGCACTGGGGGCATGAGGCCATGCACCTGGAGATGATTGCCGTGCAGGTGATGTGGGTGCAGTAGAGACAGAGGCAGGTCCACTCCTACAGCATGAGTACCCTGGGCCCGTCAGCTAGACTGTCCTCTGGCTGCCACATTCCTCCTTTGTGGCCACTGTGGACTAGGACTGCGCTGGCTTAGATCAGCGTTTCCCAGCCAAGGACACTTTTGCTCTGCAGAGGTTCCTGGCAGTGTCTGGAAAGGCTTCTAACCGTCAAGACCTGTCTAAGGGGACAGTGTGAAGGGAGAGAGGCTGACTGCTCCTTGTGTCCAGGGGGAAGAAGCCAGGATGTTGGTAAACTTCCACCATGCAGGCCAGCTCCTACACCAAAAGTTACCTAGCCTAAATGTCTCTAAGGCCACGGCGAGAAGCCCTGACTTAACTACCATTTTCTCCTTCGTGCATGAAAAATCTCTGCCCCAAAGCCTAGAAAGTGAGGTTCAGAATAGCAGAAGTCGAAAGCTGAAGCAGTTTCGCGCCATTTGGTCACTGAAAGTGAGTAACAGTGATGGATGTTGCCGGCAGTCATCTCGCCACAAATGGTTTGCATTTCCGTGGATATGCGCCACCCAGGATATCCTTTCCGCAGCCCAGTCCCACTGGGGCGTGTCCACCGAACTGCACCATCCCTGTACCCTGTGGTGCAGAATTCCCTGGGCAGCTTTGTCCAGTCAGAGTCCCAGGCTCCACGGCCAGCATTTCTGATCCAGCTGGAACCAAGTTCACAGGTGTTTCCGGGGTTGACTTTCCTGAGACCTCACTTAGAAAATTCCGGCTTTACATTCAAATGTGGGCTACGTGCAGAGGCAGAGCGAGGGGGGCGGGTCTTCCGTGGGAATGAGCCTCGCGCTGCTTGTGAAAGAGAAAGTATTTTATTTTGTTTTCCCACCGTAAACGTTGTTTCCTGTGTAGTCCGGAGCTAGAGGAGTTTTTCAGTATAGTATCTAAGTTCAAGCAATTTTTTTTAAATATTTTAATGAGAGAAGAGAATCTTGCTTTGTTTTTTAAACAAATCCATCAAAATAGTATGTCATCATTATCTTGTCAATTAAAAAAAACAACCCACCTCCTTGGCTGCTGGTAGATTCCCCATGCTCCTGAGAGGGGCTTTACTTGCATGACAGCATGGGCAGCACTAAGTGGGCTCGGTGGGTTCTGGGTTTCGCCTTTTCTTTTTAATAAAGGGCATGAAATAGGGGTATGGGAGGAGACTCAGAGGAGTTAGAGGGGGGTGGAGAGAGCATTGTATACCTCTGTGAACTTCTCAAGAACAAATAAAAACATAATAACAAAAACCTTTTTAAATAACAAAAGCCGCCCCTTATATTACACTTGAGTTAGTTTTAAATAGATGAAACTGGAATCAAATATCACTGGTTATCTGCTTGTCTGCCTCACAGAAAACTCTTGTGAGTGTATCTTGTCCCTGACCCCAGGTAAAATGGAAAAACCTAAGACGGAGCATCCAAATCCTCGTGCGGAAAAGGAACCTGAGGACCCAAGGAATCGCTCGGTGCTCAAGTCCATCTTTGTTCTTTTCAATTCTTAAACGTTTATTTATGTTCTGTGTCGCGAGTGTTTTCCTGCATGTATGTATGAACATCACAAACATCCCCAAATTACAAAGAAAGGAGCAAAACAACATCCTGACCCTTTGTTAGGGCAGTGACAGCCTGTCTGCAGGGCTGCGTGACCACCTCAGGTGGGGCCTATGGCTTCAGAGCCTGGCTGCCACACCAAATAGAAATGTGGGCCTACAGCCTTCTCTGATACAGCAGATACACATTTCTACAAGGATTCCTAGCATGGAGACTGGATGGTTCAGAACCCTTAGTTGACTCTGACTGCGCACAACAGACGGTGCTTCTATCTGACGTTCACACATGCGTAAGCGTGCACGACTAAAGCCGTCTACGAATGGGAGGATTCTTCTCTGCACACTTCTGTAAAGCTGCAGTGACTCACTGGCCACTGATCTACCTTTTCCTTTAGGGTCTTTGGATGTATTGTCTTTTTGAAAGAGATACACTTGGACATGTGTCCTGGTTTGCCACGCCCTGTTACTCTGCCATGCTGGTTTGGAGAACAGTTCCCTGGGCTCATTTTGCGACCTGGCAGCAGGGTGACGAAGGGGAAGACCACTGGCTTGCCCAAGAGTTGAAAGGCTCTAGCCCCTAGTGTAATGATTGTTCTGTCTCTTTAAGAGACAAGCCACGCCCACTCCCTTCCTGCCTGCAGCCTTAGACCCCCGTTCTTCTCTCTCTGGTCCCCCTCTCAGAGAGGCAGCTGCTGACTCCCCTCTCTCTTCCTCTCCTCTTTCTCTTCTTCCTCTCTCTCTCTCTTTCTCTTCCCCCTCTCCCCTTTTGTCCTTCCCCTCAATAACCTACCTAATAAATGTTTAACTTTACTCTGCATGGTCTATGTCTTGTCTCTCACCCACCCCTCAGCCGCCACATGGTAGTGGCAGCTAGCCGCCTGAACGCTGCCGGGGACCCGCAGCCACATGGAGACATGCTGGCGTGGTCTCGTGCACCCGGTACTGGCTGCTTTGGGACCCCCTGCCCCCTGCCTGCCGGAAACTCGCCCCAAATCCATTTCAACTAGTGTACTCACAGTAAGCCTCATTTCCCTCGTGTTTAAGAGAACAGACTGCAAGTAAGTCAGCATAGACAGCCGGTTTCTACTCCAACACATAAAAACCGTGGAAGGCATCCCTCCCACCTTGTAACAATGACCAAAAGACCCACGCGAGCAAACTCAGCATCAAAAACTAGTGAAGCGGTCAGAGGATTGAAGACACAGGAGCCCCCCACTTAAAATCCCAGAGGTAGGTGAATAGGGGGATCCCAAGTGAGGTTCACCACTCACAGAAGCAATGCGAAAACCTGGGCATAGATCTAAGAAAATCTGCAGGATCTCTATGCAGACAACCAGAAAGCGCTAAAAATGAGGGGAAGATACCTCATGTTCAAATTGCATATTGTTGCTATGCTAAGTCTTCCCAGTTTGACCTGTAGGGTCAATAAAAATCCAATCAAAATTCCAGCAAGCTCTTCTGTATGTTGTACAAAGTATTTCACAGTTTATATAAAAAGGTCAAGGAGCCAGAATAACAAATCCAGCACTGAAGGAGAATGGGGTGAAAGGGTAAGCACCGCCCAACTTCAAGACTTGCCATAACGCTACAGTCATCAGCAGGATGGTGTTCCCGAAAAGAGTAAACACACAATTACCGGTGAGGATGGACGGTCTCCTAACAAAACCACAGAGTCATCCAAATCAAAGGGCAGACGTTATAAAGGAGGAGATCTAGACTTTCAATAAATAATGATGAATCAATTCAACTTCCTTATGCAAAATAAGTTAATCTGGATGCAAAACCTATCATTTCCATAAAAATCAAAATATTTATACTTAAATATAAAATGCAAGACTTTTATAAGACAATACAGGAAAAATATTTCAGTGTACTTGGATTTGGTGGCAAATTCTTAGGCCTGATGTTAAAAAAAACCTAAAAGATGAAAATATCAATAAATTTTAATTTATGGAAATTTAAAAGTATCCTGTCAAAGATACTGCAAAGAAAATGAAAACCAAATAATAACCAGGTCTCAGACTAAGAGAAAATATTTGTAATAGCAATACTTGGAAATGAACTTGAATCCAAAATATATTTAAAATTCAACTATTAAAAGTAACTATTTTGGGGCTAAAGAGATGGCTCAGCACTTGAGAACATTTACCACTCCTACAGAGGACCTGAGTCTGGTTCCTACTACCCAAATCAGGTGACTGACAGCTGCCTGAAACTCCAGTTCCATGGAATCTAGTGCCTTCTTCCAGCCTCTTTGGGCTCCTGCATGCCCATGGTACACATAAACTCATGCAGGCACTTGCGCACGCACACACACACATGATTTTTAAAATGTTTCTTGAAAAGCAACTAACTTAAAATGTAACAAGCTATATTGAAGGATGCCCTATCGGATGCAAAAATAGCAAGGGAGCATACGCAGACACCCTCATCATAGCGTGCCAGAGGGGACCACAAGGTGGGAAGATAATAAAACACAAATGTGAGCTATTTAAAGGGCTAAAGCACCAAGAACTGATAGTGTTCGATGCTGCTGAGAAGCAGGATGTCTCATTGCTGAGAAGGCACAATCAGAAAGCTGCCTTTGGAGCTATTTGGTAGTCTCCCCCACAGAGGCTGGTGATGGTTTCGCCACATGAGCAACAATCATTCCACTGGGTGTTTACGTGGTTGAGTTTTAAACCTGCATTCACTAAAGACTCTGATGCAAGTGTATGTGTGTGCATGTGTGCATATGCGTGGGATGGATAGATAGATACATACATGCATACGTAATTACATAGATAGATACATGGATATTTATCAGCTTTATCCATAGCCATCCAACTGAAAGCAACCCAGGTGCTCTTTAACCTCTGAATAAATTGGCCAACTGATAAATCCATGCAATGAAATGCAACTATTCAGTGAAACATAAGCTTCCAAGACATGGAAAGACACGAAGAAACCCTGGTGAAGTGCTGCGTATTGTATGGTTCTAATTATATGGAATATGCAGACACATGAACCTATTCACTAAAACACTGAGTGGCCGGCAATACTTCAGAGGGAAGAGGGGAAATAAACAGATGGAATAAGTTGGGTATTTTTTAAGATCAGTGAAATTTATCTGTGTTAGACTGTATTCATTAATACAAAACACGCCTTTGTCAAGTCCCATACAACTGTATGGTGCAGACAGTGGACCTTATGAGATAGAAATTTGTAAAGATCAAATAAGACTGGGGATCCCAAGAAGAATACAGACTAACAAAGGGATCTGAATAAATTGCAGATGTGGGGAACAGTACTGAAGGAAGGCGGTGGGAAAGTGTACTTGCAAGCCGTCTCAGGAATCAGCAGAGTCTAAAGACAAAGGCGTTGGCGAGTGCACACGAGCACAGAACTCTAGCTGATAAGAGCCTCCCATATGAGCAGTGGTTAGCAGTCTGGCCCTACTCTGGAGGAGCATGTAGCTAGGGAAACAGGTTCAAGTGGGAGCTGGGTTTCTTGATGCTTATGTAGTTTACAGATACTGTGCAAGAGAAAGAAATAGGCGGAGAAATGTCTGCAGTTCAAGCTAAGATACTATTCTTTGTGTATGTTCGTTATACTCTAACGGTGTCCTTATTTTTACAATTTTTTTCAAGCATAACTCAGGGTATGTACTTAAGAGGACAGAGAATTCACAAACCTCAGAACACTTTCCGAGCCAGATGTAAGATTCATGCCTTTAATACCAATACTGCAGAACTAGAGGCCAAGACTCTAGGAGTTCAAGGCCAGAGTCTGCTACATAGCAAGTTTGAGAATACCGTGGGCTTTATAAGACCCTGCCTTACACAACATCACACATGCACACACACACACACACACAAGGGGGGGGGAGAGATTACGAAACTGTCATTTATCAAAAGATAGTATGCTCTGTGGTTTATAGGAGCTGTAGAATTTAGGGCAAGTTATTATAAATATGTAAAGCAAAGACAATGATCTACATCCAACACCCCTTCATGATAAAGGTGTTGGAGAGAGCAGGGATACAAGGAACATTCCTTAACATAATAAAAGCAATATGCAACAAGCCGACAGCCAATATCAAATTAACTGGAGAGAAATTCAAAGTGATTCCACTAAAATCAGAAGACAAGGCTGTCCACTCTCTCCATATCTATTCAATAAAGTATTCAAAGTTCTAGCTAAAACAATAAGACAACAAAAAAAATCAAGGGGATACAAATTGGAAAGGAAAAAGTAAAACTTTCGCTATTTACAGATGATATGATGGCTTACATAGATGACCCCAAAAATTCTACCAGAAAACTCCTACAGCTAATAAACACCTTCAGTAATGTGGCAGGATACAAGATTAACTAAAAAAAATCAGTAGCCCCCTATATACAAATGATAAATGGGCTGAGAAAGGAATCAGAGAAAAACAACCTTTACAAATAGTCACAAATTATATAAAATATCTTGGGATAACTCTAACCAAACAAGTGAAAGACCTGTATGATAAGAACTTTAAGTCTTTGAAGAACACATTAAAAAAATGGAAAGATCTCCCATGCTTTTGGGTAGGTGTGGATCGACATGGGAAAAATGGCAATCTTGCCAAAAGCAATCTACCGATTCAATGCAATCCCCATCAAAATTCCAACACAGTTCTTCACAAACCTCGAAAGAACCATACTCAATTTCATATGGAAAAACAAAAAACCTAGGATAGCTAAAACAATCCTGTGTAATAATGAAACTTCGAGAGGTATCACCATCCCTGACTTCAAGCTCTACTATAGAACTATAGTAATAAAAAATGGTTTGGTACCATTTGAATTGAATTGAATTGAAGACCCTGACATTAATCCACACATCTATGAACACCTGATTTTTGACAAAGAAACCAAATTGGTACAAAGTAAAAAAGAAAACATCTTCAACAAATGGCGCTGGCATAAATGGATGTTCATATCTAGAAGAATGCAAATAGATCCATATCTATCGCCCTGCACAAAGCTCAAGTCCAAGCAGACCAAAGACCGCAACATAAATCCAGGTATGCTGACTCTGATAGAAGAGAAAGTGAGAAGTAGCCTTGAACTCATTGACACAGAAGACCACGTCTTAAATATAACACCAGTAGCACAGACACTGAGATCAACAATTAATAAATGGGACCTCCTGAAACTGAAAAGCTTCTGTAAGGTCAAGGACACAGTAAGTAAGACAAAGGAGCAGCCTATGGAATGGAAAAAGATCTTCACCAACCCCACATCTGAGAGAAGGCTGATCTCCAAAATATATAAACAACTCAAGAAATTAGACATCAAAATACCAAATAATCCAATTTTAAAATGGGGGTACAGATCTAAACAGAGAATTCACAACAGAAAAATCTCAAGTAGTCGAAAGACATTTAAGGAATTTCTCAACATCCTTAGTCATCAGGGAAATGCAAATCAAAACAACACCTGTCAGAATGGCTAAGACTGAAAACACTGATGACAGCTTATGTTGGACAGGATGTGGCGTCAAGGGGGACACTCCCCCCGATGATGGAAATGTAAACTTGTAACGCCACTTTGGAAATCAGTATAGTGGTTTCCCAGGACATTGGGAAACAATCTACCTCAGGACCCAGCAATACAACTCTTGGGCATATGCTAAAAGGATGCTCAATCATACCACAAGGACACTTTTTCAACTATATTCGTGGCAGCATTATTTGTAATAGCCAGAACCTGGAAACAGCCTAGATGCCCCTCAACCAAAGAATGGATAAGGAAAATGTGGTACATTTACACCATGGACTATTACTCAGCAGTAAAAAAAAAAAAAAAAATGGTATCATAAAAACAGCAGGCAAATGGATGGAACTAGAAAAAAAAAATCATTCTGAGTGAGGTAACCCAGACCCAGAAAGACAAGCATGACATGTACTCGCTCATAAGTGGATATCAGATGAATAGGAAAGGATAACCAGGCTACAGTTCACAGCCCCGGAGAAAATAGGTAACAAGGACCCTAAGAGATGCATGGGTTTCCCTGGGAAGGGGAAATAGATGAGATCTCCTGGGTAAGCTGGGGGCAGGGGTTAGAGGGGAAGGAATGGGTGAGTTGGGGAGGGATGGAGAGGGGGAGCAATGAAAGAGATATCTTGATAGAGGGAGCCATTATGGAGTTAGGGAGAAACCTGGTACTAGAGAAATTCCCAGGAATCCACAAGAATGACCCCAGCTAAGACTCCTAGCAATAGTGGAGAGGGTGCCTGAACTGGCCCTCTCCTCTACTCAGATTGGTGACTATCCTAATTGTCATCAGAGAGTCTTCATCCAGTAACTGATGGAAGCATATGCAGAGATCCACAGCCAAGCACAGGGCCAAGCTCCGGGAGTCCAGTCAAAGAGAGGAAGGAGGGATTACATGAGCAAGGGGAGTCAAGATCATGATGGGGAAACCTACAGAGACAGCTGACCTGAGTTCGTAAGACCTCATGGATTCTGGACCAACTGCTGGGGAGCCTGCATGGGACCAAACTAGGCCCTCTGTCTGTGGGTGACATTTGTGTGGCTTGGCCTTTCTGTTGGTCCCCTGACAATGGGATGAGGTTCTATCCCTGGAGCATGAACTGACTTTCTGCAGCCCATTCCCTGTGGGGGGACACCTTGCTCAGCCTTGATGCAGTGGGGAGGGTTTAGTCCTGCCCCAACTTGATACCAGGCTTTGTTGACTCCCCATAGGAGGCCTTACCCTTTCTGGAGAATGGATGAGGGGTGGGAGGGTGGGAGGGGAGAAGGAAGAGGAACTGTGATATGTATGTAACATGAATAAAAACTTTAAAGTTAAGAGAAAGAAAATGATCTCCTTGCCAAATAGGGTCTAAGAATATAATTAGCTGGCCTGTGTGGTATCAGAAGGGGAGAAGTGGAGTGGGGAATCTCCTACTTTGCTTGGCTTACTAGTATATGTAGAGGGCTCTAGCCCCCATTTTCAGCATGGCATAGATCGAACATGTGAAAGTTGGATTTTTTTCTTTCCAGCTGGTAATCTTTCTTCTTCCCTCAACATAATAATCTTGATGTAAAGTAGACATTGGCAGGCCTTCAAGGTTAAATCATTTCTGAGTGCTCTTAACAACTCTTAACTAAAACATAAAACCTTTCGAATACAATTATCTCTACCTGTTTAATTCGAAGCTATTTTTTGTTTCATGAAGTAGGGAGATGTCTTCCCTGAAAAAGAATCCTTCAATGATTCCACAAATTAATAGGGCCTGAAAACTACCTATGCAGAATTCAGGGTGCAGACACACCATTAACTTACCTCAATACAAAGGCAAATACTTTATGGCAGACCAAAGTTTTGTTATGTTTAAATCAGACTTCCTGCCTAGCAACAGCCATGAAATACTAGAAATGGTTATTGTGGTATTAATGCATGTGTCTACTCAGATCTTTTGAAAATGAAGCAAGATGCAAACACAGACACAGTTATGTATGTATCATCACAGGATCTACACAGACATACTTATGCACACACCGTCACAGGATCTACACAGACATAGCTATGTGTGTACCATCACAGGGTCTACACAGACATAGTTATTTGTGCACTGTCAGGATCTACACATTCATAATTATATGCATACTATTGCAGATCTACACAGCTATAGTTACATGTACCATTGCAGGATCTTCTTTAAGAGTTAAGTGACAAAATCAACTATCTGGATTGATTGGGAGACAGAAATGTGTGTGACTGCCATTCTCAGTTTCCATCGTCTGCCAGGTTCCCATGCATTCTTCTTGCTCAGATTTATGTCCTCCCTTTTGTAAGTGCCTTAGTACTGATAGCATCAGTGTTTCTGGGAGGCATTTATTTCTATGTTTCTCTCCTTAAGTCTGAACACCCTCCTGCCCTCCCCGTATGCCATCCACAATACAAGCGGTTGTAACTAGTGGAGGACTTGCAGTGCAAGGAACACGAGCATCACACAACTTCTTTCCTTGAATACTCGTGGCCCATTTATCATTTTGTCCAATTAGACAAACGAAACATAACCTTGATTTGATTTAATCTGTGATTCTTTTGCCATTCATTTATGTGCATAACAACAAGACAGAGAAAAAAATGGTACCTTTGGGCAGCATCTGATCTGTCAGGAAATCCCTCGCGCTGTGGTTTGTGGGTGGGAGAACACGGGTGATGCGATCCAGATGCTCGAGCTGCCCTCCGCTAGGAATGCAGATGTGCATTCTCTTCATGTGTCCAGATGGTGACCCCTCTGGCACTGTTTATATGTTCCACATGCCAGGCTTCCTTCTTTGCATGTGCACGCCTTGATCTCATGTAGTGCATGGGTTTATTCATGAGACACAGCATTCCTTCATTTCATATGTGGCAGTAGGTATTAAAAATGAGGAGTTTTAACTGCTCTGGAAATTGATAAAGAATCTTTTAAATTGCTATGAATTATGATCCTCATTTTGAAACACCTCCTCATAAAATTATTGAATTCATAATGCGAGTTCCTGCCTTTCTCTTGAGAAAATATGGCACTGGATACACAATTTCAAGAGAGTTTCAAAAGCAATATTTCCATACTTGCACATTATGATGTTACCTTTGCTCTGTTTCTAAATGTTGCTATTTGTTGCTGATTACATCCAGGCACTAAGGAAACAGAAAACTGGGGTCTTCTAGAAGTGGTTCCTTACTTTTTAATTCATTTTTATTATTGTTAATTATGTGAAGTTGGGGGAAACGCATATTTGAGTCCCTAGGACGCGCTTGTTGCCCGTACAGAGACCAGGTTAGGTTCCTAGCACCCTCGTGGTGGCTCAAGACCCTTGTAACTCCAGTCCCAGGAGATCTAAAGCCCACTTCGGACCTCCAAGGCACCATGAATACACATGGTATACACACATGTATACAGGCAAAATGCCCACGTATGTAAAATAATAAAATAAATCTTTAAAAAATTTTAATTGAACAGACTCAGGTTTTAATTTTTTATAAATTTCAGTTTTTTCTTTTTTATCATTTTTTTCATTTATTTTACATACCAACCACAGTTTCCCCTCCTTCCTCTCTCCCCATTCCAAACCCCCATTTCCCATCTACCCTGCCATCCACTCCTCCTCCTTTTAGACAGTGTAAGGCCTCCCATGGGGATCAACAAAGCATGGCTTATCAAGTTGAGGCAGGACCAAGTTCTCCCCCTGCATCAAGGCTGGGTGAGGCATCCCAGCATGGGGAATAGGTTCCAAAAACCCAGCTCATCACCTGATCCCACCGCTAGGAGCCCCATAAACAAACCAAACTACACAACTGTCACAACATGTGGAGGGCCTAGGTTGGTCCCATGCAGGCTACTGAGCTGTCCATCCAGAGTCCATGAGCTGCCACAAGCTCAGGTCAGTTGTCTGTGTGGCTGTGCCCCCCCCCCATGATCTCAACCCCTCCCTTTGCTCATACAATCCCTCCTTCCCCTCTGCAGCTGCACTCCCAGAGCTTAGCCCCATGCTTGGCTGTGAATCTCTGGCTCTTAGGATAGTCACCAATCTGATTAGAGAAGAAGAATTTGGCCATGTTCCTTCTGCTTCTATCGTGCGCAACAATTTGAGTATTGGTATTAGCTCTTCTTTGAAATTCTGATAGCATTGTGCACTGAAACCATCTGACCCTGGGCTTTTTTTGATTGGGAGACTTTTAATGATTGTTTCTATTTCCTTGGGGGTTATAGGTCTATTTAAATTGTTTATTTGACCTTAATTTAATTTTGGTGTGTGGTACCTATCAAGAAAGTTGTCCATTTCTTCTAGGTTTTCTAGTTTTGTGGAGTATATGTTTTCAAAGTATGACCTAATGATTCTCGCTCTTTCCTCAGTGTCTGTTGTTATGTCCCCCTTTTCATTTCTGATTTGGATATGCTCTGTCTGCCTTTCATTAGTTTGTATAAGGGTTTGTCTATCTTGTTGGTTTTCTCAAAGAATCAACTCTTTGTCTCATTAATTCTTTGTATTGTTCTTTTACGTTTCTGTTTTATTAATTTCTGCCCTGAGTTTGATTATTTCCCGCCATCTCTTCCTCCTGGATGAGTTTGTGTCTTTTTGTTCTAGAGCTTCTAATCTGCCAGTGTGAAATTTCTTGAAAATCTTTATGTGGGCACTTAGTGCTTTGAAGTTTCCTCTTAGCACTGCTTTCATCATGTCCCATAAGTTTGGGTATGTTGTACATCCATTTTCATTAAATTCTAGGAAGTCTTTAATTTGTTTCTTTATTTCTTCCTTGACCTAGGGTGATTTAGTTTGAGTTATTCATGAGTTTTTAGGCTTTCTGTAGTTTGTGTTGTTTTTGAACTCTAACTTTAGCCCATGGTTATCCAATTAGATACAGGGGGTCATTAAGTTTTTTTGTTTTGTTTTGTTTTGTTTTTTATTTGTTGAGGTTTGCTTTGTGACTAAGTATGTGGCCAGTTTTAGAGGAGGTTCCATAAGGTGCTGGGAAGAAGGTATATTCTTTTGTATTTGGGTGAAATGTTCTGTAGATGTCTATTAAGTCTGTTCGAGGCATAACATCTGCTGGTTCCTTTGTTTCTATGATAAGTTTCTGTCTGCCAGGCTTGTCCATTGGTAAGAGTGGGGTATTGAAATCTCCCACTATTAATACATGGGGTTTGATGTATGATTTAAGCTTTAGTAATGTATCTTTTACAAATGTGGGTGCCCTTGTATTTGGGGCATAGGTCTTCAGAATTGAGACTTCATCTTGATGGATTTTTTTCCTTTGATGAATATGAAATATTCTTCTCCACCTCTTTTGATTAATTTTAGTTTGAAGTCTATTTTTTAGAGATTGGGATAGCTACACCTGCTTGTTTCTTAGGTCCATTTGATTGGAAGATCTTTTCTCAACCCTTTACTCTGAGGTCTGTCTCTGGAGATGAGGTATGTTTCATGTATGCAGCAGAAGGATGGATCCTGTTTTCATATCCATTCTGTTACTCTGTGTCTTTTTATTGGAGAATTAAGTCCATTGATAGTAAGAGATATTCATGACTAGTGATTGTTAATTCCTGTTGTTTTTTTTTTTGTTTAGGTGGTGGTAGTACTATATGTGTTTGTTTCTTTGAGTTTTGTTGGTGTGAGACAATTGCCTGCGTTTTCGTGGATGGAGCTAACTTCCTTGGGTTGGAGTTTTCCTTTAAGTACTTTCTGTAGGACTGGATTTGTGGATAGGTATTGTTTAAATCTGGTTTTGTCGTGAAATATCTTTTCTCTGTCTACAATGATTGAAAGTTTTGCTGAGTCTAGTAGTCTGGGGTGATATCCATGGTCCCTTAGTGTCTGAAAACCATCTGTCCAGGACCCTCTGGCTTTTAGAGTCTCCATTGAGAAGTTGGGTGTAATTCTGGTAGTCTGTCTTTATTGGCCTTTTTCCTTTGCAGCTTTTAATATCATTTCTTTATTCTATATGTTTAGTGTTTTGATTATTATGTGGCAAGGGTACTTGTTTTCTAGTACAGACTATTTAGCATTCTGTAAGCTTCTTGTACCTTTATAGTATGTCCTTCTTTAGGTTGGGAAAGCTTTCTTCTATGATTTATTGAATACGCTGGGATTCTTCTCCTTCTCTCCCTATTATTCTTAGGTTTGGTCTTTTCATAGTGTCCCAGATTACCTGAATGTTTTGTGTTAGGAATTTATTGGAGTTGACGTTTTCATTGACCGATGAATCTATTTCTTCTATTGAATCTTTAAAGCTATGATTCTCTCTTCCATCTCTTGTACTCTGTTGGTGATGCTTGCATCTGTAGTCCCTGTTCGATTCCCCAATTTTCCATTTCCAGAATTCCTGCGTTTGTGTTTTCTTTACTGTTTCTATTTCAATTTTCGAGTCTTGAACTGTTTTTCTTTCACCTGTTTGATTGTTTTTTTTCTTGGTTTTCTTTAAGGAATTTATTGATTTCTTCCAACCTTTTGTCTTTTCCTCGATTTCTTTAAGAGAATTTTTCATTTCCTCTTTAAAGGCCTCTATCATCTTCATAAAGTTATTCTTAAGGTCGCTCTCTTGTGTTTGAGCTGCATTGGAATATTCAGGTCTTGCTGTTGTAGGATCACTGGTTTCTGGTGGTGCCATTTTGCTCTTCAGGTTGTTGACTGTAATCTTACACTGGTGTCTACCTATCTGTTCTTCCAACTGGTGTGGGTCATGCCTGTGCCTGTTCTTCCAGCTGGTATAGTTTGCACCTGTGCCTGTATAGTCTGCTTGCTGGCTGGTAGGCACTGTTTTTCTAGCTAGTGTGGTTTGTGCCTATGTAATCTGTTTTTCCAAACGGAGTATGTTATATCTGTGCCTGTGTGGTCTGCTGGGGCTGCAGGGGAGGGCTGGCCATGAAGAGGATGTTCGGGTGCGTGGCACTGGAGGAGCAGAGTCCAGTGCGTGGCAAGAGTGCTGGTGCACCTGGAAGCTGGTCTCTCAACCTACTTGCCGGCCGGTGGGGACTGCGCCAGAGCAGTGGCGTTCCACCAGAGTTCATAAATTTCATTTTTATGGGGAAAATGTAAAAACACAAACACATACATTCTTAGAAGGATGAAAAATACAAAAAAAAAACCAACAACAGATGATGGGATTGTGAAAGACACCCATGTCCTTTAATATCAGAAGTAACGGATCTTAAAAGCTAGAAAATGGGCAATTTATGATACAAAAAAGTTATCAAAATATAGATAAAATTTTTTGGAAGCTGACCATTTTATTGTTAGTATCAGCATCCAGCATGTCAGCTATGGTGAGTGCTGATAACTGTGTATCTTGAATCTTGTTATCCAGCAAGTGATCTCAGGCCTTCCTGCCCTAATTCCTGAAGTAAGGCCTGTTTCCTCCTCCTCCTACACACACACGTGTGTACACATGCACGTGTACACACACACTCCTATATGTGCACACATACACTCACATACATACACACATAAGCACACACATGTTGACCATACCCACAAACAGTGAAAAATGCTACTCTCTGACTAATTAAGCAAAAAATAAAGAATATTTCCTCTTTCCTGACTATTTCAGGAAAACATGATCGCTGAATATTTCCATCAAAACTCTCCAGAGACTTTTTGCCCTGTAGGCATTTTTTCCAAATACAAAGGAAAGAATAGAACCTTAGCCTTTTCTGAAAACTGGTTTGGAGCGGGTCTGTTTCTGAAACTGGAGGAGTAAAAAAGGAGATTCTACTTTTTCTCTCCCATCTTCAGGTCTCCTCCTGCCTTCTGGTTTTGTTTATCAACCTCAGACCATTGCAACTGAGACCTTGTTTAAAGGGGCCACAAACGCAGACAGCCGTTTCCCCCTAAGCTCTATATAATAAATATGTGTGATCTGTTCTACCAGCCTGCCCTCCTCGCTGAAAGTGTAAAAACCAGGCCAGGGCTCTTTAGCACTAAGTCGGGATCTAGGACCAGAATCTTCAACAGGGCTGGACGATGTAATCCTAAAATGTTCCCACTTGGAGATGGAACCTCATTGGCCATCCTTTGTAACATTTCTGAGCAGCTAAGACATGATGATGCTGTAAAATGAAAAGACCAAAGGTCTTGCTTTCCACCTCTGCCTTTTACAAGAGAAGTGGCTAACTGATGAGCCTGCTCTGAAAGAAAAGCTGTCGCTAAAGTCACCCTAACAACCAGCAACCTACAGTCTGTCAGCTTGGTCTGTCCTGATCCCTGTTGATCCCTGTCACGTGAGGTTGGGCCCAGGCAGGTTAAATTTACCTCTGGAGACCGCCTGGACTCTGGCCAGTGGTACAGACACAGAGGGCTATGCATCAGTGAGGTCCCTACATCGTGCTTTCTGGAAAGGGCGCCAGTAGCTGGAGAAGAGAAGCAAAACTGGAGAACAGAGGTGAGAGTTGAGATTCAGAACGCACTGTGATCCAGGCCGAAGTCCCGGAAGCTGCTCTGAGTCACTGACCACAGCTTCCTCCTTTGACAGCGCTATGCCCTTTCACATGGGCACGAACTGGCAACAGCAGACCCTGGGCTCCGTGTAACACAGTGTGGTTTTCAGAGCGCCTTCTTCTCCGGGCTGCATTTGAACCCTGTGTCACCCTGCAGGAAAGGGAGGCTGCACGGACATCGCTAGTCTCAGTTATACAAATACGCTGATGTTTGCCTGTCCCAAAGACCTTCACTGCTGAGGCCTTACCCAGCTTCTATCTGAAGCTTGGGAAAGGAACAGCCAAACAAGGGCATTCCGGAGCATTCCCACGTGATTTCTCCGGGACCAGTCTCAAAGGTACCAACTCTCCATGACCTTTCTGGATGTAGCTTTAACTCACAGCTGGTAGGTGAGCCAGCGTTATGGAACAGACATGATGGTAAGAGCGCTTTCCACCACAAAGCGTCTGAATCATTTAGCGGGGGATGGAGACCCCAGGGCCAAGGTCTCATTCAGCAATCGCCAGCAACACAGAGCAAACTGAGGAGCCATCAGGCCTGTCACTGAAGGAAACTTTCTGTTTGTTTCTCTTATAGCTGGTGACCTTGACCTTGCTGCAGAGGTGGGTTGTCACTTCGCACTTCACGATAAAGCTCTACCGGCGGTACTTTCTGTCTATATGGGGACTGTTCTCCGTTTACTAGTTACATCCTCTTCAGAGCTACCCGGAAACTGCTTTCAGGGCAAACACCAGGGTTCCTATTCTAGTCGCTCCTTCCTCACCACCCCTTCTACTTCATGTTTAATTTGGGTTGAAGTTTTTTTTTTTAATTTGGTTACTCTTGGTTTTCGTTTGTTGTTGTTCTTGTTTTGAGACAAGATTTCACAATATATGCTAGATATATACCTAGAACTCGCAATCCCAAAGCTGGAATTAATATTTTATCTTTCCTTGTATTTTAGATGATAAACCAAATGCTTAAGTGAGTAAATGATCTTGAGCATATTTTACAACCCACACTACTATGCCTGACTGCATCTCTTTCTTGTAAACCTTAAAAAGTCTCTTTAATTTCCTCTTGTTTTGAAGCATCTGCAGGTTTCCAGTCCTCCTTCAGTAATCTTTAACCTGTGCAGCAAAACCATCTAGAGACTGGCCATCATGCTGCTAACTCACATGCCCTGCATGACGGTGACTCAGACTTGCCTCCTGTAGAGTTCATAACTGCAGACTTTCGTGGGCAGAGACAGGGAAATAGGGAAGTAAAACCCCTTTTTTTTTAATCTCTAGAGCATGATTTGCATGCTTGTTTTTAGCTCAACATTTTGTTTTATTCTCCAGGTGGTTGTATCACGCTAAGGACTGAAAGTTTATGGTTGGACCTGACCACATCTAACACATCAGGCAGATAGGGAAGCGTGTCTAGTAAGAGGGGTGGTCATACCGCAGGCTGGCTGTCATCCCGTTGAGATTTACACAGTTCCATGGGGTTCTCACAGATATTTCACAGGCACCTGAACACCTACAGGCTTGCTCTGACTCCCTCAAACTGTGAGCAGAGTGTGTGTCCCCACCACGGCACCACTGCAGCGAGGTAAGGAGAAAGTGTGCAGTGTGCAGTGGTGTGCAGTGTGCAGTGTGCAGTGGCCAAGTTCTACCCTGTTGGGGAAAATAAAAATCACAGGCTACATTTCAACACTCATTTCAAACACACAAAACCATTTGTGTGTTTGGTTTTCTCCTGTTAAATACTCGGAAAGATAAAACAGCAAGGTTTCCTTTTAGCTTGGAAAAGGAAAAGTATACAGTGAGAGAGGTTTAAATAAACATGATGATAAGTTTGAATTCACTGCTCTTGAGGAAGAGTATGGGTTTAAGTCAGCCTGGGATACACAGTGAGCTCCAAATGAGCCTGAACTATATGGTAAGACCCTGTCTCAAAAAACCAGTTACATGAATGCAGGTTTGCAGATAGTTAACTTAATTCTCCATTGGGAGCAACAGGGGAAGACCATTTAGACAAGCCAGGTAGGGGTCTTAGAAAGCCTTTGGAAGTCAATGAAAAGGGTTTCCTTTTCTCCTGGCTCCCTTTCTCCTGACTGCCAAATGTTATAAGCGATAAGATTTGTCAAAGTGCCTTGTGTTTCAGAACTCAAATGTACCTGAGTTCATCCCTTGAGTACCATTAGTACAAGCAGCTCCCTTCAGATGAGAACGTTTTACTTCCCCACTGCATAATGAACACCCCTTGTTCCATGCAGGCTCCTAAGCAAATCTGCTCACCACAGCGGACTCCCGTCACTACAGGATCTACCCAAACATGCTTTGCTACTCTGCATGGCCCGTATATCTCAGATGGCCAGGGTGTCATCTGCTACTCTGCGTGGCCTGTATCTCCGATGGCCAGGGTGTCATGCCACCTACATCTCACATCCACGACAATCCCTTTCTGCTTCTCCCTGTACAAGGCTCCACATATCCCAAGAGCTGCCCAGGAGCCAAGGTTTCCACTGTGTTATAAGCCAGAGTTTCTTAAATGTTTTCACCCAATAAATTTTTATACATTGCCCACTGATATACAGGCTTATAAAATATGTGTGTGAATCAAACATTTACTGATGATAAATTATAAAGTTTATTTTAGAACAATTATTTGATATACCTGCAATGTGACTCTTTACTAAAGATGAGAACAGATGGGCATGCTGAGATGGGTGTGTTTTCCCAACAAGGCTCAATTCAAAACTATGAATTAGACACTCACGTGCTGAGGATCAGCAGTAGAATTATATCTTCGTATGGAGCCTGCTCTGAGGCAGAAGCACAGTTCCTTACCCGGAGTAAGGTCAAACAGCCGGAAAGCTCTGGGTTCTACGTTCCTGGAGGTATGTGGCCCAGTGAGCATGAAGAAGAGCGTGGGTCACTCTAACACACCTGTGACACTGAATCAGCACGCCGTGGAGTCATTAAGACTTAACGAGTTCAGTCTTTTAAACAAAAATGCATTCTATCATACGTGTTAGGAGCCAGCCCCATCATCATCCCTTATAAGAGAGGCAATCATGGGAAGAACTGCCAAGGAAGTTGCCCAAGGTCCACAGTGTCAAGCCAGGGTCAGTTCAAAGACGACAGTCTGCAGGGCTCTGCCTCCAACACCAGGCTGAGGCTTCCTAAAATCTGCAAGCCACTGGGCACAGACTGGCCTTGCAGTCCACACTGGTATTAGCCAGGAGCATCTCCTGTGCAGGCCCGTGTCTAAGAGACCTTGACTATGTGTGGAGTCCAAGGAACCTACTCTCTGGTTCCATCTGGGGCCGGGGCTGGACCAGGAGGACCCTCTTAGTTCTTGCTCATGTGCCCAAAATCCATCCCTTTAGCAACATAAACCTCCACTTTGACCACCGCTCTTGCAATGTTGTGATCAGTGCAGGCAGATCAGAACTGCTTACTCAAGTGTCTCTGCAGGAAGACCCTGCCGCCTTCTCTGACCTTTAGAGACACCACAGTCTCCTGGCAATGAAAACCAATCTGTGCAGCTATGCAACTGTCTGTCCATTCATTCATTTTTTCATTTGTTTGTTTATTGGTTTTTTTCAAGATAGGGTTTCTCTGAGGCCTTGAAACCTGTCCTAGAACTCATTTTGTAGCCTAGGTTGGCCTCGAACTCACGGAGATCCGCTTGTCTCTGCCTCCCGAGTGCTGGGATGAAAGGCATGCGCCTCCACGGTCCAGCTCACAACTTTCTGTTCTGCTGACCCTATTATTGCCTGCCCCTCACGGGCATAAGTGCACCTGGGTAGGAGGTACCAGGACATGCGGCTCTCGTATGTTTGTTTCTTGGATATGGAAAGACGTTCGTCCTAAAATTATGTAAACAATAACTCAGTTCTCAGGCTAACCCACAACCCCTATTCAAATTATAAGGATTCAAAAAGTCCTTTCAAATCGGAACTCAGTGAAAATAAAAAAAAAATAAAGTAACAAAGTGAGATAGTGCAACACATACCAGCACTTTCTTTCCAAAAGAGAAAGAAAGCACCTTTTAATAAAATAGTAATGAAAGCTTCATTTATTAATATCAGGGATTTTAATTATATTTGTGATATATTGCCTCCAACAGGAAGCAAACTGGAGAAGGTAGTAGGATTGCAATAAGCAGAAATCACAGGGGAAAATTGGGGTTTAGAGTGAGGTAAAGAAAGTTGAGGGACAAGCATGGTAATCCCCACACTCCAGAAACTGAGGCAGGAGGATCTCACATTTGAAACAAGCCCAGCCGCACACTGAGACCCTATCTTAAAAGACAAAAATGTTTTAAGACTCTCAGCCCAAAAATAAATATAGAATGACAGGGTGCTTTATTTCATATTCTGTGTTACCCATAATTTCTATAGCCACAGATTGGTCTACAAATGGTTTCTTCTAATCTATAAGGTCAGCTATGCTTTGGGTATAGTCAGGTATCTGACCATTGTGTTCACAATGTGTGGATTCAATCTATTATCCAAGTAAGTATCTTTACTTAAGACATTACTATCTCTAAGTGTCTGCTCAAGTCATTCACTTGGTCACCACCTTCTCTCACCTGGAAGCACATGACCCTGACATGTTCCACGTACACATTTTTCACAGTAGGTGTCTACATATAGTTTTATCGCTGGAGGACCCAAGAGAAAAGCAAGAAAGGCTCACCCTACAAAATAAAACATTTCAAACGTGTAGAGATCATTGTTGTGGAATATTTGTACACTGTGTGAAGGTGCATTGTTATGTTTGGTGTAATAAAGAGTTAAATGACCAATAGCTAGGCAGGAGGTATAGGTGAGGCTTTGGGCAAAGAGAGGTAGGAGGAAAATCTAGGTAAAAGACAAAGAGAGATATCAGGAGATAAAGAAGAAACAAGAGGGATAGTAAGTGACAGAATGTAGATTAATAGAAATGGGTTAATTTTAGTTATAAGATTTATTAGGAACAAACCTAAGGGCAAGCTTCCATAATTAATTATAAGTTTCCATGACATGTTTGGGAGCTGGTTGGTGGGACAGAAAGGGACAGAAAGAGATAATCTGTCGTTCACCTGCAAAGTAAGAAGATCACCATTGAAAGCGGGCTTCCAGTAGTATAGATTGACTCATTAAACTGCACGGTCCATGGCCGTGAAAGTTTAGCATCCAGAGCTCCTCTGGGTATCTTGTTTCTTAAAATCCTTAGAACTGAGCTGGCCATTGCCAAATCCATGAGCTTGTATGACTACTGAGCACTTAAAATGTGAAATAAGAGGTGCTATGCATGTAAGATGCACAATGGATTTCATAGGCAGTATGAAGAGAACGAGGATTTGTATGATTACATGTTGAAAGGGAAGTGTTTTAAACATATTGTTGTGATAAATGTCACCTTTTCCTGTTTGCTTTTGAATGTGACTACTAGAAAATTTAAAATTGCAGGCTTGAATTGCTTAATGAGGGTGATGTGTTCTGAGAATTGTGCTAGGCAGTTTCACCATTGTGTAAATCTCACAAAGTATTTTTATACAAACTCTGATAGAATATTATGGAACTATCAATATATATGAGGCTCATCACTGACAGAAATGTCAGTATGCAGTCCCTAACTGTGTGTTCATGGCTGCATTTTTATGCAACATCACAGGTCTCCAGTGGAGGGGAGTGGGTATTTAGAAACTGAAACAAAACTAAAGGATACCAGAAGAGTAGAGTCTTGTGAGAAAATAAGTTGGGATAGATCAGAACTGTGTCTCCAGTAAGAAGGTAGTTCAGGAATTAATGAGGCCATGGACCATGCCTGTGCTGTGGAACGGAGATTTAGGAAGAATCACACAACTATAGAAAGCAGCTCTAATAAAAATTCCCCAGAATATTCCTCAGAGTGAAGCCACTAAAAAGCATAGGTTGGCAAGCCCCGAGTCATAAAATAAAGAAGGTAAGTGGATGAACGATCAGCCCTGTGTTGCCAAAGGCACTTCCTTGGGCGGTGCAGCGATCCAATTTTATAAGCCTTTCATGGAGCTTGAAGAGAGAGCTCCTAACGTTGCTAGCACAGCAGAATAGACAGCAACCGAGCCGACCCGATACCGCTAGTTTAGACACGGAAAGGCACGGGCTGCTTCAATTTTTAGCACACGTTTATAATGCTTCATTTTTGTGAGTGTCGAAATATTTGAAAGGGTTTTCATGAAACATTTGGGACCACAGTTGTTCCAAAACTATCATTGCTTAGGATTTTCAGACCTTTATCCATGCACTTTCCTACAAGAAAGCATACTAAGAACTTAGCCCTTCGGATTCAGAGGGGACCAGCTTTTCACTACTAATGATAGTGAAAATATTATGAAGATTCCTCCATACGAAGCAATGAGTTTTGTTATTGTTCTTTTAATCAGTAAGGTGATACGTACCTACTGCCCGTCATGTGGCAGGAAGATAGAGTTTATTCCCCCCATTGACCTAACCCTTATAAATACATAAGTGAATTCTGAAAGAATGAATGATCATCTCCTTTGGAATTCCCAGTTCATATCACACACACACACACACACACACACACACACACACACACCTGTTTTTTTCTAAACATGAAAAGTCTTTACTATCTCCCCCTTAAATTAATGACCATCAAGTTAATCATAAAAGTTGAACATAGTAATGAGTACCTGTCATTCCAGCACTTGGGAGCCGGAGGCAGGAGGACTGAGAGTTCTAAGCTAGGCCTAGCTCTGGTCACAGAAGCTCATGTTCTAGCCTTCCCAGTAAGTGTGTAGCTCTCACCCCTCACCCAAGAAGATTTTTTTTTTGCAGCCAATGGAGACTATTACTGAAACCATAACTGGTCAAAAATGCAGAAAACCTCTGACTGTAAGGTACACAACCCAACTCATGTATCTCCAGTGCAACACCTACCCCGAAGCTCAGGAACATCTGAGAAGAGGGAGCAGAAAGATTGTCAGAAGCAAGCCAGGCGGTAGTGGCGCACGCTTATAATCCCAGCACTCAGGAGGCAGAGGCAGGCAGATCTCTGTGAGTTCGAGGCCAGCCTGGTCTATAGAGTGAGTTCCAGGACAGCCAGAGCTACACAGAGAAACCCTGTCTCAAAACCCCTTCCCAAAAAAATATTGTAAGAATCAGAGGTCTGCTGTGGGGTACTGTCTTCTATACATGACAGGACTACATCCGTGAAATCTCAACAATGTCCCCTAAACATAGCCTACGCAATGGCAGCTGGCAGGCCAGTGTGGGGGAAAGAAGTCTCACAAGGTTCTACCCTTAGACGAAGAACTGCAGGCAATCAATGGCTCCTGACAGAGACCGGCCCCTGAGAGGTTATCCGGTCCCAAGTGATCAACCAGAAATAGGTATGAGTGGCACTAAATGGACTCAGTAGTGTGTGTGTGTGTGTGTGTGTGCGCGCACGCGTGTGTGTAGATAATAAGTAGACGAGCGGTAGTGTGTGTGAGTGTGTGAGTGTGTGTGTAGATAATAAGTAGACAAGCGGTAGTGTATATGTGAGTGTGTGAGTGTGTGTGTGAAGATAATAAGTAAAGTAGATGAGCAGTAGTGTGTGAGTGTGTATGTAGATAAGTAAAGTAGATGAGCGGTAGTGTGTGTGAGTGTGTGTGAGTGTGTGTGTGTGTGTGTGTGTGTGAAGATAATAAGTAAAGTAGATGAGCGGTAGTGTCTGTGAGTGTGTGTGTGTAGATAAGTAAAGTAGATGAGTGGTAGTGTGTGTGAGTGTGTGTGAGTGTGTGAGTGTCTGTGTAGATAATAAGTAGACAAGTGGTAGTGTATATGTGAGTGTGAGTGTGTGTGTGAAGCTAATAAGTAAAGTAGATGAGCAGTAGTGTGTGTGTGTATGTATGTGTGTGTGTGTGTGTGTGTGTGTGTGAAGATAATAAGTAAAGTAGACGAGTTCATGAATTTCAAAGGGAGTAGGGGAGACAGAGGAGGAATCTGCATAGGAAAAATGTGTGGAGTGGAAATTACATATATGTATAAAAACAGTGCTCATGTATGAAAGTCTCCAAACAGATTGGAAGCCAGACAAGTGGAAAAAAATGAGTTCTAGTTCAGCTTGGGCAACAGAACGAGTCACGATCTCAAAACAAACAAATAAATAAATATTAAAAATAAGCAGATGATGGTTTCCACAATTATCTCCACCTCACTCCCTTGCCCAAATCAGTGAAGGCCGGGAGGTCATTGCTGGCATTGGAGAATGTTTTACAGATAAAACACCAAATATGCAAGAGTTAAGATTCATGAATCAAGATTAGGGCTAATTGCACGGTTTGTTTAAGATCTTCCTTTATAAAGGGGGAGAGGACCATCACAGAGAAGCCTAGTGCATTTGAAATGTAGCTCACCTTACAGAAACAAGCTTTTCTTGCTGTGTAGCTGCTAGCGCATAGAAAGAGCGGACCTGAGGACCCAAGCTTCACTCTCGACTGGTAGCTGTTGACTGTCCAGTCTTCATGCTTTCCCATTCGAAGAAGGAATGATACAGATTCCAGACTCTTTTTAAGGCAAATCAGAACCCTTGCAAACATTCTACAGAGCCCAAACCTAGAGCAGAGATATTCAGCCTTTGTTGTACCTGACAATCGCCCCAGCGAGACTTCTTTCCCCACTCCAGGACCCATGGAATCAAGAGCATTCGAGGGAGGCCCCATGCATAAGGACGTCAAATGTCTCTGCCAGGTGGTTCTAATAAATGTTTAGGTCCAGGAGTTATTTCCCTAGTGGTTAATAATGTTAGTTACCCTTAGAATCCCTAGGAGTCAAGGGACCTTCAAAAATTATTGCTACCTAGCTCTCATGCCAAGACCTGCAATCCCATCGCGAGGTTCTGATGTAACTGGGATACAGTGCCATCTGGAGATGGTTTTCATCAGCTGTCCAGGCCTTTCTATGTCGAGTCAAACTTTGAAGCTCGATAGAATGGGCTTGCCTAAGCACTGCGTTACAAAGAAGCATTTCCTTACTGTAGTTGGAGTCCTCTTGTTCGTTCCCTGGCCGCCCAGACCTGAAATAATCGCACAGAAACTCTATTAATTAAAACGCTGCCTGGCCTATTAGCTTATGCACATTTCTAGCTAGCTCTTACATCTTAAATTAACCCATTTCTATTAATCTGTGTATCCATCCAGTATCCGGTGCCTGTGTCCTGCAGTGATTATTAAGGCTTCTCTCCAGCTCCTCCCACTCTTTCCTCCTCTATCCCCGCCTTGCCCTATTCTGCACTGCAATAGGCCCCAAGAAGATTCTTTATTAACCAATGATATTCACAGCATACATAGAGTAATCCCACATCACATGACGCTAGCAGATCCTCTTCATCCGTAGTTTTACTTTCTGTGGCTTCAGTTACTCATAATCTACAAAGATTTGATACAGTAAGTGGAAAATTCTGTAAATAAATAGCAACAACGACTTGCATGCGGTTCTACTCAGCGCCTATGAGCTCCTTCATCACTTTTCTCCGTCTCAGCTGCAACACGAATCACCCTTTGCCCTGTATTTGCCAACCCAAGTATATGCTACCCACATGGTAGTCACTTAGCAGCCAACTCATCTTTTAGATCAACTACCACTGAACCATAATACTTGTGTTCAAGTAACCCACATTTTCATAAACTTAATTCTCAAAGCACAGACATTTACTACACTGTTAATTGTTTCACTGTCCGTGTTTTTTAAATGCTTCTTACTGTGCTTAATTTGTAAATTAAACTTCAGAACAGATACGTGTGTATGAATGCATAGGATAAAACCCATCATCCATACGGCTCAGTACAATCCAAGAATTCCTGCACCTATGGTAGGTTTGGGGCATATCACTCAAGGACAAAGGGGTCTCGTCAAGGATTCCTTTGTCCACTGGCATTGAGTGATGCAAATTGAGAAAGAGAACTTTACAGTCTTCAGTGTTAACAGGGAAAAGTAAAACAAGTTATTGAACAAATGTATCGCCACAAAGCTCTGTTAAAAATTATGACAGTAGTATTTCCCAAGCTCCAGCCCTTCCCTGCCTGACCCAAATACCACATTCTTACTTGCTTCTGTATTTTTCCATAGAATCAAATCTAGAGATTCGGTGGATTTAGGGAGCGGATCCTTGTTCTATGCCTTAACTATGGACTAAGGGGACGAGCCTTGCTGAGGTCTGCTCAGGCCACATGGCATCTTCCATAGCAGCAACTGTTGCTGTCTTTATTTGAAACCATTTAAGATGGAGGAAGAAGCGTCCCCTCTGTAGACATCTGCAGCATTTCTTTCAGTGCTGTCCTGGTTCTCCAGGCTCATTGTTCCCTAGCGTCTCATTCTATCAAAAACTATTCATTGTTAGTTAATTAGAAATGCATCCCTGGGGCCAGCAAGGATGGAAGGCTCTTGCTGCTAAGACCAAGGGCATGAGTTCAATATCTGGCACCCACATGGGGGAGGAGAGGACTGACTCCCGGGAACTGTCTTCTGAGCTTCGTACATGAGCCTCATGACATGTGCCCATCCACCCCACCACCACCACACACAATACAAACATTTTTTAAATGTCAAGAAAATGCATTCTTTATATAGAAGTATTGGGGAATGTGTTATTTTGTAAAATAAAACGTTACTTATTCAAGTTACCGTGCCCAGCATTTTCCAATTGCCAACATTTAAGGAATTAATCAAAGATGAGCCATAACAAAAGCCACTTATTTCTGACTGACGTAGCATCTAATAGAATAAAAATAACATTTGAAGGGCTAGGATATAGCTCAATAGTAGAATGCTTGACTAACAATGTGTGAAGGCCTGAGTTGGCTTCTTAGCCATATAAGGAAATAATCATTTTACGATACACGGTAGCTCGGGTAATCTTGTAGTGAAAATTGGTCACCATGATGCAGCGTGTGAAGAAACAGACATGTGGAAAAAATGTAAAATGTGTGCTGACTGCACACTTGTGACTGGACTTTTTAAAAGAGTCTCAAATAGTTGTGTTAATTTTTTATTTTCTTAAAATTGAGAATGGACGTAGCTCCTGGCTGGGAACATTCACCTGTGGCTAGTGTGTCTATGTCTCTGAACGCTCCCACCCGACAGTTCCACGCTTCTCTGAGTTTCCGTCCTGCTCTTCCTGTGTCCTGTGCACAGCCAGTCTGAAGTGGGGAATGTGTGTAAGGAGTAGCGTGAGGTTCTGGGCTCTTCCTCCTTTAGGGAGCAGGCTTGAAAGGAACATGCACTTGACTTCCTTTGCACCTGTTGTCCTCCCTGCCTGTCCCAGGCTCGATTGTACCCTCTTTCTAGAGTGGCAACCCAATTTCAGAGGTGACATGCTCGAGTACCACACCGTAGTGGTCCCTCGTCCGTGGGTTGCGGAAAATCGTGCTTCTCATCAGGGTCAAGGTGCACACAGGAAGCAACTTTCTCACTCCCCCTTCCAACAAAACAGACATCCTGTCTCTAAGACGATCGTTGATGCCTCTTGTGCTTGTTTATGAGCATGAGAGGAAGAAGAAAAATATATGTGCTCTAACCCCCCCATGGACCAGGAAGAAGAGCTTCAATGGTGGGGCAGCCTAGTCACGAAGCACCAACTCCCTAGACTTCTCACCTGATCCCATCCCATGGTCCTGTAGGTTACAGTCCTCTACCATCTTCATTGCAGGCCCAAAATCTATTTAAAAACAAAATACCTTTTATAGTCACCAGTAAGTTGGTGTGTACATACGGGTGCTTTTGTGTACACATGAAGGCTCACACTTGCACATGTGTTTGGGACCGAGGTGAAGGTGAGGGAAGAGTCAACCTCTGTCCCCATGCCAGTATCTGAGCCCCACACGAGACCAATTAAGTCAGAATCTCTGGGAGTGGAGCCAATGCATCTGCTTTGTTTTAAAAACCTCCTTAAAAAAAAAAGGAGTAAACTCTCAAACCATCCACAAATGGATGGGCTTTAAATGCTTATTTCTCAGTGAGAGGAGCCAGTCCAAAAAGGCTACACATTGATCTGATTCATTTGACATTTTGGAAAAGGGACCACTATAAAGATGCTAAGCAGATCAGAGCTTGCCAAGGGGCTAGAAACTGAGAGGATTGGTGGGATGGAGCTCAAGAAGACGTCTATCTATAGTAGTAGAATTGTTGTTTGATACTAGACTGATGGATACATGACATTGCATTTTCAAAAATTCACAGAACTGTGCGGCAGAAGGGATATATCTTTGTGCATGCAAATTTAAAAAAAAATACTATTTAGGAGGTTAGAGAATCCCAGAATAAAAAAAATATTGTGACAGAAGTAACCTAGCTGTATTGCAAACATTTGAAACTACCTTACTGAAGACGGGGTGCGTAGTGTGTGTGTGTGTCTGTGTCTCTGTGTGTGTATGTGTTGGATTGGGGTGTATGTATGTGTGTGTATGTGTTCAGTTGTGTGTGTGCACATGTGCATGTACATGTGTTAGGTGAGGGTGTGAGCGTGCGTGTACATGTCTGTGTGTATGTATGTGCGTGTTGGGTTGGGGTGTGTGTGTGTGAGTTAGTAAGTGAGTGCATGTGTGTGTTGGGTGAAGTGGGGTCTTATGCTGACTTTTTACTGAGTGGAGATTCTAGGTCTGAAAGCAGAGAGAGATTACATATTACACAGCACTGTAGTCTCAATGATATATGGTCCCCAGCACCAGAGCTGTGGATTAATGAATCTGATCTTTTATATGCACACTCTGGAAAGGAACTGTTGAATAAAAGGACAGCCAGTAGTGGAATTTGAATTTCTCCTTGCCAGAATGAGAGATTACAGATAAGCAAGGAAAAATGGTCAGAAATCTCCATATTAGCAAAGGGCTAAAATCAGAGTTATCGGTACAAATTCCTGTTTTGTTTAGTAAAGATGCAAAGAGTTACAAATAGAATTATTTATAGGCATGTGTACACACACAAGTTAGTATGCACAGATACATTTCCTTGTTCTCTTAGCTAAGAGATCCTGGAAGCAATGGTACCCCACTGCCCAGATCCTGGTTTTTTGAAAAACTCAGGGCTTCTTAGAGAAATAACTGGTTATAGTCTGGGTAAGGAACAGTCAGTATGAGCCCAGAGGACACTGTAGCATCTAAAGATAAAAAGGCACTGAAAATGAAACCCACAGTGACAGAGAAGTCAAATGAGAGAGAGCCTCAAACATGCACAGCTGGCCACAGAAGCAGCAGTAAGTTATTACCTGGAGTATAAAATAAACAGCCCAGAGTTTTCATTGATATGAAAAGAAATAAATAAAATCAACAAGTGTATAAGAGTAGACAGATTCCTGCCAAATGCTGCCAGGTCCTTCAAATAGATCTCCTAAGAACAGCAGACAAAACCATGCTTGGCACTCTCTGCCCAATCTCTGAATATTTTCTTTTAACCTAAAACTATCATAAGATAAACGCTATGTTTCAAAGGAAATCTTTCACTCTGTGAGGACTGAGGATCCCGATGTGTTGTCGCTGTCAATCAAAACCTCATCGTCGGCCCTGGAAAAGGATGGTTTCCCAACTTCAGATTCTAATGTGTTGCTTTCAGGGGCTGATTGGGCTGAGAGTGCAGATAATAATGTAGGAGTCTTGAAAAGGAAATAACTTCTGGGTTTTGGTCTAGGTCTCTGAATGGGAATTTCCAGGAGAAAACAGGGAGGGAGGGCCCAGGGACTGGATAAGCTCAGCTGCCCTGATGGCAGAACCACCACCGTGGGTGACAATTGCCGCTCAGAGGCAGAGGTTTGATGGATGGCGACAATAGCAATACGCTCTGGGTATGTTGGTACTAATGGGCCCTACCCGGCATGCTCAGTACCTCTGAGCACTGTCTCTGCAGGAAAGGCATCTCAGGGACTAGTCAATTCAGAAGCAATGAAGACCCCAGGTCCAAAGGACTATCTAGTACAATACCTGCAGCAGCTGTCCTGTGGACACTCGAGGGCAGGCACTCTCCTCTCCAACAGCATCCTCTTCCTTTCCCTAGTAGTCCTACAGTGTCAGACAGATGCCCACCAGGAGTCTGTCAGGCCATATCTGTGTGATCTGTGGGCAGACCTTTGTGGCACCTGATGAAGAAGGGCTCATTGGAAACACCTGCAAGTTGTCATGTGCCCACATAGATCCTTCCCACAGAACCCTTTCTTGACTTCCCATCTTCCCCTTCTACCCCATCTCCTCTGCCTTGCTTGACACACCGTCGAGCCCCAAACCTTCATCCTCTGACCGTCTCTACCTGATGGTCCCTGCTGAATTATGAGTGCTGATTAAGGCGAGCCTCGCCCTTTATTTCCTTTAAAAGAAGGCTTTTCATCCTACATGGGCAGGAAGGCTGCTGCATGTGAGCAGGGCACAGCCTGGGGAAGCTGGTGGTAGCCATGAGCATATGGACAAAAAGGAGCAGAGAGAAAAGGGGACTTTTGAGAAAAAGAATCCAGTAGAGTGTTGGGGTGTCACACAGAGCCGGAGCATTGTTTACTGTGCAGGAGGCCTTGGATTCATGCCAGCACCACAAACCCTGTGGAGTGTATGAGGTGCAGGGGAGAATACAAGGCTGCTGATATAGAGCAGTGGTTGGCGACCTTCTCAATGCTGTGACCCTTTACTACAGCTCCTCATGATGTGCTGACCCCCCCAACCATAAAATGGCTTTTGTTGCTACTTCATAACTGTAGTTTGTCAACTGTTGTGAATCAAATATCTGCGTTTTCTATGGTCTCATGCGACCCCTGTGAAAGGATCATTTGGCCCCAAAGGGTCACAACCCGTAGGTTGAGAAACACTGATATAGATCCTGGTGTCTAAATCTTAGTAGAACAACACATTCAAAGTCCACGTTAACTGGAAATAGTCTTAGGAACCCACTTGCAGCAACAGAGTGGGGAAGAGGAAAACTAAACCTCTTGTAAAATTTCTAGGATGGGGTCTTTAAAAAGGGTGGCACCATAAGGTAGCCCCACGCTTTAGGGCACAGAAGGAGGGACTGGCATTTGGCATTTTGTTTTGGGACCCCCCAGCACTGCTTGCTGCCCATGAGGCCCTGCTTCAACAGCTCTCTGCTCGCTGGAGGAATCTGTATTCGTTACCTTCGCATAGCGAGGACCAAACGGCTCCCCAGCAACAGCTCGGGGAAAGAAAGACAGGTTCTGGCTCACGGTTTCAGAGGGTTCATGGTGGCAGGGCAGGCAGGGCGACCGGAGCATGGGGTGGCTGTGGTTCATACCATGGCTGACCATAATCTAGAGGGCAAGGCTGGAACCAAAGGTCCGCCACCAGTGACGTTTTTCCCCCCTGGAGGCCTCCCCCCTTCAAGACTCTACAGCCTTCCAATTTGGTGCCACGACCTTGGAAACAAGTGTTCACACGCATGAACACACAAGGGTTATTTCACAGTCATACCGCAATGGATCAGCCTGGACATACAAGCCGGTTTCTATGAGAATAGCCCCAACTAGAAATGTTGGACCCCTGAACAAATCAACCCATACTGTCCGAGACTGGGATTGTAGATGCCAAAGTTGTGTCTGGTTGACCAGTAGTCTGTATTTTCGTTTGTACCTAAGTAGACAGCAAAGCATCATTCATCTTTACATACAGCACTGATATTGTAGCACTGCCTCCAGGCACCTGGTCAGACCAAAGCTCTGGCATGGTGACATGCTTGAACCAGCTGTCCTTTGCCACTGCAGCCCACCTAATCCAGTCAATAATACCTAATGCCTTCTAAGTGCATGGCCAATGATTCGGGCCTGTTTAATCTGGATACTTTCCACTGGTTCAGCTATGAGAGTCAGATACGGGTCCAAATGCATCTCAAATGTAATAGGAGCCTTTCTTCAACATTTAAGCCTTAAAAATTTAAGGGAAGAAACACAAAGCTATCCCATATGGAATTCTACAATGTTGGGTTTTTTCCCCTTAGTGTGATACACACACCCCAAGAAACTATCATTCTTAATAGAAATTCCAAGTCTGGCCCTAGTTTTAAGTATGATTTACTTTTCAAATGTTGGAACAGAGCCTCCTCTGCCATTTTCAAGTGAAAATATTTTTCTCTCTCCATCTTTAAAAGCCCTCAGGGATTGCTGTACATGTGTGCATATGTAATCTAAAATGTAGTCACCTTTAAGTATGCTTTGCGGAGAGTATTATTAATGGTCCATTTTAGCATGAGTCATATTAGTGAGGAGTGAGCAAATATGAGTCATATTAGCCAGGAGAGACTCTCTGAGTTTCTCTCTGCAGCAGCTCTGCAAGTTTGCAAACTTCCAGCATAGAAACTTTGGAGGTGAAAGAGTACAGTATAGAAGATGGAGATGCTCGACCCTGGCTCCATGACCCCAGAGCTCTGTGCCTGTCTGGAAGGTGTGGCTCTAGGCCAGCCTTCTTAAATAAAAGGCTGACTATGTGGGTTTGAGCTCACGATCCTTCTTATAATATACCACTTTATGTTAATCCAAGCACACTGCAAAAATGTCCCTGATTCCAAGGACATAAAATAGTGGAAACTCTTAGCTGCATAGAGAACTTGTCTGGGGGAATTAGATTGATGGCCTCACCAGGGTCCCACCTCCCACCTCTGTTTCTTAGGGAGAGAAGCTCTATATCATTGCTGTCAGCATGAATGGGTAACAGGCTAGCTAGAAAAACCATGTGCTCTTGGCCCCCAACCCACATTGAGACCAAAGACTGTAAATCAATCAGTAGTAAAAACTAATCATTTTCCCAAATCTGAAATCCTGGAGAGCATGGAAATACTAATTTCCAAAAATAATTAGTTTTGAAAGTTCCATTCAAATATTCATTTGATAAATATTTCTCAGACTCTTGCTTGGCGGCAAGGGGGAAAGATGAGTTGCCCCTGGTCATGCGGTAACTGTAACCTAAGAGGCCGTGAGTTTTCATAGTACCTGTCTTAGAATCCATTCCCAATCCTGTCAGGAAACAGGACTCATGCCCGATGGAGGACAGTGAGCAGACAGTCTAGAGATGATATATGTACTTCAAGTTGTGCAATGCTAGAAGATGAGATGTTTATTGTGTTTAGATTATACTAAAATAATTTGCCCTTTATCAATAATTTTTAAAAGTTGAGGAAAACGTTTAAGAAGTTATTAGAATTATTTGCAATTTAGTGGGAATGGTTAGCATGCATGAGGACCTGGGTTCAATCAGGATGAGGACGGGGCAGGGTGGGTGGAAGAGCTATAAGTTTAAGGACACACATAACCCCGGCACCTGCCAGTAGGACTCAAACAAGATAGCAAGCAATGCATAGAATTTAGGATAGGAATGTCAGCACATGTGCATTTGGGTCAGAACATGGCACAAACACGGGGGTCAGGGAAATGCAAAGATGCATTTGCGTAAGAAATTATTAAACAAAAAAGTCCTCGCATTCTTCATCTAACTATTATTTTAACCTAGTAAGGCAAGAACAAAGAAGACCAAATTGTTAAGTAAATTCAACAGGGCCATGAAGCTGATCCGCGCCCCCCACACACACCCTGAGTCACCCCATTCCATCCTAACTGTCCCTAAAGTGAGGACATGCACACTCAGAGTGAACCATGTAACTCTCAGCTTCCTGTTCCCAGACAGAAGGATCATCTCCAGGTCACCATCACCATCACTGGGACATTTGCTGCTCTCTCCTGACCTTCCCCTAGCAGTTCTCATGAATTCTACATACGAGGCTGATGTATTGTCAGGAAGGAGCAGGCATGTCCTTACTGCAGAGAGAAGGTTGATCTGAAGAGGATGACCAATAACCAGTATCCTTCTAGAAACATACAAAATATTAGCTTAGATGTGTCTAGGAATGCGCTGTGCAGCCTGATCCGCCATCATCTCCGCTTAGTTGTGGTAAGAAAGGTTTGTTGTCTCTAACAATCTATTTCAACACGACTTTTTTAAAATTGCCTATGCCGGCATTCCTATTCTGGCTAGGAAATTAAATACCCAAGACCATTCTACCATTTATGGCTCATACTTTCTGTGTTAAGAGATTTTACCGGAAATGTGTTAGGGCAACTCAGAAAATGAAACCAATATGAGGAAGAATAATGGAGATGTTGAATGGATGGGCGGTTACCTAGTTGAGTTATATGGGTTTGTGGTTAAATCATAGATAAATTAAAATTGAAACTTTAAAAATTCAGATTGTGAACTAGTGTAGGAGAGCTATTTGGAGACAGAACAAATTTTTATTTTTACCAGAAATGACTACATTTCTCCTTGTCTTGCCTCTTAGCTTTTTTTTCTTAATTTCTTGTTATGCCTCATTTCTCTTTAGACTAAATTCTAGCAACAATAATATTAAAATGAAACAAAGACCCACAGACCCAGGAAGCTCACGGCAGCAACTAGGACTTTCAAAAAAAATTGTATGTGTTTCATTGTTTTGCTTACGTCTGTGTCTGCGCCACTAATACGCCTGGTGCCTTCAGAGGCCAGACAGGGGCACTGGAGGCCTTGAAACTGGAGCTACAAGTAGTTGTGATGACACGCGGGGGCCGGGAACCAAACTGGGGTCCTCGGGAAGAACAACCAGTGTCCTTAGCCAGTGAGCTATCTCCCCAGCCCCAGCAACTAAGACTTTTATAGGCACCAGGATGCCTAATAGAATAAACGTGAGTCCCACTAAGCTCGCAAGAGGATAACAGCCTTTAGCCAGAACTAACCAGAAAGACTTAGTCCTCCATAGCTCTGCCCCAAGACCATAACATGATTCTTCTAAGGACTGAAGGGCCTTGAGCTTCAGTCGGCTCTTCATCTTCTACGGGAGGTGCCCTCTGTACTGGCTGTACTAACTTCACAGTGCCAGGGAAACAACTTTTCCCCTCTCCTCCTCTGCTCCTCACCAACTCAAACCATGTGGCTGTGTGGTAGCTATTGACAGTGCCTCATCTCTGACTCCTATGGACAGGGGCTCTTCCAGCTGGGACATCCGAAGAGCCTGCATTCGTAGGGCTTTGGGTCTCAGGGCCAGGCTGTGGGTGAGACCACCTGCTCTGCCCATAGGTTCTGCCCAGTTCGAGTCTGGATGTGCATTGAGCACATGGTGTCCCCTCCTTCCTTATCTACTGCTCCTGGAATCCCCTTCTAAGGCGACATGACTGGGTTCCACAACTTTCCGTTAAGAACCTACAAAACTGCTGTAAGTCTATCTGCTAGAAAACCAGCCATCAAGTTCAATGATAAATTACAAAGAGGGATCCGTTTCCTTACAATGTCTAGAAAGAACAAGCCACTGGGTGCAACATACACTCTTACTGTTAATTATACAAAGACAGGCTTGTGTGAGGAAGCCAGCCTTTGTAATATTGCCGCAGTGATACTGGGTATCAATTAAGTTCCCTTCGCACAATTTACTAGTGATACTGGAAAAAAACAAAAGATGTGTCCTCCAGAATAAACTGATGCCGCTCTTCCAGCTGTGCCGACCGCCCTCGGGCGTGTCCGCTGCTGGGGAGTCCAGAGCTCAGGTTTTGCCCACATGAGGCACCTCCTGTGCTCCTTGGTTTTCCAGAGATGGATTTCTCTTTTCCTTTATTCAACATATACCCTTGCCTTTATCACTGTTTGGAGTTATCACGAGTGATCTCGATTTGTTCTCAGAAAACGACTGTGTTGTAAACAGCAATAACCATAATGCTACAAATCTTTTGAAATGCTTTATTTATGTATTTGCTTTTTTTTTATTTTTCAAGAGGCAGGCTCTCAATATGTTGCCCAGGCTAGCTCCAATCTCTCAAGCTCAAGTGTTCCTCCTGCCTCAGTCTCTCTAGTATCTGGGACCACACAAATCACGGAAGACACCATGCAAACCTCTTAGGAAAGCACATCGAATTTAAAAGAGGAATTGCCCCTTTGAGACACTGTTATATTTGCAAGCGATGTTGATGGGTATTTCTTCTGCCTAGCTCTATGGAGAACAATCCCCTAACTAACCCTCAGCTGGGAGCGTACACACATGCTGTATGCAAAGATCTTGGGTTGGCTTTGTTACTTGGTGGCCTGGCAGCCTTGGTGATTGGAATAGTTCAAGGCATTAGCTGTTTCCTGAAGCTGGAATAGCATCACAGACTTCCCCAATGCACTGTACGGTGGGAGTATTTTTAAATCCTTGGTCCTGCATTTAATATTAGTATTCTGTTTGGAATTTGGAGATGATCCAAAGAGTTCAGGAAACAAAGTCTGATGTCACTCTGAACCTAATTTATCTCTGTGGAAAGAATTAAAAGCTAAACCGTGGGATAAACAAAGTGTGTGTTTTCCCTTTCTTGTAGCACTTACTATTTCACCCGTGCACGGAACACACTTGTTATATCTCTTCCTGGCACAGGCATCGTGCTCCCTGTTTAATTGATTGCTGATTGATCAGATCTCCAAAGTGTTTGAGAGCTTGCGACATGCACCGCATATACAATGGGGACCCTCAGTCCAAGATCATCTTCATGTTGGTAGAGGCGTTAAGTAATCAACAACTCAAGGAATGCATCTTTTCTGCTCTTCGTACCTGTCAGCTCAGGCAGCGCTGAAACTGTGAAGCCCCCGTCCACGCTTAGCTACCCCAAAGCTCTAGCAGCAGGACCATGACTTCTTTGAAACCCTGGGTACTGTCAAACTGAACCCTCCTGAGGGCTGAACTAAAGGATAAGGAATCATTCTTCGGTTCACACACACAAGCACACATGTACACACATGGTTATACACATAGATGGGCAGCACAATTCTCTTTTGGTACCTGATGGTGCCTTCTTCAGAGAACTCATCAGTATCTAAAATCAAAGCCGTGCACTTTTGTTTGTCTTCTACTCCATGAAGCCAAGTTTCATCTGTCTCATCCCCTACTGTATCCACAGCAGTGCCCAGCATATAGAACCCTTCAGAAACACTTACTGAGAGAGTAAGTTAATGTGGCAAAAGGAACTAGGTTAGCAGACTACATAAGACCAGTTGGAAAGAATTGACCCAGATATGCTGGGTCCTGTAGCGGTTTGAATGGGGATGCTCTCTATGGACTCAGGGCATTGTTTAAACGCTTGGTCCCCAGCTGACGGTACTGATTGGGAGGCTTGGGAAGTGTGGCCTTGCTGGAGGAGGTCTATCACTGGAAGCCGCTTTAAGACCTTAAAGACTTGTGCCATTTCAGGTTTGCCCTCTCTGCTTCATGCCTGTGGTTTAAGATGTGAAGCCCTCAGCTTGCTGCTCCAGCCACCATTCCTGACTGCCATTCTACCCCATCTTAACGATGATGGAGTGTTGAGGAAGGCTGCTGGTTCGTTTCCCATCCCCCCCAGACTCGAAATAATCACTGAAATTATACTAATTGCAATATTGTTTGGCCAATAGCTTAAGCGTATTTCTAGATAGTTCTTACATCTTAAATTAACCCATTCCTATTATTTTACATTTTATTATGAGGTTCATGACCTACTGGCAAGGTTCTGGCTGGCAGCTCATATCTTTCTCCTCTGGTGGCTCCATGACTTCTCACTGACTCTGCCTTCTTTCTCCCAGCATTCAGTTTAGCTTTCCTGCCTAGCTCTATTGGGCCCTGTCACAGGCCTAAGCAACTTTTTTATTCATTAACCATTAAAAACAACACATATACAGAAGGACCTCCCACATCAAAGGACTCTTACCATCTGGAACCGCAAGCCCAAATAAACCCTTTCAATAAGTTGCCTTGGCAACAGAAAAGTAACCGATACTTCTAAAATTAATCAATCTAAAATTAGTGGTCACCTGTTAAACCGCCAAACTTTCTGTGGAGTGGTAGACACCTGTTCTACAGTTCCTGAGACTGTGACAGTTTTATGAAGAAGAAGGAGCTGCACCCTTTGCTTTCCGTGCCTTCTGCACACTGGTGTGCAACAGTCAATGCTTCCCTTCTCATTGGGAACTTTTTCTTTCTTCAACTCCCCTTATTCCAATTGGTTCACTGCTCAAACTACTATATTTAATTCTGGTGTCTCTCTACTGGGAAAATGTCATAATTAGACTCTAGGTGTGTGCATTGTATACTAGGCAAGAACATAATAATTAGACTCTAGGCGTGTGCATTGTATACTAGGCATATGCAAGGACTCAGGAAAGAAATCTTTCTTTTTTATTGTTTGAGAATTCCATGCATATGTTTTGATCAAATTCTCTCCCCACTCTCCCGCCTTAGTCTTCCCACCACCTCGCCACCACTTTTCCCTTCCAAGTCAGTGTAGCCTTTTCTTTCTTTTTAACCCATTGTGTCCACTTAATGCTGCCAGTCTGCACGGGTGTAGGCCCACCTCCTTGGACATGGGCAACCGATGAAGGACCAACTCCAAAGCAAGTGAATCTAGGAGTGGGACCCTGTGGCCCATTTCCAGTCCATGCTGGGGTTTCCGCTGGCTTGATCATGCGCAGATCTTGGCTTGTAGTCATAGGAGCTCATGCGTGTGGCATCCTGGCAGGACTAGAAAGAACTCTTCTGCAGCACTCCCTTCTCACCTCTGGATCTTCCGCTATGTCTGCTCCCTCTTCCAGGATGTCCCTGTGCCTTGGGGTGAAAGAAGTGCAGATGGTCCAGTTGACATGGGAGCACCCCTACTTTTTTGGCCAGTCGTGAGTCCTTATATCAATCGTCACCTACTGCAAACAGAAGATCCTCTGACAAAGGCTGAGGGTTTCACTAATCTATGGGCATAAAGTTAGGTGTTTAGGGTGCAGCTTAATACCGTGGCCAGTTAGTTCAATAATAGCAGTTAGTTATCCCTAGAGTCTATAACCCATCCAGTCACAGGTTCTTGGGCTAGTTAACAGCGCCAGACACGGGTACTCTTGTGGAATAGGCCTTAGATACAATCAGAGAGCGGTTCTGAAAACATTCTCGCCACTGTGTCACCAATCAGTGCATCTTTTCAGACTGGCTGCCGCTGAGTTCATAAGTTCCCCGCTGTTCACGACCGCTGAGAACTTTTATCTCCCAGTAAAATGCACAGCACCTTCCGGTACTGTGAAAGCTAGCCAATGAGAAGGATGCTTCAAGGTCAGTACTACCTTGCATTCTCTGTGTCCGGTGACTTTAGTGTACAGTGTCTTCAGCAATGGGATTTTGCTATAGCATTCTGGAGGGCAACCAAGAACAAACGCAGGTAACTATGTTGTAAAATAAGATTCTCAGGCCTGTGTCACAGTTACAAAAGCTTCCACATTTGCAGAAGCCCTGAAATTTCATTTTATTTCTGAAAAAGAAAAAATAGAATCCTTCCATTGATCTCTGGTATGAATATGTCACTTACCTTTTGTGGACAGTTACATGAAAAGTGGCTTCAGGAATGCTCTGGAACTCATGAGTGGGTAAAGCAATATTTATTTGAATAGTATCCAAAATGACCCTCACAAGTAAGACATGTCGTATAATCAGAATATTAGCTTTCTGATACTATAGTGAGTACTTGAGATAAATGACTTAAAAGGAAAAAGGATTCATTTGGCTCACAATTGTGGAAGTTTTAGTTCGTGGTTAGCTGACCCTGTTGTTTTAAGGTCTGTGGGGAGGCAGTAAAACCTTGACAGCAGGGTGCAGAGGAAGGAACTGGCTTGCTTCATGGTGGCCAATAGGCAAAAAGAAAGAGAGGAAGAAGGGGATTGAGCTGCCAACACCCAATGTGAATTAGCTTCCTTCCACTAGGTTCTGCCAACTTCCTAAAAATTCCGCCACCTGACAAATGTCCAAAGTCTCTCCAGAGACTCAAGGCAAACTCATAAGCTCCTGGAAACCCAAACACAAGTTACATACTTCTAATATGCAATGGCAAATGCTTTTCCATTCCTAAAGAGGAAACATGGGGACATAGTAAGACAGTACTGGACTAAATACTGATCATAGCAGGGTCAGCACCAAACCACGCAGCTTCGTGGCATCTGAGGCACATTGTAGCATCATCTGAGCTCCAATGGGCTTGGCAGTCCTTCCCTGTTAGGTCCCGATTTCCATCGCCATCTATTGACCACCAGTCTCCAAGGTCAAAGGGGCAGAAGAGCCTTGGACAGCTCTTGAGCCTGAGAGAAATAACCTTCTGGGAGACTGCTTCAGTGAGACAGCTTAGCTTTATTCCAGAGTATGGGGGATAAATAAGATTGGGGAAGATTGCTGGAGAAGCACCTAACTTGCGCTAAACAGCATGCTACTACCGTAAGGCTCCTTGTACAAGTGTGGAAGCCCAGCACTATCGTTAACCTCCTCGCCCAATGTCACAAACATGAGGAGCAGGCAGAAAGCTTTCGCAGGGACCTGTGCCAAGAGTTATGCTAGAGATAAGTCAGAAATCTAGGCCTAGAGACAGTCTCCAGATAAGGTCAGGTGGAGAACAGGTGAGTCCCCCATGCTGCTGAGCTCAGAGAGACCTGCCAGACCATGCTAGACCGCAACCTCTGACCAGCACGGCCTCCCAGCCCTGACCCTATACCCTTGCCCCTTGCAATACATTATGAATTCTGGGGCCACCGCTTGATGCCTGCAAATTTTCCTGCCATAAATCTTCAATTTTATTACAACTTATACTTCCCCTCAGGGCTTCACACGCAGGCCTCTCAAGGCTCCCCTGCAGGGAGTCCAACCCAGCTACACATTGCTTCCACTCTGTTTTTTAATTTTGTTTTGTTTGTTTTTGTTTCTGGAAACTTGGTGAAATCTTGGACCACCAATTGCTCTTGTGTTTTGCATGCCCACAGAACAAGAGCCATATAGATGACAGCAAGTCCTACGGCCAGCTGAGCAAGTATCCAAGCCCCCTTGGACTGTGACCCCAGCAGCCTCCATGGCTGACCCTGCTCGGGCTACTGTTTCTTAGTAGACTCCAGATGACACTCTTCCCAGTGCGAGTCCTTCATTTTCACAGCATGGAGCCTTCGATGGGTGGGATCTTGCCCTCAAATTACACTTCTTAGTTTACCATTTCAAAGTGCATGGTTTCCTCTTTATTGTACTGATCTCTTTAACAGCTGTCATTTTCCCTACAGCACCCACTTTGCTCATAGTTTGAAACTTGTCCACATTCTTTTCCTTGCTACACAACAAAGTTCTCAAATCTGCTCTGCGTTTTCTTTCTGCCTCTCACTATAAACCTGGCTAACTATAGCAAGCAGAACCATTTCCCAGCCTGTGTGTTATACTTTCTTGATATTTCCTCCACCAAACAAATTAAGCCATTACTTCTGAATTCCAGTACTCAAACTTTCATAACAGAAACAGACTATAGACTGATCTTTGCTAGACTGTAGTATGAGTGGCCCCCGACCCGGTTCCTGGTGAATCCTGCTTCCTGTGAAACCTCACGAGTTGCCCTTTACTGTGTGCATATCTATTGCCATTCTGGCCTTCCAAACTCCCCCTGGGATGGTCAGTAATCTCCGAGAATAGCATGTAAGGATGTGTCACGTCTGTAGCTTCAAATTCTTCAGCATTCCTCTCATAAGCCAGTTTCAAAGTCCTACCAACCGTATGGTAGAAATACATGTGTGAAGAACCCACTTCCTGGTACCATTCCCTCTGTCAGTTTCAGAGTTTCTTATATTGAGGTTCTTAGTCCTTTTGGTGTCAATTTTTGTGCAGAATGAGAGCTAAAGTGTAGCTATATTCTTCTATGTGCAGATACCCAGCTTTACTAGCATATTTTGCTGAAGGTTTCACTGTTTTCTCAGTGTGCATTATATTTGGAACCTCTGCTTTAGTCCATCCATTCACGTCTGCTTGGATGATGGCATCATTCTATTTTATTGCTATGGATCTCTAGTGTAATTTAAAGTCAGGTCTGGTGATATCTCTAGCAGTATTCTTTTCACTTAGCATTGCTTTGGCCATCTGGGATCTTTTGTGTTTCCATGTGAATTTTAAGATTTTTTTCTATTTTCGTAAAGAATGGTATATGAACTTTCACTGGTGTCACACCCACTCTGTGGACCACTTTTGACAGGATGGCCATTTTCATAATAGAAATTATTTGGATCTAGGAACATAGCATGTCTTTCCTCCTTCAGTTTTTTTAAAGTCTTTATTGTAGAGGTCTTTCAGCTCATCAGGTGAACTTACCCCAGGTATTTTCTCCAGACTACCGTCAATGGGACTATTTCCCTGGTTTCTTCCTCAGTATGTCTGCCACTGATTTATGGAAGGCTATCGCTTTCTGTGAGTGTTAACGCTGCATTCTGCCGCTTTGCTGAACCTAACTTTCAGCAATATGAGTAATAAAGATGAAAGGTATGTTTAAATCCATCAAACCATGAAGATATTTCTATTGCTGTTTAAATTCTTGGGGGAAAAAAAACACTGCAATGGATCCAAAAGAAGCACTGTTTGAGTTTTCTACACTAAAACTCATGATATACTACCAAACTTCTTCCTTGAAGACATTTTTCTATGAACAACAAGGTCACTAATCTTTCTGCTAATGTAACTAATAGGAACATATTAATGATAAAATACAAAAACAAATGATTTCCTATGAAATACTTGCATCAGTAGCAAAGATCTACAACAGGCAACCCTCTAACTCCATATGCACCCATAGGTCCCATTTGGGCAGCTCTGATACCTTTGTCCCCATAATCCTTCTGACAGTGAAGGCAACCAGGGAGTGTGGTTTTCTTATACTGCTGCATCTCAGAACCTCAATGATCCAGCATGTACAGATCACACTGCCCATTTTAAGGACAGAAAAATATTTTGGGTTAGGTCAAGTGACTTTCCCAAGGTTGAATATTTGTTAACCCAAATGCCTCTGATTCCAAAACCCACTAACCACACAAACCTAACCCTGGTCCAGAATTAACATGGGTCAAAGAAGGTTCAAGACCTTTTCACATGTGGTTCACAGCACAAGATAAAAGTTGTGAGTTCAAGGCCAGCCTGATCTGCAAACTAAGTTCCAGGACATTCAGGGCTGTTACACAGAGAAACCCTATATCAAAAAGAAAGAAAAAGAGAGAGAGAGAGAGAGAGGGAGGGAGGGAAAAGAAAGGAAGAAAAGAAGAGAAAAAAAGAAAAGTTGCCGAGTACCAGTACCAGTGAAGAACTCGCAGCAAAGAATGACCCATTAAAATTTAATGCACTACCAAATCTTACTTATAAATATTAAAGGCACTGGTATCTGTCTTCAGATTACTGTACATGGAGTTATTTTGAATCGTAAGAAACCTCTAAGTATATAATTATTTTAGAAGTACTATGTTCACATGTATTTTTTTTTCAGACAGAAAGGGGGAAGCTTTATAGAACCAGAAACAAGACTTTTCTCAGAAGAAAAGGCAACAGATTGTCTGATGGGGGTAGGAGCCAGAGCAACCAGACACTGGGAACGGACAGCTGAAGTCTAGTGGAGTTCTGTACCAGAGCATGGGAGCCTTCCTTCGGAGCCTTCCAAATCAATATTTTCTTTATACTCATTAGTTCTGTTCTCATGGCAAGACAAGATTTACTATACCTTAGGTTACTGTATATTATTTCAAAGAATTATGTCTAGAGAACCCTATCAAGTACTCAGAAAGACAAACTCAGTTTACATAAAAAATGCAGCCTGCGCCATTTATACTGAGATCTGATGAGTCTCTCTAGGACCCAAACATTGTGACTCCTTGTCCTTGAGATGTTGCACAGAGGGCTAGCAGGTGGGTAGATTGGAAAATACTCCATAGCCACTCCCACATGCTTCTGTTCAGAAAGCACTGAAGCATCAAATCTTAGTCTATGTGTACCATTGCCAGATATGCTAAGGAAATAGGTTATCCAGATATCAATAACGGAGAGATCTTGGTTATCTATAAAATAAGGAAAAACAGAAAAACTGTTCTCCTAATATAAAATAATTATATAACAGCATTCAAGACAAAGCTCACAATTATCAGTTATATTTAAATCCTCAAGGGTACAATTCTATAGTACTTAAATAATTACGTCAGAATAAACTTCGCTACAGTTCATGGTTAGGGCAAGACCGGAACTGGGTGGAGAACCTAGGACTTTATTGCGGTTCTCAGATTTGCCCAAAACACTTCCCGCTGGGCTTCATCCAAGGGCCACTCCAGATAGGTCTTAGTATTCATGATTTTGCGGAGCTTGCAGAAGCGCTGGGGAATGGCTTTCTTCTCAATGGGCTCCAGCAAAACGAGGATGCCAGCATCATTGTTCTCATCGAAGAGCCGGAAGTGGGAGAAGTCCAGCTCATATTTGCACCACTCACTCCTCACGAAGTTCTCAGAAAGCACAAACACAGTTTTGTGGCTCTTCTCGATGGAGTCAATGATGTTGTCAATGATCCACTTGCCCGGAACGAAGTCCCGCTTGTGGAGACATAACTTGAAGGGCGGGTCAGAGTTCTCCAGCTGCTGAACCATGAGGTTCTCCACCCAGTAGGAATCCTGCTCGCTGTAGGAAACAAAGGCATCATAGCAAATATCCCTGCACGGAGCTTTCTTGGGCTTCCTTTTTGCCTGGAGCCACGCCCACATCATTCTCAGGTACCACAGCCCGTGGAAATGGTGGCACAGGCCGCCTATGAGCAGGATCAACAGGAGGAGGGCACAGCAGACGCCAGACACTAGAGGAGCTTGGTGACACTCCAAGACTGAGGGCCGGGCTTCCTGAATCCTCTGACCGCGCAGGCGGGGTGGAGAGTCACACAGGTAGCTGTCTGGCCAGTCGGGCAGGACCTGGGCCAGTGCTGGCTGCCCCAGTGTGAAGGACAGGAGTTCGCAGGAGCAGACAAAGTGGTTGTCGCCTGCTTCCAGAGTCACCAGTTTGGAGAAAGAACGAAGTTGGTCTTTAGAGAAAGTGGCTATGGCATTCTCTCTGATCTTCATGACCAGCAACACGGGGAACAAGGAGGCATCCGGGAGAGTCTTCAGCTTGTTTCTGGAAATATAGAGCTCTCGGAGCCGAGGCAAAAACAAAGAAAATGAGTTGAGATTGTTGTTACTAACATCCAGCACCTCCAGCGTCTGTGGGATGCACGTTTTCACAGCCTGTATCCCTGTACTGGACAAGTTCAGGAAGAGCATCTTTTGTGGCCACTGACAAGTGTCAGGCATAGGACCAAAGCTGTTCCGGCTGATGTCAAGGGCGGTCAGGTTTTTCAGAGTCAGTAAAATCTCTCCAGTTCTTTCTATTGATTTCAAATAATTCTGGCGCAAAATTAAAGTTTGGAGAGAAGGCCAGCCGTCCTTACAGGCTGAGTGTCTCAAATATCCTTCAACCATCAAATTTTCGCTGAGGTCCAAGAACTCTAATGATTTCAAATGCTGTGAAAACTCGCAAGGGACCAGGAAGACCTTGCTGTTCTGTACTGTGATGCGCTTAACTTTCTCTAGGAGGGAGTACACAGAACGCAGATCATAAAATGAGTAGAATCTGGGAATATGCAACCTCCGTATTGTTAGCGTTTCTACTTTGCCTAGCTCTCTCACGATGTCTGACTCAGAGGGTTGGAAATCACCCACTCCGTTAAGGGTGCAGTCATCAAACTCTACCTCTAACAGCTCCGGGGTGTAACGCAGCAGCTTCAGAAGCTCGTTAAAACTTTCATCGGTGAGATCTGCATTTCGGAATGCTAACTTTTTCATCGGTGAACTTATTTCACCTGCGGACAGTTCTGAGAAGCAGAAGCCGGCCGTGCTAATATCTCTCAGTTCTAAATATCCCACAGAACTCAGGATGTCTGCAAAAATCGCCAAGAGGAAATCAGATTGGCTCAGGTGAAGGGTCAGGTGATGGATGTTTTGAATTGACTTCAGACTTTGGAAGTCATAATTCTGGAGACTTAGCGCTTTGATCTCAAGTTCGTCAAGAGAAGTCAGTCCAGCAAAATCTATCCTCCTAATCCCACTGAAGGTGGCGACGTTTCCTACCCTGAGTGTCTGTAAATTTGTGAGGTTGTAAAACAGCGATGTTTCCCCCAGTATCCTGTAAGGATTTCCTAGCAAGTTTAAGTATTTCAAAGAGGAAAGAGGCCTAAACCAGGAGAAAGATAAGTCGGATAGGTGGTTATCAGACAAGTCCAAGTGTTCAAGACTGCTCAGGGAAGAAAAGGCACCTTCCTCTATTCTGCTGATCCCATTGGACTGCAGCATCAGAGTCCGGAGGTTCACACACCCCCTCAGGTCACCGTCACCAATGGAGGTGATCTTATTATTAGACAGGTCAAGACTCTTCAGGGTTGCTGTGAGTCCTGAGGGAACGGAGGTGAAAGACTTGGAACGGCCATCACACACACCAGCATCACATGGTAGAGGTGCCTGAGCAGAACAGCCCTCCCTTCGGAGGTCTTTCATGGCCACCAAGATCCACAAGGTGCACAGAACATGGAGCATCCTCCAAGATTTGACCTGGAAATGAATGAAGCATGGGTGAGTGACTGTGCTGGTTGCCACATCACGACTCCCCCTCTTGCATGCATGGCCCCCTCTCAAATGCATGCGTACAAGCAAATGCAAGCCATGAATGAAGATTAAAAATTAATTTTCTGATATATACAATAATGCTAGCAGATATCTGTCTGCCAGTGAAGAAACTAAAAAAACACAACCACCTAAGGGAGGAAAAAAAAACAAAAACAGGACTCAGTAAATGTGGGTTGAACAATAAACGAATACATGGAGGACTGAACAAGAGTGATCATATGGGTTTCTGTTTCTCTAATGCCTCCGGCTTGCCTCATCAAGCATGTCTCTTCCTTGATTCATTGCTCCCTTGGTTCATGATCCTACAGGACTAAACCTCCTCTCTCACGGGCACATAAACCAAATTCAGGTCCAGAAACAGCCCATTCTCTGACCAAAAGAAAAGTTCCAATGCCCACTAATTCAGCCTTGTCCCTATTACTAGCAGACAGAGGGTGATTTGGAGCCCTAGGCACAGGGAGTCAACGGTTTGATGAGATGAGGGGCATTCAGACCATCAGAACCTTCTCCTTTTGCAGCGTGAAGTCCAGAAAGCTGTGTCCAAACCCACACATGAACGAAAGGTGGTGGTTTGCTTCACTTGGTTGATGTGTTCATGGGAGAATCCCACACTTTTCTTCCAGTGCCCTTGTGGGTCCTAGGCCCTGTAGCTGTTCCATGCTCTCGTGTGCCACTGTTATATTTACTCAGTTAAGTAATACCACAATTTTCCAAAAATTCTTTCTGTGCTTATTCATTTTAGGGGGACATACATGTGCCACAACATATGAGCAGAGGCCAGAGAACAATTTGAGGAAGCCTGTTCTTTCTACCATGTGGATTCTGGAAACTGGACTCAGGTCATCAGGCCTGGTGGCAAGCGCCACTTTATTGTATATGTATATTTTGCCTGAATATATGCATGTGCACCACGTGTATTCAGTACCCTAGGAACCAGAAAAAAGGCAGCAGATTCCCTATAACCATGTGGGTGTTAGGAACTAAATCCAGGTCCTCTGGAGGAGCAGCAAGTGAGCTTTACTGCTGATCCATCTCTCCAGCCTATGGCATCCTTTTGTGCATTTTTAACTGGTTGTGCATTTTCCCTTTCGATTTTTAGCGTCCTTAAGAAATGTATCTCTTGGAATCAGCAGGTGACAGGCCTGGAATATAGCTCATCAGTAGAGAGCTTTGCTAGTATAAGTAGATGCTTTTGTTTGATCCCCAGCCCTGAATAAACAGGATGTAGTGGTGCATACCTTGACCCCAAAGCTCCAGGAGGTGGAGGCAAGGGGAGCCGTCCAAAGTCCTGTGGTGAGTTCAAGGCCAGCCCAAAACAAATCAGACCACCTCAAAAAGATAAGCCAGCAGATTACATCTAATTGTAGGTATTAAGTCTCTTCTGACACTATCTGATCATTTAAGTGAGGTTCCTCTTATTCAATATATACTAGCATTTCGAAGTTTCCAATCGTTGTATATGTACTTTCTGATCCCCTCCCCCTTTTGTGTTCTCTCTTAATTAGACTTCTTTAAACGTGGGGGTGATTTCTCATTGGGCGTTTATCCAGGCAAATGTTAATTTGCTTATAAATTTAGAAGTTCAAAAAGGTTAACTGATAGCTTAGAAACTTATAAAAAATACTGTCGACACCTGGCAATTTTGGTAAAAGTTAAAAACTTAAGGAGTAAGTATTCTATTCTGTTCTTGGAAAAGAAAGAAACTCAGAATATGGTGAGATAAGACATTTTCCAATAGCCACAGTATTCGCTATTTCCCTTTGTGGGGGAAGAGGGTCTTTAAGGCCAGTCCCCCACCTACGTACCTTTTGTTTTTTGCTAAAGATTCGGTAGCATAGGCAAAACCTTAAGTCAAATCAGAATTGTCCCAGCAAGCTAAGCGGTTTACACCCAAAGTCATTTCTCCTTTTTGAAAACAGAAAAACCTTTTCCTGGCGTCTTAGATGTAAACACAAGGTTCTCTTTTATGGAACTGAGGAAGCCATAAGGGGACCCTCGGAGAGTCCTGTGAAGAACGCCACACACTCTGTTTGCATGCAGTTTCGGTGAGTTGTTTTTTGATCAGAGATTCAACTTGGATGCTCCTGAGATGAAGGAACACAGAGACGTGAAGCCCCCCCCCACCCCACTCCCACACAAAGAAGCAGATTTCATTTAGAAAGAAATAGTCTGCACCGCCTCACGCGACATCTTTTCCCCTTCTAGGTCGCAAAACAACCTTCACTGCTTCCTAGTCATAAACAGTGATAGCGGACACCCCCCCCCCCCCGCAAGTGACTGTCTTGGACGGCTCTGCACCAGGCTCCAAGCCAGAGAGCTGGGCTGGAGGGCAGTCCTTTCCGGTAATGCTGGGGCAGCGCCACGGTCACCGCGAGTTCTAGGGCTCAGGGGCACTGCAGATGCTCCCTTCCCTTCGGCGACCCCGGAGCTAGAGAGGCTGACAGGACAGCCCGTCCCACAGCCGCGGGCTCCGGGATCCTCAGTCGCTGCCACTCTACGGTGCTCCTGCCCTCTCTGGGTATCCCACTTCCCGCAGCGACCACAACTAGAAACATCTGTCTCCAAAGCTGAGCCGCACCGCTGGGGGCGCAGGTGCATGACGGTGGGAACCGGGTCCTCGAGCAGCGGAGCTCCCAGCGGCTACCCCGTCGCCCCTGGCCCTTCTTGCCCTCGAAGGGGTGCAGGGACCCTGCAGCGGGAGCGACCGACCTACCTGGAGGACCTCCACCGCCTCCTCTCGCCCGCGCCCTCCGGTTGTCTGGACCCCGGGCGGCGAGGACCGAGGACCGGGAAGTGAGGGAAGAGGATGTCCTCAACCTAGGGCTCGAACTTCCCGGTCGCCAGCACCGCCCCGTGCGGCTGGCGCCGCCTACAGGGTCTGCACGAGGAGCTAAGCGTGGCACCAGAGCTTGGCTGGAGCAGCAGGGCAGTAAACCCAGAACTGAGAGGCCAGTGGCTCCGTGTGGGATTTCCCCTAGACTGGGCAGCCAAGGGCAACCAAAAAAAGCTGCCTGGCAGCTGGCATTTTAGTTGAATGGAGCGCACACCCTACTGCAAGAATTCTATCTAGCAGGAAGGAGATATTCTAATGGGACACTTACACTCCTCCCTTTGGTTAATGGATTACTGCAACAATGAAGCCCCAAGGAATTGGTATTTCCCCCAGGTGTCTCTGGCTGGGAGAAGTTAAAGGTTGCAACCGCCTGCCAATCACAGGAAGTTTTTGTCAGTTCACTGTGGCAGAGAGACTGGAAGCCTGGACAATCAGATGGCTGAATGGCTGCGGGTACCACACCTTGACCAAGACTGCCTCCTTATGGATACTTCTTGCCATTCGTAAACTTAAACCTGCCACAGGATGATGGATTTAGGATGGGGTGTCATGCACCTCTTTTTTCAGTCGTTTTCCCGTTGTGTCAATTCTTAATCGTTGAAGTAGGTTATTGAGGTTCGAGAGGCTAGCTAGCCAGGGCTGCCGAGTCAGTCACAAAACCTCACCTTGCCCTTGAACACTTGCTTTCGAACTCGTTTTCTGATTTCTCTCCATTCTACAAAACTGCAACTTGGGCACAGGAGTATTGTTTCTTTCTCGCTCTTTTCAACACTTTGTCCCCCTGCCGGTACATCTCTAGCATCCGTTTCTGTGCAACATCTGTTAGAATAGTCTTCTAGTCGCCTTCCAGACTTGCACGTGCCTGTGTCGTCCAGGATGTAAAAGGATAAGGACAGCCCAGATTCCTTTCTTTCCTCGTGCCCCGACCAGTCCCTGAGGGTGTGCTGAGGGGCAGCCCATTCTTCCTCCCGGCAGGAAGGCAGGAAGATTCTGGGTACTCACTTCTACCTGCGACTTTAAAGCTAAGTACTTCCCTTTTTGTAGCCCATATTTGCATCTCAAAAATGATTCTAAAAACAGCCGTAGATTGATTGGTTTGCTTCATGACTGAGATATGGCTCCATCTTCCTCAGCAAGGAATAATTATAAGGAGAAAACCTCCTACTTTTAAGCGAGCTAATAAACCTCCCTGTCTGTGATTCTGTGTGACCTTGGCAAAGGGAGACTGGATGTGAAGCAGACACCTTACTCCTGTTTACCTAAGGAAATGTCCTGTATATCTACTCAAGGTTTGAAGCCAGAATTTTTCCTTAATCAGAAGGTTCTCTTCTGTCCTGGGTTTCACATCTCTCATCCTTCTTAAGGCTCTTTAGAGAGTTACACACACCCTCTCTGCGTCTCTCTGTTTGTGTGCCTCTGCATCTCTGTCCCTCTCTTTGAAAGTTACATCCTTGAACCTGCTGAAACAAACTGGAAAAAGAGAAAGGCAATTTCTTCACACACACACACACACACACACACACACACACACACACACACACACACACACACACGCCTGGGGGCCACACAAGACAGGGAGACTCAAAGAAGGACTAGTGTGTTGGTGCTTTAAGAACCTCTTCATGCCGGGGTGGAGGTGCACAGCTTTGATCCCAGCACTCAGGAGGCAGAGGCAAGTGGATGTCTGTGAGTTCAAGGCCAGCCTGGCCTACAATGCGAGTTCCAGGACAGTGAGGGCTGTTACACAGAGAAACCCTATATCTATAGCCGGGCGGTGGTGGCACAGGCTTTTAATCCCAGCACTCGGGAGGCAGAGGCAGGTGGATCTCTGTGAGTTCGAGACCAGCCTGGTCTACAAGAGCTAGTTCCAGGACTGGCTCCAAAGCTGCAGAGAAACCCTGTCTCAAAAAAAACAAAAAACAAACAAAAAAAGTAAAAAGAAAAAAAGAAAAGAAACCCTATATCGCGAAAAAAAAAATCTCTTCATGGGAGAGGGGATGCATCTGAGAGTGATTCGCTTCTAGAGGAGAGAATGCACCTGGAGAAGGGACTACTGGGCTCTAGATTGTTTGGTTTGCCTGATGAGTTTAGTCTTTAAAGAGTCAGTGGTGTAGCAGGGTCCTTCTGTATTTGGGTTGCTTTTATTGGTTAATAAAGAATCTGCCTTGGCCTTCTGATAGGGCAGGACTTAGATAGACAGGATAAAGAAAAGAGAATGCTGGGAAGGGGACAGAGCCAGAGAGAGCCGCCCGCCATGAAGCCCGCCAGGTCACACACGCTGAATCTTTCCGGGTAAACCACGACTCGTGGTGACACACAGATTATTAGAAATGGGTTAAACAAATACGTGAGAGTTAGCCAATAAGAGGCTAGAGCTAATGGGCCAGGCAGTATTTCAATGAATACAGTTTCTGTGTAATTATTTCGGGTACACACCGGGAGCCGGGTAGCACAAGGAGCCCTGCGCCGGGAACCAGGCACTGGGAACGCAGCCCGAGCCCCTCATTACAACAAGTCAGTGACAATAAAGTTCCTCTTTGACAGATCAGATGTTGTGTGGCTAAGAAGACTCAGGGAAAGCCCCTCCCACATTTGCTGTCCCAAAAGTTGGTAAGTCTGAATTCCAAACTGACTTCTTGTGGAGTATCATTTTTCTGGCCCCTTCCTTCGAAATTCAGTGAAACTCGATCAGTAAGCAGCAGCACAAACCTGGAAGTGATCTGTGTTCTGCAAAGTCTGGTTCTCTATGTTGACCATGTGACTAAGCCTCCTGGCTCGGCAGCGGCTGCCTTCCTTCCTCTGGATTTCCCAGACCGCTGAGCAGTCATTTCCAGCCCTGCTTTCCCCAACCCTGCAAACTGCTCTTCCCCCTTCTCCTCTCATGGAACTTCCTAGGTTAACTGAGTTTGCTGCTCTGTGGTCCTAAAAGCGAAGCTGAGAAAAGCCATTGATTTCAGCCTGGTGTGGAGGCCCACACCTACAGTACAGTGATTTGGGAAGCAAGGAAGGGGGGGTGCAGGGAGTGTTAGGCCAGCCTGGGCTACATGAGATGCTGCCTCAAAACAAACAAACAATGCCATTCATCTATCCACAAATTCCTTGCAGCAACATCTGTGCAGTGTTAGCAGATCCTATGGCGATGGTGAGCCTTGGCTCTTAGCTGCACTGGTAGGTGCCAATCACCAACAAAACACACCTCGGGCATCTCTAAGGCTGCTCCAGAGAGGACTGTCATGTTTGAAAAGTAATTATTCGGTGTAGCCACGTCAGGAAGATGGATAAAGAGGTGCATGACACCCCATCCTAAGCCCATCATCCTGTCACAGGTTTAAGTATAGGTATGGCAAGAAGCATCCATAAGTAGACAGTCTTGGTCAAGGTGTAGCACCCCAGGTCATCCAGCCATCATTACCCAGGCTTCCAGTCTCTCCCCCATGGTGAGCTGACACAAATTTCCTGTGACCGTCACAGGGGTGCAAATTTTAACTTCTGCCAGCGGGGAATTCCAGTTTCTTGGGGCCTCATTGTTGCAATAATCCGCTAACCAAAGAGAGAGTGTAAGTGCCCTTCAGAATATCTCCTTCCTGCTAGAGTTTTTGCCCCAGAGTGCTCAACTCAGCTAAAATGTCAGGCGGAACGCATCATAATCATCCTTACCCAGAGCTCTTTGGAACTTCCTCTTGACCTGGAGCCACGCCCACATCAGGCTCTGGTCCCAATCTGTAGAAACGATGACAAAGCCCCACCCCATCTTTAGCCCCATGACCTAGCTCTTTAGAGAAAGTTTATTTTTGCAAAGCCTCTGGGAGAATCTTAAGCATACATCTAAAAATGTATTGTTCAAGTTGTGACCGAGTGAAAGGTTACGGTGTGGCATCCGGAAAACACGGAGTTAAATTTGGCGGGATGGTGTTCCACTTTCCATTAACTACCTGTCCCACTGCTGTGACAGAAGGGACTTAATGAAAGGAAGGTTTCCATTGGCTCACACTGGAGACTGTGTTCTGTAAGGGTGACGAAGGTCTGGCAGCAGGAGCAGGAGATTGCAGGCCACACAGTGTCCGTAGGCAGGAGGCAGAGAGGTGAATGTCATTCTCCACTCCCTGGTGTTCGGTCTGGGATCCCATCACCTGGAAGGGAGCTGCCCATGCTCAGGGTGAGTCTGCCGTCTTCAGTTAAGTCTCTCTGGAAACATCCTCGGGATGTTCTACATCAACAGAGTTGATGATGAAAATTTACCATCACAGGCTCCTTCCGTCCACTGGTAAGTGTTCAGTTAAAAAAAAAAAAAAAAAAGTAAGTGCAGATGTATGGAGATTGAGGTGAGCCAGTGTTTCTAGACTAAGTCGCATTTTCAGAACGTCGCAATGTTTTGCACTGAATTCAGGCAGCAGTGAGTGGCAGGCATCCCTGTGACCTGAACTCTTCATTTCTCAACTGTCACAGCTGCACCAAGACAACTAACTTGGAAGAAGTGTCAGAGATTAACGCTCCAGTAGGTCTTGGATGCTTTCAACTGCGAGGCTCTGTAGTTCCCGTAAAAGCAACTGCGTTCCTCAAGTTCTGTCACCCTGGAAAATCCTCCAGGCTGAGCCTGCTGTCCTGTTCCAGTAGCCCTAGCCTGCTTCCAGCAACTGATTTACACGTATGGCTGTTTTGTGACTTCAGGCCATCTCGTCGCTGGAGTTCTCTGAGCCTACGGCAAGGCAAGGCGTTCTTCCGTTAGCTTTCACGTCAGAAGGAAAGGCAATTTTCACTTTGGGAAATGTGGAAGACTCAAAACTTCCATGACTAAAACTGACTCCTTCGTATGTCAGCCCGAGTACTAGGTCTGCATGCACCCCAGGCTTCAGGGCTCATCTCTGGCATTCAGAAACATCTGCCTTGACCCACACAGAGTATATGAAGAAATCCCATTGGGTTTAGGCTGTTGTTGTTTTGCTTTGACTTGAATTCTGGTGCTGGGGATTGAACCAGGGACCTCACATGTGCTAAACACATGCTCTACCACTGAGTTAAAACCCCAGCTAAACACATGCTCTACGAGTTAAAACCTCAGCACCAATATTTTTTTATTTTGCTTTATTTATTAGAGAACTTATATTTCAGGAACATAAAGTTTAGGAGAGTAGAGAAATGCAGAGAAAGAGCGCATGAATAAGAGGGGAAAGAGAAGGGAGGGGGCTGGAGAAAGAGAGTAAAAGAGGGAGGGAAGGAGGGGGAGACAGAGAGAGACTTGAGTTTCTTATGATAGAAGAAGGGCCAGTTCGCAGATGATAAATGAAGAGAGCTCCTTTAAATTGAAATATAGAAGACTCCCAAAGATAAGGCAAATAGTTTATTAATTTCATGAATTCTTTTAGGCCATAAAAAAGAAAAAGAGCTTCCACACACTTCTGCTGACTGTGACCGGATGGAACTGCCCAAGGCATGGGTTTTGCTCTTCTGTGAGGAGGAGTGCTAGCCTCTGGGATGCAGTAGGTGCTCATCTAGCACACTCCCAGAGTCATGCATTCCCTCCCCCTTCCAGAGCTTAAACTGGGCCCTGATGAGCAAAGTGCAGACACCTGGAACAGTTGTTGACCCACACAAGGACTAGACGGGAGAGAAGCTGAACACTGGTCTCTTGTCCTAGCTGACTTACCAGCCCCGTGACCCAGCATTTGTCCCCATTTCAAGAGGGAAATGTAACAACATCGGGTCTGTTGTCACCCAGAGAACCAGGCAAATCTAACGGATGGGTATCATTTCAGTACCTGTCCTAATAGCAAGCAGCAAAGTACGCGGAGAAGGCAGTTTACCACGTCCTAACTTCTTTGGAACACCTTAGGATAGATTGAAGTATTTCAAGGGCCAATAACTGCTAAAGCCAATCACGTGGTACGGTCGTACAGCAAGAGTTGCCAAGTTCCATGTAGATGGGTGAGTCATTTAAAAGACCAGACACATGACCTGGGTGACTACTGTCTTGCGTAGGTTTGTTTTCTAATTATTAAGTGTAACTAGAGTCCGGTGTGCATCAGACAGGGTCACAGACAAGATCATCACCAACTTCTTGGCCAGTATTTTTGAGCTGCTCAGAAGGAATTCTCCAAGTTATGTAAATGTAATAGTTTACTACATGGCAATTTTAGACAGTTGTACTTGACCCAAAAGAAAGGTTCCAGACGACTATTTATAATTAGCATTTGAATTAATATTTTATGTTGAGGGATCCATGAATGCTTTTTCTTTCTTCTGTGCTAAGGACAGACTCCAGGACCTCATGTGCACTAGACAAATGCTACCACACAGTTACATGCTTGCTTTAGATATTTGTTTTTAATGTATTTGCTGTTTTATCATTTGATACATACATATATAATATTCTTTGATACTTTTTAAAGGGTTTGTCAGCATTTAAAGGAATTTTGACTTATTGGAGTGTCAAGTTAGACTTACAATTCCAGTTTAAACTGTATACACATCTGTAGAGTCCACACCTATAAATACAGCTAACTGCAGACCAAAAGTATATTTTTTGCTTACAGAATATTCCAAAAAGCAAAACTTGAGTTGCCACATGTCAACCACTGTGCCAAATGTCTTTCTCTTTCCTTCTCTCACTCCCTCTTTCTCTCATCCTGTTTCTCTCTTCCTCTCTCTCTCCCTCTCTCTCTTCTCTCTCTTCTTCTCTCTTCCTCTCTCTCTCTCTCTCTCTGCATATTTGTTTCAGATCCCATTCACATGTGTTCAGCCTTCCATATCCTCAGATTCTACTTCCACTAATTCAACCTACCTTGCGTTTTTTAAAATGTTGGAACGATGTGTCCACACTGAGCATGGCAAACCTTTCCCTTGTCATTATTCTCTAAACAGTATACAAATCTTTACGGAGGATTTACATTGCACTAGGTGTTGTAAGCAATCTAGAGGTGATCTGAAGCATTCTGGAGCACATACGTATAGCAGGCCGTTTAAAACAAGGAGTTTTGGAATCCATCCCCTGTGGACTGTAAAGGACAATTCTATTTCATTATACTTGGTGATTTTTTTTTTGTTTGTAGAAACATGTTAAAATGTTTGTATCCTCTCTTAAAATGCTTACAAGAACTTAAAACTCACTATATTTATAATTTTATTAATTAAATTTAAGAACTCAGAAAAATGTAATTGAAGTAACTGAAATATATTAAAGAAGATGTCATCTATTATATACATAAATAAAGTTAAAAATACTTAAACATTTAAACTCTTCATGGTAGGGACTGACTTAACCTAAGCAGTCAGGAGGCAGGGGTGGGAAGATTTCAAATTGCAGGCCTACCTAGGCTACGTAGAAAGATCTGCTTCCAAGAAAGGTAAGCAAACAAATAATAATTCCTTCTGATAAGTTCATAAATAGGGATAAACGTATGTCACAGTCTCTTTTAAAATGTTACTTAAAATTTGGGATGTTTCCAAATGAGTAATTAAAACTGAAAAGTTTAAGGAAAACAAGTTCCTAACTGTATAACTTGAGAAATTATGACATTAATGTGGTGATACTTTGCTTATGATCTAAAAAGTAAAGCCTGCCTGAATATCAGAGGGCAGACTCATCCACACTAGTTAGCCATAGAGGCCAGGCGGTGGTAGCACACACCTTTAAACCAGCACTTGGGAGACAGAGGCAGACAGATCTCTGTTCAAGGTCACGCTGGACTACAGGAATTGATCCAGTCTAAAAGAGAAACAGAACCAAGCTGTGTTGGCTCACACCTTTAATCCCAGCACTAGGGAGGGAGAGACAGGAACGGTATGGCTGAGCGGAGAGAGGAATATAAAGTGGGAGGAGACAGGAGTTCAAAGTCAATCTGAGCATGCAGTCTGAGGACAGGATCGCCCCTTTGGTCTAAGCATTGGTAGAGGTAAAACTCTAATGGCTGGCTGCTCTGCTTCTCTGATCCTTTGGCTTTCACCCGCGGATAACTGACTCTGAGCTTTTATTATTAAGAACAGTTAGAATTCATGCAACATCTGACACCCAACTTTTGAGGTATAAATTGATGAAAAAGCTGTTTGTCTTTGCAGCCACCGGCATAAGCCAGAGCTACACATGGTCAGAGTTACCACCTCGTATATTGAAACTGCTGAATTTGTATCAGATGATACAGAACTGGTTTTTTTTATTATTTATTCAGTAACAAATAATCAAAAATAGGAATCACCTAATATATATAACACACATCCAATTCCACATGGGTCTATCAGGTCCTCTAACACATAGTCACAAAGAAATTGATCAACTAAGATATAAGATTTATAAGATAATTATATATATATTAAAATTTGTGTCATGATATTAATGGTCATATAGAGTATTAACTAATTCTAGAAAAAGGCTTTATCTGCCTTCCTGTACATGATTTGGGGTTTGAGTCTCTATCAGTTTTCTGCAGTGATCCATGACCATGCCTAGCAGTGACCTATGAAGTCTCCAAAAGAAGGATGAGGTCCCATAATGACAATTCCACCAAGACTATGATAAAAACTACTAAGCTGAAAAACACCACCTAAAGATTGGCTTTGAACTATAAGCTGCTCAGAATAATTTCAAGATCTATAGAATATGGCATTTAAGATGTTTTAATAACAGAGGTTCATTTTTATGACAATGAGGCAGGTCTGCTTGGCAGCACCAATCTGCTTCAGAGAAGACAATGGGTATCAGAGAAACTCCACATGGGGTTTACTTTCTTTGTGACAAAATGCTCATGCCTCAACTGTGGACAGTGTTCTGTCCTAATTAGACAAGCAAGACTCAAAAGAGTGACTGCCAAACCCTGTCAAGACAAGGTATGATGGTCCTTCAAAAATCCTGTTTCATAGAAAAGTCTGTCAAATATTCTAGGGCTTTAGACTGAAGATGGATGCCCCAGTGCTGCAAAGGAACCTTGGGTGACCATCCAGGCAACCAGGTATCTATCATTTCTCACATTTTTTGGAAGTCACTTGCTTGCACTTCCTCCTTACTCAAGTAATATTATTTCCTTCTCGGGTCTCTGAGGGAATTGAAAACTAGATAGTTATAGTTTCCCTTGATTACCAGACCCAGAAAAGATATTCACTGAAGAAATGTAAAATATATAAGGCTCAGAGACATAAAAAGATAGTTTTGAGTTGGTAATATAAATTAGAATAGAAAGTGAATTTGATACAAAACTTTTGACTCACCAAGATAGGATAGATAATGCAGTATTTTTTCTGAATTTTTCAAATGCACATGAACTAGACATTGCTGATGTAGTTACTGCCTGTATACATCGTATATAGTTATTGTACTTATTGTATATATGTGGGCCCATATTTCATACAAAATATTTACAGGCAGGCTCTCTGGCCATGCTTAATTTCCAAGGCAGCTGCAACCCTGCCAAACAAGCCAGCCACCCAACAAGGGCCAAGATGTATGGCTCCTTCTCCTTTATTATCATGTAGATCGCCTGGGAAGAAGTGTTGATTCCAAGGCTGGTGACTTAAGTTGCAGGTGTTTCAGCAGCCCCACATCCCCAAGAAAGAGAATATTCAAATGAGTATCCACCTTGGTTTGGGGAGGAGGGGGATAAAAGGTGTTTTGTATAATAAATGCGGGTAGATCTTCAGGAATGAATCAAGCCTGAGATGCCCTTCCATTATGGCTGTGTGACTATATCTCGTTATTCCTTCCGCTGCCATACTGGTCGAGTTAGTGAAAAATAGTTTCTATGTTGGGGACACGGGACCCCAACATACGTAGTTTTTCTTATATTAGTTATAACCTTTTAAAATTTTATACAAAAAAGAGGAATATGTGATATTTTGTTTATGATTTAACAAATAAAGCTTGCCTGAAGATTAGAGTGCAGAGCCAGCTACACTAGTTAGTCATAGAGGCCAGGCAGTGGTGGCTCATACCTTTAATCCCAGTATTTGGGAGTCACATGCCTCTAACCCCAGCACTAGGGAGGTGAGGACAGGAATGATGTGGCTGAGCAGAGAGAGGAGTACAAAGTAGGAGGAGACAGGAGCTCTGAATCAGCCTGAGGGTGCCGTCTGAGGAAACAGTCTGAAGACAGGATTGCCCCCTTTGGTCTGAGGATTGGTAGAGGTAAGAACTCTATAGTGGCTGGCTGTTCTGCTATCCTCCAGATTTTGCCCCCTGATAGCTGATAGAGTCTACATTTTATCCAAAGGGCTAGAAATCATAAGGGAGAACTGTCCTCCTCCTCACCTCCAACCCGCAGGTTTCATAAGAAGGGAACAAAGGCCTTAGTCGACATGAGGTAGGAAGCTTACATCTCAGAACTTCCTTAGGTAAAAGCAGATCAAGGACAGGGTTTGCTGGGCAGACCTAGGGTCTTTCCTTATTTCCTTACTTTGTCCTTGGCAAAACAAGTTTGGGATCCATTTATGGCTATTTCCCTCAAGAAGTCAGTATGCAGAATGATCAAACTGTATTATGATAGTGCAACATTATCTTCTTTATCAGTGGGTCCTAACCACAGTCAGACCACATTTTCCTTTTGTGGGAAGACTTGCTTGTTCATCCCAGCCAGCCAGCCACAAAATAATCACACAGAAACTGGGTTAATTAAATCACTGCTTGGCCCATTAGCTCTAGCTTCTTATGGGATAACTCTTATATATTAATTTAACCCATCTCTATTAATCTATGCATCACCATGTGGCAGTGGCTTACCTGCAAAGTTTCCACATGCCTGATTCTGGCGGAGGCTCCATGGCATCCCCCCCCACTCTGCCTTCTTCCTCCCAGCATTCCGTTTAGTTTTCCCTGCCTAGCTCTGTTCCCAAATCAGTTCCTTTATTCATTAACCAATAAAAGCAACACATAGACAGAAAAACCTCCCACACCATTTTCCAAAGCACATTCCAAGAGGCTGTCACCAGGAATGGTCACCACCCTGAGTCACACTGCTGAAATAAGCCAGACAGACTGAACAGAACGGATCCTATAGACTGAATAGAACAGACCCTATAGACTGAACAGAACGGATCCTATAGACTGAACAGGCTTTATCCCAGGAAGGAGTGGGGGAACAGTTCCCAGATGGGGGAAGAAATCACCGAAAGCACTTTCAGGCCAGAGAAGCTAAAACCCATGCATAAACCCAGAAGGAGCATTGGTTGAAAATATGAGAGATTGTTAGGAGCCGCAGAAGAGAGAGTGAAATTAAATTAAAGGGGGCAGGGCAGCTCAGCATCTTTGATGCCTTATTAAGTCAACGACAGACTGGAGAGCTCTTAATCCACTCCAGTGAATTCACCAAAATAGATGACTAGAGCTCACACTGCCTGTCATTGCAAACATCTGAGCAGAGACACAGATATACAAGTTACACTTTGTTCAGAGAGCCAGCGGAAGGCAGCAGATTAACACTTCCGGAAACAGAACACCTTACAACCCACCTCCAGCCAGCAGGCTTTACTGGGAATGGAAAGGATACCCAGTCAGAGCTCAGTCTTGCCCCTCTACCGGTGTGGTCAGCCATGTCCCTGAGACTTGTGACAACAGTGCCGTGATCCTGACCACACCCGGCACTTACCTGTCTCTGCACACTAGGGCTCTGTTGAGTCAGTGTTTGCCATGCATTTCTCTAGCAGGCCCTGGGTAGAACAAGCAAGCCATTCACAGCATATTCACGATAAGTTATTAATAACATGCACTACCTCAAGACCCAGCAATACCACTTTTGGGTATATACCCAAAGGATGCTCAATCATACCACAAGGACATGTGCTCAACTATGTTCATAGCAGCTTTGTTTGTCATAGCCAGAACCTGGGAACAACCTAAATGCCCCTCAACCAAAGAATGGATAAGGAAAATGTGGTACTTTATACAATGGAGTACTACACAGCAGAAAAAAAATAATGACATCTTGAAATTTGCAGGCAAATGGATGGATCTAGAAAACATCATATTGAGTGAGGTAACCCGGACCCAGAAAGACAAATATAATATGTGGCTTTTAGACATAAAGCAAAGAAAAACAAACCTACAATTCATAATTCCAGAGAACCTAGACAACAAAGGGGACCCTAAGAGAGGCCTACATAGATCTAATCTACATGGGAAGTAGAAAAAGACAAGATCTCCTGAGTAAATTGGGAGCATGGGGACCATGAGAGAGGGCTGAAGGGGAAGGGGGAGGGAGGGAGGGGAGCAGAGAAAAGTATATAGCTCAGTAAAAACAATTTAAAAGTAGCATGCACATGTAGACTCCTGTCTACAATATGGATACAAATGTATCCCAATAGTACGGGGCTTCCCTAGGCCCCGTCAATCTTCCCTTCTCCCTCAGCCCACCTGCCAGCTCCTCAGGCAAGCCCTTGGTGTCAACTGGAGCTCTCAGGTGGGTCGGCAGATTCTTTGGTTTCCAAGCCTCTCAGTATTAGATGGAAACTCATAGCTGCTCCCAACACTTCCAATTAGACTATAAGATGGATCTTGTTCCCTCTTACATGGGGGAAAGGCCAGCTTGGGTACAGCCATGAGCTGTTCTGACCACAAATGCTGACTGCCCGTGAGTGGTGGGTGGGTTGCCCACTGGAGCCCACACAGTGCATATTCCTATTGCCACATCAACTTGTCACTTCAAAACCTGTACACTCCAGAACCATCGCTCTCTTCCTTATGTCCCTGGGAGGCCCCCTTGGCCTGGAAGACCTCTGTACTCTCTACTCAAAGGAAGACCTACTGTCTTCAAGTTACCCAAGCACCTCACTCTGTTTCTTCAGACACCCCTGCCTTCTCCACAATGGCATCTCAAGCTTGCTCCGCGTCCTTTCAACCACTGGCAGGCTATACCTCCCGGTGACCCTCTCTGGGAACTTTCCCTTTGCATCTCAGAAAAGTTTAAAGCCATTCAAAGAAACCGTTTTGATTCTCTTAGGAACTGCCCACACCCATCCTTTCTTCCTGCCTCAATAAAACACAGGGCCTCCTACTGGGAGCATCAGCATCCCTAGCCTGCCCTGGCTGCTTCTGCATTCTCCACTCATTACCCATGCGTACTTGCTCTCCCTGCCAACCTCATGTTTTCTACCACTCTGTCTCGATCACATCATCATTACAATGTATAGCTTAAACCCCTCCCTACACACACGCACATACCACCCTATCATCTCCACACGTTCTCTCCATCATTGGCACCAGTTCTACCATCCCCACCCCTCTATGTGCCTCGTTACCATCACAAGTACCTTTACCACCGTAATTACCTCCATCGGCTCCACTATCTACTCCGCAATATTACCATCTCCTCCACCATCCCCATCCCTACCTTCCCTCTACCACCATCTGTACCAGCTCTGCCCTCATCAGCAACTCCTCACCATCACCTCCACCACTGCCACCACCTCTACCACTCCCCCCTGCCATAGACAGCTCTGAGTCTCCACTTCCCTTACTCTTCAGCCTACGCATGTGGTTTTCTCCTCGGTGGCTAGCCTGATGCTTATGTAAGTTCACAGTATGCCACAGACAGCAATGTCTATCTCCTCATGCTAACCCTAAAGACTGTGAGTCGCTCTTTCTGTTCCTCCATCATGTCGCAAGATCAAGGTGAAAAGGAAGAGCCCCATGCGGGGACTTCGCATCCGCAAGCTCCGCCTCAATATCTGCGTTGGGGAGCGCGGGGACATCCGACCCGGGCAGCCAAGGTGTTGGAGCAGCTCACGGCCAGACGCCTGTCTTTTCCGAAGCTAGGTACCCCGTCACGTCCTTCGGCATCAGGAGAAATGAAAAGATTGCTGTTCACTGCACTATCCGTGGAGCCAAGGCAGAAGAAATTCTGGAGAAAGGCCTGAAGGTGCAGGAGTATGGGTTATGGAAAAACAACTTCTCAGACACTGGGAAATCCGGCTTTAGGATTCAAGAGCACATTGACCTGGGCATCAAATATGACCCAGCATTGGGATCTACGGCCTGGACTTCTGTGTGGTGCTGGGCAGGCCAGGTCTCAGCCTCGCAGACAAGAAGCGCAGGGCAGGCTGCATTGGGGCCAAACACAGAATCACGCGCTGGTTCCAGCGGAAGTATGATGGGATCATCCTTCCAGGCAAATAAATTTTATCCAAAAGGCCAATAAAATTTTTCTCAGAAAAAAAAAACTGTGAGTAACAGCTGTTCATTAAATACATTGGGATATTATATATGTACATATATGCATATATATACAATATAACACACATATGTAAGTCAAGACAAGTAGAAAATGGCGCCACACATAGTGTGAGAGAGAGAAGAGAAGGCACTAGACTTCAAAACCTGCAAAGTTTCAGAAATGGATCCCAAATGGGGATGGAGGAGTGGAGAGTGACTTTCACTGACACCCCATCTTGAGCTAAAATCCATTTTTTCTTTTTGTGTTTGTGCCATTCTTCGACAATTATATAAGAGATACGTTATCTTCTTTTTAGCCAAGGATGCTCGGAGAGTTTAGGAACTTGTCTGGATTTGGCTCTCCCATCTGATCGAAAAGCCCGCACGTGTGCACTTCACTGACTCTCCCGAGACCAGTGTCCCAGCCCCCATAATCCATTCCGTCAGTCAGATAATCCACACAGCCACACTCTCAAGCAGTTCAAGAGGCCAACATTTTTATAGTGTGTATCTTCCCGTTTTGCTGTGAGTTCTCTTTACAGGAATATTGCCCAATACATTTTTCACAATTCAACTTCGATTGCCAAAAATGAACACTTTCAGCCATAAACTCTGCCTGGAACAATGTCATTTATGATTTTAGGCCTAAGATGGAAGTCACTGATAACTGAATAATGACTCAAGTATGAGATTCCATTCCAATAACAGGTGGGTTTTCTCCCAGCTTAAATCAAGTTATGCATACAGTGTGTTCAACAAAAATGCTGGGTATACAGCTGAAATCATCATCATCTTTGGCCTGCAGGTCATAAGCCTTCATCGCTGATCTGAAATACAAGTTCTCTACACTGGCTCTAAAGGACTTACAGCTGACCACCGCTCTAAATCATCTCTGGTCTGACTCTGGGCAGCCTTTCACAGTAGCCCACGTGCCTCTAGTCCAGAGCTGTGTCAGCTGACTTCTGGGTACCAGAATAATGCCCCGTATGATCCACAACATTGTGGGGACAATGGGGCGTGACTCATAAGTGTAACTGATTCTATCCAGCAGACTTGAGTTTAAATCTTGATCGTTCCACCTGCTGACCGTGCGACTGAATAGATGACAAGACTCTGCTTTCACATGGGGAAGGTGGGACTCATCCTTGTGTACAATACGAGGCCCAGAACAGAGCAAATGCCAAGGTTAACCAGTGTTTTCAAGAAAGGCTTTTTACAGTTTAAATCAGTTTCATCTCCGGTTTGCAGGTCATCCAGCCAGACTGGTCAAACTGTTGAAGAATTGGGATAAAAATGATGGGGTCATTTGTCCTGGGAAAGGAAAGGTACCACGCAATCCTGCTTTGTTTACATTTAGTCTTCTGTTTCCAGATTCTGCTTTGAACAGGTACCAGAATTTGCTAAATGTGGCCATGCTCAACAATGCTGTTTCTCCATCCCTGAGCACATCCTAGGTGCAAAAGGGCTGAGTCCTACCCCTGTGGGTAAGTGGTCCAGACTGACTAAAGGCTAGAACACCATGACTCTACTACAAAAAAAATAATATTCTCAGGGGTTTTGGAGATGCAACTGGCCGCTTAAAGGGAAGCCGAGAAGAAGGGCTGAGTACTCATTATGAAATTAATTACTAAAGACTCTCAGCTATCTTGCTAGCTGTGAAATTTCGACAAAGTCGTTCTCTCTGTGCAAAGTGTGAAAGGAAGTGTGTGCAGGGCACAAATGGTTTCTGATGCTTGTGAATGCTGGGTATGAGATGGGCTGTTAAGAAGAGTAAATAATTCATGTTTATTTTGTGGGAAAACAAAGCTGCCTGCCCATGCTCATGCAGAAAACACCAGGCAGGAGAGTAATAATAATAATAATAATAATTATAATTATAATTATAATAATGAAAGAATATAGTTATGGGTGAATGAGCTAAGAAAGGGAATTGTACGCCAGCTGGCAGAGGAACATTTAGACTCATGAAACTACAGAGTTCCAAAGCTGGCAAAGGATAAAACTATAGAAAATTTTAACAATGTGAATGGGGGGCAGGGGCAAGGCTAAGTTTTGACCCACTTTTTCCTTAAAAAGCTGATTGCCAGGAAAATTACCAGGAAATAATATCAGCATCTCCCCTCTCTCAAGATCCATACCCCCATGTCTATTCTACGTGGCGCCTCACTGAGGGCATCTATGGTGCAGACCAATGAGCCAGGACTCTCCCATCCATTTGACTGTTGAGGGAACAGACTCATCAATGTTACTTGAGGGGGCTGGAGAGAACTATAGAGCCAAAGGCTGCTTATAGAATTGTATCATGCGAAGAACTCCCTTGGCCATGTATGGCTCACACACAGGATCCCAGCACTTGGGAGATGAAGACAGGAAGAGCAGGAGTTTGAAGCTACCCTCGACTGCATGAGACTCTTTCCAAAACAAAACAAATGAAACCCACACAAATCAACAACAAAATGAGTGTGGTTATAATCAGTCTTTCAGACACTTATATTCAGCATGAATTAGACCAATTTTCTTTCTCCAAATAAATGATTCATTTCTGTCAAGAAAAGCCAGTGACTGACATAGAGCAAGGAGTGTCACCTCCCAGAGAATCAGCAGGAGCAGCACAGGAAAAATAACACAAAAAGAGCAGAAATACAGAGTCCTGGAAAATAGAGGGAGCCCACAAATGAATGAGACACTTGTTAATGGAACCTTGTCTGTGGCAGCATTTTTGCCTCCCTTAAGGTGGGGTTCCAGGCCAAAACTGCCAGCCCAACAGCAAATGAGGACTTCCTCTCTTAGAGGAGAGGACCCAGGACTTGGCTGGGGAGATGCAGGGGATTTCCATGGCTGTCCAAGGATAAATGGTTGACTTGGCCAAGTCAGTTGAGAATGCTGACAGCCCCTCAGAAACCTGCATAACCAAGACAAGACTGTCTGCACCAGGAGCTACCATAGGACTGGCTCCCCGCTGCCCAAAGGCACCAGTGAGTAAGAGCTGAAATTCCACTATTGCTTAAGTTGGTTCACACAGGTTTCAGTTTTAGGAAATGAAAGTGGCAGACTGTGAGCACTGAATTTCCGGTCTGACTGAGCCCTCCCCAATGCCTGGCCTCAAGTCAGGCATAGGAACCACAACCCTTAAGACACCAGAGAGGTGCTGAGCACCTACTGCAGGCAAGGATTTGTGTGTGTACCCCCTCTCTCAGGAGCTGGTGTCAGCCAGCCAGTGGGGGTGACGTAGAGAAACCAGGACTCTGCCCCGTGGGAGGCTCACAGCATAGAGCATAGGGAGCTCATGGCAGAGGGAGCTTGAGAGAAATTTATACCAAAGAACACACCTCCTCCCATGTGTGTGCATGTGAGTGTGTATGCGTGCTTGTGTATGTGCATGCCTGCTTGTGTGTGTGCGTGCATGTGTGTGGTGTGTGTGGTATGTGCGTGCATGTATGTGTGCATGTGTGTGCGCGCACATGTGGTATGTGTGCTGTGTGTGTGTTTATAAAGATTGAATAAGATTGAACTACACAGTAGTGGTAAAACATTCTGTGACTGAAGTGGTCTTTTCTGACCGAAGGTGAAATAGTTTATAAAGAAAACCCAACATTCTTGGGCTGCTTAGTCCATTTGACAGCTGAACACAGTTCAAAATTGCTGCAGAAAGGGAGAAGCAGCAAAGGCGTCTATCAAATTGTCAGTACTGCCTTCCTTCTGGTGGATCCACATAATTTCGGATGTGTTTGCTTCCCGCCTACGTAGACATCAGCTTCAGTTTGTCCTGCAAAGCGCTTTTAATAAGGTATGAAGGTGTGTGCCTGTAATCCCAGCAGAAGGTCAAAGCCAGCCTGAGCTATGGAGAAATTATCTCTCAGGAAAATATAAAAAAGCATTATATTCTTCACAGCATTAAGAAAACAATCAAATGGCAAAAGAATGAATGACAAATGGGAGAATGTTTGCAAACCATATATCCTACAAAAGTTAATGTGCAGAGATATCTTACATAATAAGAGCAAATAACTGGATTTCAAACATGGGCGAAGAAGCTGGAAAGATGGCTCAGAGGTTAGGGACGCTTGCTGCTCTTGCAGAGGATGATGGTTCAGTTCCCAGCACCTGCAGCTCCAGATCCAGGGGACCCAGGGCCCCCAAAGACCCCTTGGGCACCAGCACTCACATGCACAAACCCACACATACGCACATAAAACATGAAAAAAAATGAGGCAACTAGATTGACATTTCCCTAAAGGAGACAGCAACGTCACACGGGTGTACAAAACCATGATTAGCACTGACTAATCCTAAAGGAAGTGCAATTCAAACCACAAAGAGCCTCACCTCCCCATCTGTTAGAGAGTGCTACCAAAAGGCTGGAAGATGGCAAGTGTGGGTCAGGCTGTGGAGAGAAGGAAGCCTCACACGCTGTTGAAGAGAAGGTAGATCAGTGAATTTATTACAGAAAATTCTAGGGGGGGGAAAGTTTTCCATAATAGTAAAAATAGCAACCAGTTGAGCCTCAAATTCCACTATTAAGTAATCAGTCAAAGAAAATGAAAGCAGTGCATTGAAGAGACACCTGCACCTGTAACAGGAGGGGGAGAGGGCCTGCTTTTCATCCCAGCCGCGTGGCTAGCTTACACCCGAAATAATCACACGGAAATTGTATTAATTAAATCACAGCCTATAATACATGATTCCATGTACTTTAGGAAGAGACTCAGAAAAGGAATTGAAGTGCCTGAGGCTGGGGCATGTCGGGAGTGTGTGGGGAGGCTGGGCAGATTGACAGTTATGAGGGATGAATCCTGGAGAATATCATACTCCATAGAAACCTTAGTTAAAAATGCTGTGTTGAGCACTTACGGCTGAGAGGATGAACCATACACATCCCCACTAGTGCCGAGGGGCTGGACCATACACATCCCCACTAGTGCTGATTTTCACTCTTTACTCTTGGGGGCCCCACCACCCAGCTCCTAAATAAATAACACACAGAGGTTTATTTTTACTTATAAATTCCCAGCCTTAGCTTGACTTATTTCTAGCCAGCTTTTCTTACCTTAAATTATCCCAACTACCTTTTGCCTCTGGACTTTTTCCTTTTCTTGCTTCTGTATGTATGTATGTCTTACTTTCACTGTGACTCCATGGCTGGGTGGCTGGACCCTGACATCCTCCTTTTCTTGTTCTAGCTTGCTCCTTCCCCCTCTTCTTCCAGCACTCTACCTGCTAGCCCCACCTACCCTCTCTCCTGTCTCACTATTGATTGATCATTCAACTCTATTACCAGCAGGTGTTTTAGACAGGCAAAGAATCACAGCGTCACAGAGTTAAAGAAATGCAACACAAAAGGATGCAACACATCCTTGCATCATTAAAGCAAATGTTCCGCCCCATAAGCAAATGTAATACACCATAAAATAATAGTCCACAAATTTCTCCCTTTTTGTCTAACTAAAAAGAAATGTTTCATCTTTGACATAGTAAAACTATACACAACAAAAAAGTTACCAAGTACTACATTTATAATATTCTTCCCATGTATAGTTAGCATATTCAGAGAAAATAATGCATTATCTATCTTAATGAATCCAAAGTTGTACACCTAATTTACTTTCTATCATAACTTAGGGAAACTGCAACTATAACTATCTAGTCTTTAACTCCAAAGACCCCAGAAGGATATATTACCTGAGTAAACAGGGAGTGCATTGCAAGCAGCTTCCAAGACTCTAGAAATGACAGAGACATCTAGCTGTCTGGACAGTCACCCAAAGTTCCTCTGCAATGTTGGGGTACCCACCTTCATCCTACAGGCCTAGAGTATCTGTCAGGCTATTCAGAGAAGCAGGGAATTTGAAGGACTTTCCTACGTAGTATTGGCAAAGTATGTCAGATACTTTCCTCTGTGTCCATCTGAATATCTGACAGACTCTTCCATGAAGTAGGAATTGTTTTGGCAAAGTTCAAGTCTTTTTCTTTTGTGTCCTGCATGTCCAGTCTACACAGCCCATTGTCAGCAGTCAAAGGCAAGTGAAGTTTCTTTGCCCAGTGGCTAACCTTGACACAATAAAAGCAAACTCCATAAGGAGTTTCGTCAATACCCATCATCTTGGAAGTAAACTGGTACTTCCAGGAGCAGATGTATTTTGTTGTCATGAAAAACCTTGGTTAACAAAACATTCTAAATGTGTTGGGGTCCGATGCCCCAACATAAAAACTACTTTTCCCTAACTGGACTGGTACGGAGGCACGGGAAATAATGAGACACAGTTCACACAGCAATATCGGAAGGGAGTTTCAGGCTTCATTCATTCCTGAAGAGCACCTTTTATTCCCCCAGGTAAACCAAGGTGGAAACTCATTAATATTCTCTTTCCGGGGAGGGGGGATAGGGAGGAGGGGAAATGCAACTCAGCAACTCATTCACCAGCTTGGAATCCACACCTCTGCCCAGGCGATCTACACAATAACAAAGAGAAGGAGCAGCCCACCCTGAGCCTTTTGTTAGGTCGTCACAGGTGGCCTGGCAGGATAGCAGATACCTTGGAAACCAAGCATGGCCAGAGAACCTGGCTGTAAATATCTTGTATGAAATATGGGCCTACATAAATGCCATATTCTGTAGGTCTTGGAAGTATTTGAAAATCATCTATATATTTAAAATATACCCATTTAACCTTGAAAACATACCTAATGTGACTACAAGTTTACTTATTATAGATTTCACTACTAACCTCATTTCTTATTTATACATTGCATTTCTAAATTAAATGCATAAACACAATACCCCAAACAAGAGTAGAAACATAAATACAGTGTAACAAAATTAACTTTAAATTTGTATCAACAAACCAAAATCCATGCCAATGTCAAAACATCTTTTTATCCTGTATTCCAATATTCCCGTAAATTATAATAAACATCCATAACCCACCAATTACCAAAAGACCATCCACACCCCTAACTCTTGGGAATGTGGGTATCGTTTTTACCACTCTGCTTCCTGCTGTCTATGGGTGAAGCATCTTTAAGAGTCCCTGAGAAAATCTGAGATAACAACCAAGTTCTGGGAAGACCAGCAGTAACCTTTGTTGATAGATAGCACCTGTCAAGTTTCAGGAGGTCTCCCACGATCAAATCTGATCCGTAGTAACCTGGAATGAATCCACAGCCTCTTGTTTCCCACAAAAACAAAATCAAAGCTGCTTCTCCAAAGCAACCCATCTTTTAAATTCTATTTTACAAACACATTTTTTTTTAATTTCCATTTTAAAGTCAAGGCGTTCTTAAAGTATATAGGCTGGTTTATTTTAACAATCCCTCTTTCAACTCCAATTTTCTCTTAGCAGCTGTTGTCTGCTTATCAGTATTCAAAAAAATCTAAAATTGACACCATGCTATACCGGATCCGGACTCCCTGTGTGTTTCCCATCTTTATGTGGCTTTTTTCTTTACTCTTACTGTCTCTTTAAAGACTTTACCTTATTTTTTAATCTATTATTTCTTTCCATGACTGTCTATACCCATTTTCTTTCCTTTCTTGAGCCTATGCACATTTTAAAACACTCTGGAACCTGTTTACAATTTTCTTTTTTCATCTGGACCTCTTTTACTGAATGCCTCTAGTCATTTTTGACCGCACGAGCAAACTTTAAACTGCTAAGCTACACCTGGATCCTCCGCGTGGCTCTTGGCTGGCTCTGCCTACTTCTAGGCTCGTGAGCATCAAGCCTACATAAAGCTCACAGCTGGTTCGGAGGTTCCTGACCAGGAAGGGCTTTCAACCTTCCTAGCTGTAGGAAGCTGGTACCTGTGCTGCCACAGTGGTTTTTACTTAGCTTGCCTTTTCTATTTAGTGCTGGCAGCTGAACAGCAGTGTCTCTAAGGGAGCTGTGCCCTTTTCTTTCTTTCCTTTTTTTTTTTTATTCCATCTTTCTCAGGCCTTGCATGGAAATTCGCTAGTCCCACATTGGTATGTCAAAATGTTGTTGGTTGTTTTATTATTCTTTGCTCTTCTGCTCTTTGGGGGCTGCCACCAAGCTCCCCAATAAATCTCACACAGAGGCTTACTTTTATTTGTAAATGCCCAGCCTTAGCTTGGCTTATTTTTAGCCAGATTTTCTTAAATTATCTCAACTACCTTTTGCCTCTGGGCTTTTATCTTTACCCTACTATATAACTTTCTTTACCTCTTGCTCCGTGGCTTGCTGCGTAGATGGGCGGCTGGCCCCTGGAGTCCTCCTCCTTCTCTCGCTCCTAGATCTTATTCCTTTCAGATTTCTCCTCCTGTTTATCCTCTCTGCCTGCCAGTCCAGCCTGTCCTTCCTCCTGCCTCAGTACTGGCCGTTCAGCTCTTTATCAGGCAAAGAGTCACAGTTTCACAGTTAAACAAACGCAACATAAAAGAATGCAACACATCTTTGCATCATTAATACAAATGTTCCACAGCATAAACAAATGTAACACTCCTTAAAATAATATTCCACAACACCCCACACATATGGTTAACTGTGGGGAGTAATACATGCCTATTAGCTTGATTCTGGTCATCATTACACAACATGTATGAATACTATTAAATATATGCAATTCTTATTATACCATTAGAGCTATGCAATTTTCATCGCCCATCCTTTAGCGAAGCTAAAAACAATGCAAAGAAGTGCTGATGGTTGAGAGACAGAGTGGGCCAGTCAGAGTTGACGGAGGTTGACAGACAGGTGAGCGGGCCAGTCAGAGTTGACGGAGGTTGACAGACAGGTGAGCGGGCCAGTCAGAGTTGACGGAGGTTGACAGATAGGTGAGCGGGCCAGTCAGAGTTGACGGAATACTTCTGCTGTTGAGAACCTCTGTAGAGAGGCAGATCGGGCACTCAGCTTCCCTTCTGTCCAAGTCAAAGCAGTCACATGCATTTGTAGTAGGCTTTTTCTTTGGGCCACCAACCAGCCCCCAAATCATGAATGGAAGCTTATCAATTATGAAGGCTCGACCTTGATTTTTGCTTATCCCGTTATCTCTTACAACTTAATTTAACCTGTTTCTCTTCATCTCCGTTTTCCTTCAGGACTTTTTAACTTTCTTTCATTCTATATGTCCTACTTACCTGCTTCTTCCATGTCTGACTGGTGGCTGCCTGGCTGCCTGGTCCCTGGCATCTCCTCTTTCTCCCTTGTTCTCTTTTCTCCTCTTAAGCCCAGATTCCTCCTCCTATTCCCGCTGCCCCCATCCCTCTATTGCCTAGCTCCTGGCCATTCAGCTTTTTATTAGACCAGTCAAGTACCTTAGGCAGGCAAAGTAACATATCTTTACATTGTTAAACAAATAAAGCATACCTTTACATAGTTAAATAATATTCTGCAAATAAACAAGTGTAACAATCTTTACATAGTTAAAGTGATATTCCACATCTATTCTGCATAACTAAGTCAGTTTTATAACTAAACACTATTCCACATAGGACTCTCTGTGTGTGTATATGTGTATTTGTATATATGCATGTATGTGTGTATATGTAAGTGTATATTTATGTATATATGAGTGTGTGTACAAGTGTATGTGTATGTGTTTATGGGGGGGGGTAACCAGTTCTTACATGGCTTCCAGTCATGGCCAGGTTCCAGATTTTGAGTCTGGCAGAAGGCACAGCTATGACTCTCATTACGTGTCTTAACTGTCTGTCTTACCATTTCTTTGGAGATACAGCCTAAATACTCCCTTGAACATGTGGGTAAGCAAACTCTTTGCATTATACACTGTTGGTTAGTTGTCTCCCAGGATCGCAGTTGGGTGAAAAACAAAATCTTGGACAATGAGCCAACTAATAACAAGAATGACATTCAGCTCCCCTAGTGGTTAGATATTTCTGTGTCCACACATACTAGGCTGCTTTGTGACAGTTTTAGTGACACATTGTTTGGGCTTTCTGCTTAATAGTGTTCATCTAAAACTGGCTTTACATGAGTCACCGTCTCCCATGGAGCAGAAGACAGGCTCGCATCAGTGTTCCCTGATGGCAAGGAGGGTGTGCTCCAACATGCATGTCACAAGACGAAAATACCAACTAAAAAAATGCATTAAGACCCCTAGCCTAATGAACACCATGGCTCAGCCTGGTTCATCTTAACCATGCTCAGACCACAAACCCATCCTAAAGTGCTGGGTGTCTCACGCAACCCATTGAAAATGGCACTGGAAGTAAAACCTGGAATGCCTATGTTGGGACATTTCCACACCATCTGAAGTTGAAGGCTTGTTAAGTCATTCAGTTCAACCACATGAGCCAGCTGTAGAATATCCCTTCAGGCATTCTTACTGTTCACTCTCAAAGGTCTGCCTACCTCCGGATTCTTTCCCTATGAAGCACTCTATTGTGTGTGCAGCCTTCCGCATCGCCCTGAGAATGTCTGGGTTCAACGAACCTCTACAGAATGCTGATCCCTTGGCTTCTGGTATTGCTGGGGAATGATACTTGCCCAATATCTTCTGCCAGCAGCCAGAAAGCTGAGAGGCAGACTGGTTAATGAGTGTGGAAGTTAATAAGTCTCCAACATGTCATTGCTGTGGCTACTTACCACAAACGAAGTGGCCTGAAGCAGCACAATTCTGGTGGTCAGACACCCAGAATCTGCCTCATTGGTTAATATCAGGATACAGCCGGGCTGCACTGCTGTCTGGAGACTGTAGGCCTAATCCTGTGTTGCCGATTTCCCTGGCCACTAGAAGCTACCAGCATTTGTCCATTCTTGCCGCCTTCCTCTGTTTTTAAAGCCAGCAGCATAATACATTCGAATCTTGCCCAACTCAGACCCTTTGGCTCTGCCTTTTACCTGGGCCTACTCAGATAAACCAGAATACTCTCCCATCTCAAAGTCAATGGGCAGCATCCTTCATCCTATCTGCAGTCTTCAGGCCTCCTTGCCGTGTGCGATCTGTGCAGTCAGGGCTCTCTAAAGGAACACAATTGATAGGATGAATATATACTAAAAGGGAATTTGCTACAACAGCATACATGATGGGGTCTGGTCCAACAATGGCTGTCTCACACTGGGACATCCAGGAATCCAGTAGTTGCCGAGTGCACCAGCCTACTTGTCTGAGCAGTTCCAATCCGGTGCTGAAGGCCTGGAAGATTCCTGGAGCGCCCACTCTGAAGCTGGTTCTAGCATCAGCCAAGTATGCAACAACAGAGCAGATGCTCTTGCCAGTAAGAGTCAAAGCAGAAAGGCAGGTGTTCCCCAAAATTCACATACTGAAACTTGATTTCCAAGGCAATTTTAGAAAAAGAGTGGTCTTTAGGAAGTAACTGAGTCATGAGGGTGGGGCCACGTGGGAATGGCCGCCAAGGAATAGGTTCGCTCTCTTCTGCAGTGTGAAGACACAGGTTTAGGCCCCTTGGAGCAGTGCTTCTCAACCTGTGGGTCACGACCCCTTTGGTAAACCCCTATCTCTGATAATATTTATTATGGGTGTATGCAGCAGAATGAAGCCCTCTGATCAGCTTTCAGCTGATGTGAGTGGGAGAGACCGTAAGGATGGTAGGTAACCAACAAGCATCTCTCCAGGTCAGCCATTACCCAGGGGTTGATGAGGCAGAGAAGACATGAATCTAGAGAAATGAGTTACTTCAGCTCTGGAAACCAAATGACTGTGGTTTGGGAATTGTCGTAGTTCAGCCAAAGGGTGGAACTTTACAAAATGGCATGGCCCTGGCTGACATCTGCATGTGTTAGTTTGGGTTTCTATTGCTGTGATGAAACACCATGGCCCAAAACAAGCTGGGGGAGGAAACATATGGAAGGCTTGAAACATGGAGGAAACATTCTTCGTCATGGAAGACAATGACAGGAACTCAAACAGGGCAGGAACCTAGAGGCAGGAGCTGATGCAGAGGCCATGGAGAGGTGCTGGTTGTTAGCTTACTCCTCAAGGTTGCTCAGCCTGCTTTCTTATAGAACCCAGGACCACCAGGCCAGCGATGGTGCCACCCACAATGAGCTGGGCCCTCCTTCATCAACCACAAACTGAGGAAATGTCCTTCAGCTGGATTATATGGAGGTATTTTCTCAATTGAGGTTTCCTCCTTTCAGATAACTCCAGCTTGTATCCAGTCGACATGACACTAGTCAGGATGGCATGCTCCCACATTTGCGGGTAAAGTTGATATGGAGTCTCTTCCTTGATCACTATCACTTATGTTGAGGTAGGGCCGCCTGTGACCTGAAGCTCACTAGTTCGGTTAGTCTGGCAGCTCACCTCGGAGAGTCCCTGCCTCTGCCTCCTGCAATAGAACACGGTGAGTTGCCAATGCACCTGGCCTCTTAGGAGTCCTGAGGTCCAAACTCTGGTGCTCATGCTTGTGCACAAGGGCTTCCAGCTGTCTCCCCAGTACTATTCAAAATGGGTTTTTGAAGTTCTGGGAATCTCACCTATAGCCTTTTGTATGCTAGGCAGCCACTCTGCCATTGCACCACACTCCCAGCTTCTGCAGGACAGACTTTGCAATTCAATAGGGTTTTTAATAATACCATAGATATCCAGAGTATTATATATATATATATAACATATATACTGCAAATTATATTATATTTAGTGAACTCATTAGGCACAATCCCCCCCCCTTCTGAAACAGATTCTCACTATGTATTCCTAGCTGTCCTGGAACTCACTATGTAAACCATCCTGGCCTAAGCTCAGAAAGATACACCTACCTCTGCCTCTGCCTCCCAGGTGTTGGGATTAAAGGAATGCACCATTATGCATGGCTGCAATAAACTACAATAATCTCTCTTAAGGAAAACACAGATTTTCCCCATTTGCTCATTCATCCAGTCAATATTTTGCATGTCCTGACATTTAAATCACTGGGCAAGGGCTGGGAACCCAGAAGTAAGCTAAGTATTTTGTTTAAGGACCTCATTCTAGTCAGAGAACTAGGAGGCTGCCATGGTGGCCACGGCTCAGCTCGGTCCACTGCTGAAGCCTTATCCCCGTACTGGCTGCACTGCGTTCTCTCTGAAGAGAACTCTTAGTTTAGTGCTTCACCCATTCCCCGAGGCAGTGGGAAAGGGGCCTAGTTCCTTGCTGGAGGTGGTTTTAGCTCTCTGCAGTCTTCCTATCACGTAGATTTCTCCCAAATGACTGACTTGCCCGAGAGCTGCTTCTTCAAAGCCAGCAACAAAAGAGTCGGCTAAGATGGCAGCATAGCCGGGGGGAGACAGCCTACCGCCTTTATGATAGCCCATTGGTGAAAGGCAAGTTGTAGTCACTTCCACTCTCAAGGGGCGGGATTTTACAAGAGCATGCACACTGAGAGGCAGGGATCATGGAGAACACTGAAGTCACACTCAGTGCCCCATAATGATCCTAAGGAGCCAGTTGTACTGAGTGGAGACTCTAGGTTAGGAGCCCACCTAACCATGGTCGTATGACCTGTCCTTACCACAGTCCTTAGGGCCCACCTAATCATGATCGTATGACATGTCCTTACCACAGTCCTTAGGGCCCACCTAACCATGGTCGTATGACATGTCCTAACCACAGCCCTTAGGGCCCACCTAACCATGGTCGTATGACCTGTCCTTACCACAGTCCTTAGGGCCCACCTAATCATGATCATATGACATGTCCTTACCACAGTCCTACTGTGTTCCGTGAGAGATGAGATGCTTGGTAAGAGCGTTAACGACCTCTACAAACAAGCAAGCATACACACATTGGAGGATAGTAGGTACTAAAGAGGAAACTGGTGCCGGGGACGGAGGGACAGTGTATGATAGTGAAGCAATCACAGAGCATTCTGGGAATGCAGCCAGTTCCCCAGTGACATTGTCATCGATGTTTCCACTCAGCAATCCCTGCTGGTGTCGGTGGACCTCCTGCAGTGTAGCTACCTGAATCATGTGGCCCCAGGTGGCTGCAACAGGGGAGTCTTTGTTTGCTTTCCATTGCTGCGATAAAACCCTGACCAGAACCAGCTTGGAAAGGAAGGAGTTTAGTACATCCTACAACCCAGATCATAGTTCCACAAAGGGAAATCCAGGGCAGGAACAGAAACAGAAACAGAAACAGAGGCTGTGGAGGACTGATGCTGAGCGGTCCGCTCCCCAGTGCTTGCTTTGCTTCTTTTTTTTCATATCACCCAGGACCACCTGCCCAGATGCCACCCACAGTGGGCTGAGCCTTCCCACATCAATCATTCATCAAGAAAATGTCCTATAGACAATCTGATGGAGGAAAACTCTCAGTTAACGTTCCTCCATCCCAGATAACTCTACCATGTGTCAAATTGATAAAAAAGAAAAACACTAACCGACCCACGGGCAATGATTACTTGTATACATGCTTCAACCTAGAAATGACAGATGTGACTTCTGCTCAAATCATTGTCTAAAGCAATACTGTATGTGGGCCCATATTTCATACGAGGTATTTGCAGCCAGGTTCTCTGGCCATACTTGGTTTCCAGGGCAATGCTGTCCTGCCAGACAAGCTGTAGCCACCTAACAAAGGCTCAGGATGTATTGCTCTCTCTCTTTTGTTATTGTGTAGATCGCCTGGGGAGAGGTGTGGATTCCAAGCTCAGTGACTGAGTTGCAGGTGTGATGGTACTCCCGTGTCCCCCAGAAAGAGAATATTAATGAGTTTCCACCTTAGTTTACCTGGGGGAATAAAGGTGTTTGAATAATAAACGCAGGTGATCTTCAGGGATGAAAGAAGCCTGAAACTCCCTTCCGATATTGCTGTGTGAACTGTGTCTCATTATTTCCCGTGCCTCCATACCAGTCCAGTTAGGGAAAAGTAGTTTTTATGTTGGGGCGTCGGACCCCGGCAACTATACAAGGAAGTCACCTCTCCCTGTTGACCACAAATAGGAAAGTCCCTTGATAAAGTAGTAGGTAGTGAACAGAGTATAGACTGTGTCACATGGATACCTAGGAAATGAGTGCTTCAGAGAAAACAGAGCTCCCAAAGGCATGTAAGCCAGAGCATCCTCGGTGTCTGTAAGAGATGCAAGGAGACAGTGCGGCCAATGGTTAGGAATAAGGATGTGGGAGGAGAAGGCATGAGCCCCTTGGGGCGGTGGTGCTTCAGCGACTTTGGAAAGCTACAGCCGGGCACTGAGACAGAAGTATGAGATGGTTCCACATTTAGAAAAGGGCATTCACGGCTGTCTGTTTGCTTTCGCTTTTTGAGGAAATGTCACACTTTGTAGGCCAAGCTGCTCTGAAACTTACTGTGTAGACCAAGCAATCCTCCTGGCTCTGCCTCCCAAGTCCTGGGTTGCAGGTATGAACCAATACCACCATAGGAGCTGCTGTTTTAGGACCGGACTACCCTGGCAGTCTGTCCTTCACATTAAAGCTTCTTCACTCCGTGGTTGAGACTTCGTTGGGTGTATCAGTTACTTTTCTCAATGTTGTGACAAAAATATCTGAGAGGAATAACTTAGAGGGGGAGGCTTATTTTGGTCCATCATCTGTCATGATGCAGAAAACACGGTAGAATTGCTTAGTCCCTGGAGGCAGAAGCTTGCAGTGAAAGCTTCTCTCAGGGCCATTCAGGAAGCAGAGTGGTCATTCCAGTACCAGGATTGAGGTATAATCCCCCAAAATTTCTTTTCAAACAGCCTACATCTTCCAGTAAGGCCTGTTGTGGAAGATTATTTTAAGATGTGTTATATTTGTTTATTGGTGCAGAACATTTGTTTTAATGATGCAAGGATGTGTTGTATTCTTTTGTGTTGCATTTGTTTAACTCTGTGAAGCTGTGTTATCGTGCCTGTCTAAAACGTCTGATTGTTCTAATAAAGAGCTGAACGGCCAGTAGCTAGGCAGGAGAGGGATAGGTGAGGCTGGTGGACAGAGAGAAGACAGGAGAAATCTGGGAGGACAGAAGAAAGAATGAGAAAAGAAGCGGCCAGTCATCCAGCTACACAGCCAACCACAGAGCAAAAAGTAAAGAAAGGTGTATAGAAATAGAGAAAGATAAAAAAAAATCCATAGGCTAAAGGAAGTCGGGATAATTTAAGTTAAGAAAAGCTGGCTAGAAACAAGCCAAGCTAAGGCCAGGCAATTATAAGAAAGAATAAGCCTCTGTGGATTTATTCAGGAGCTGGGCAGCAAAGGTCCTATGTCTTAAAGGTTCCACCGTCTCCCCGAACAGCAGCACTAACCAGAGAGCAAGTGTTCAGACACAGGAGCCTATAGGAAACACTCACATCCAAACCATAGCATTCCACCACCACCCCTCCCCGACAGGAGCGTGAGCATCTCTCAATGCTAAACCCATTCATTCTAATTTTAACAGTTACCATTGTCTTAACAGCTCCAATGTTTCCCAAAGCCTTTTCTAAGACTCAAGACAAACTACAAGCCCCTGTAAAATAAAAAGTAAACAATAAAGCTACCTCTTCCGACTATATAACGACCCAGAGTAATATTCTCATTCCAAAAGGGCCAGGAATGGAGAGATGGAGGTATAGCAAGGAAAGATTGGACCAAAGCATGACAGACACCCAGCAGGGAATGCTCCATATTCATCATCCAAGGTACGTGGTGACATCATCTGTGCTCCAACAGACTTGGATAGCCTGTTGTCCTCAGGACAGACATGTGGGCAGTCTCTTGGGGCATTTTCACTGGTGTCTACAGATGCCCCTTGCTCCTGGCCTCTCCAGCATCCTGAGTCCTCCATTGCAACATCCTCACAACTCTAAGAAGCACTGCAGGGCTTTTCTTCAGGAAATATGCCCCAGTCTCATCAGATGTTAGCCCCGAGACTCCATCTTTCTTGCCTTCTAAGTGCCTAACAAAACTAGGTGCACAGGGACCATGGTGTTCTGCTGTCAACTTGAGATGTGACCTGCAGACATTTGCTTGTCTTATTCTGGGTCCCAGGCTCAATCGGCATCCTAGATCTGAAACTGCCATTCTGGGCCAGATGCAAAGAGTCATAGACTAAAGAGGTTGGTTATACAGGGCATTGAAGACAGGATTAGAAGCTGGCTCATTTCATCGGGAGGTCCTTCATTTCACTGTCAAAGCAAGACACTGGATGAAGGCTGATAATGGGGTAAGGAGTATATTCTACACAGAGAGACGTACAAGGAGAAATGTAGGCTTGTCCTACCTAGTCAGCAGCCTCTCAGGGGGCCAAGACAAAGAGTTCAAAGTTATAGCTGAGTCTGTCGGATCCTGTAGGGAAGAAACAGGAACGAAGCCCAGAGCTCAGACTTGACTACCCACTCCCAGGAGAGATCACTGTAGTGAATCTTCTGTCTTCAAGCATCCTAGCATGTGGGCAAAGGACAAAGCAGAAGGGGGCCTATAGATTGACCTCCGACATTAGTCTGTGTGGCCTTTGAACTCAATTGTGAACTCAATGCACATTATGCAGACATGGAACTTTCTAATTTTATTACTATTGTTGCTGCTGCTGCTGCTATTGTTGATTCTTAGGGATGTGAATGTGTGTGTGCACGTATGCAGTGGGCTGTGTGAGTACATGTGTGTGTGCGTACGTGTGTGTGTGTGTGTGTGTGTGTGCACGAGCGTAAGTAGAGGTTAAATAACAATTTTCAGACGTCTACTCTCTCTTCCCAAGGTGGGGTTTGGGGACTGAACTCAGGCCATCAGATCTGCACAGCAAGCATGCTCCCTCACTGAGCCACCCTGCCCGCTTTTACCTGCCCAGCCGTCTTGCTAGGATTTTTCTGAACCTCCTCCCACCAGCCAGCACTTGTGAGGTGGGTGGCACAAAGCCACACATAATTCAGGAAGGAACTCAAGGAGCCTGGTCAATACAGTGCGAGCAGATGTTAGGAGGTAACGGTAACCTAGCGAGTCAGGACGCTACAAAACAGGGAGTGAGGACCCTATGCCTGTCCCCCTTTTGGAGGCTAAGGATCCGTGAGAACTAGCCAAGATCCCTCCCAACCCAGGACTTGTGTGTCTCACAGGCACAATGCTGGGAGAAAAACAGCCGGAAAGAAAAAGAAGCATCTGAACAGAACTGTTCTAACGAAGCATGACAGGCCATAGTTTATCCTCCTGGCAGCCAAAGACACAGCTAAGTCCCTGTCGGGCCACTAGCTCAGCAGGGTTTGACATCACAGCAAAGACCTCATGGCCACATTGTCACCGCAGGGTGACTCATTGTCCCTATGTCCCCAGTCCTCTCGGGGTGTTAGTCAGAAAATCTTATATCCTGAGACATGAGAGGCTGGTTACAGGCCAGTGTTGACTCGCCCTTTCTGGTAGGTTCTGCAGTCAGCCTTCCAGACACTGGTGTGGTCTAAACGGATGGAGCATAAGATAAACTGAGGTCTCACATCCTCCTCTGCTTGTCTCTGGCAGGCTGTGTGGTCTTAGGGAAGTTGCTCAATATTTCAAAACACAGTGTGCACCACACACGCCTGTCAGTACCTCCTTCCCCCGCCAGGCTCCCACTTCCACGCTCCCGTGTGCTCTAAAAATCTCATTTCTTCCCTGACCTCTTACTTTTCTTGTGTGGAAGTGGCCTTCCCAGGAGGGTCCTTCCCCACCACTCTTCTCTGCTTACCCATCAGTCCTTGGGGCAGTGTCCCCTCCATGCCCCCAGAAGCTCTGTCTCATTCCTATTTTCTTTCTGGAAAAAAATCTGGACTTGTTTATTTTTCTCTTTAAAACATGAATTATTATCTTAATCGTACAAATGTATGGAGCACAGTACAGTCATCAGAGGCGTCTACACAGAGTGCCATGATCAAATCAGGGTTGTTTCCATCTCTTTCAACACTTTAAAAACAGTTTGGTTGCTATTTAATAATTATATGTTTTTATGGGGCACAGCATGGTGTTTCCATGCCTGAATGCAGTGTACTGATCAAATCGGTATAATAGCATTTCTGTCCTATCTTTGTGTTTGGAGTCTTTCAGCTTATCCCTTCCCGTTACATAAAATGTTTAGTAGGTTACTGTGAAGGGTTCCCTCACCCCCATATTGTGCTTCAACACCTAGAACTTACCACACATGTCTGTGTCCAGATTTCTCTCTCTCTCTCTCTCTCTCTCTCTCTCTCTCTTTCACACACACACACACACACACACACACACACACACACACACACACACACAGACACCAGGACTCACTCTGCTACCTACTCTCATCCGCTTTGCTTCCTCGTTGACTATGATAGGTGCCCTCTGATGCGGCCTCTGGTGAGCCCCTCTTCTTGTTCTTTCTTCACGTATCAAGGTAGAGACCACCTTCTGTCTTCAGGCACCCTAGGATGCAGGCAAAGCACAGAACAGAAGAGGACCTGTAGCTCTGCCTCCAGTGTTAGCTGACGTGACTTTTGGATTCGATTGTGCGTTGATGAAGATGAACAGAAAAGCGGTGTTGCGTCCCCTCTCAGAAAGATCGCAACTTCCCTCCTTTTCTCCTACTGCTCAGTCTCTGGCTCTCTCCTCCCTTTCCTACTGCTTGCTCTGATGACATGCACACTGTTCTTCTACCAAATGTCCTGATAAAGAAGTGACCATGCATGCACAGAAGGCAACGTGCAGCCAGCTTCTAGCCAGAAGCCAAACACTGCTAAGAGCAGCCATGCCATAGAGCTTAGAGACAAATTCATCCCCATCCCACCCCCACACCCATGAAGCCTAGATGACCTCAACCTGGGAAGATATGTCTACCGCTTCCTTGAGAGGAACCCAGAAGCCATGCCTTGACTCCTGACCCTCAGATAAAAGAGTGTCTGGACTTACTTATTTATTTGGGCTATCAGGTGTCTAGGTAGCTGATATGGACTTGAAAGACACTGAAGGCATAAGAAAATGACCAAGCTAGGCCTGGGTTTGGTTCAGAAGAGATCAGAGTGAGTGAGGAGGGGTTGATGCTTTGACCGTGAAACCCAACCAAGCATTTACTGGACACTCAGAAATAGCCTAGCTATGTAGCATGGAGGGCCTGCTTGTCGGGGTTTCTGTCCTGCCCAGTTCCCACAGCTGGTAAGCCCCAAAGAAATTACACAGAGAATCTACATTAATGATAAACTGATTGGCCCATTAGCTCAGGCTTCTTATTAACTCTTTTAATATCAACCCATTATCCTTATCTATGTTAGCCACATAGCTCAGTACCTCTTTCAGAGGGGGAGGTCACATCCTGCTTCTTCAGTGGTCTGGGAAGGACTCCGGAAAGAGCTTCCTTCTTCCCAGAATACTCCTGTTCTCATTGCCCCACCTCTACTTCCTGTCTGGTTTTCCCACCTATACTTCCTGCCTGGCTATCAGCCAATCACCATTTATTTAAAATATAATTGACAGAATACAGACAAATCTCCTGCACCATACCTACTCACAGCACAGTGAGAAAAAGAACTTGCAGAAGAGTGTGAACATCCTGTCTTTGAACAAACACACTTTTTTTTTCTCCTTTACCAGAAACACATGGTCATGTCTTCCCACAGTGTCAGGATTTATTGAATAGCAATAAACTTACAAGGTTCGGCCATTTCAATAGTAATAGTTTGGCAGATAATCCCACCTACCTTGATAACCTGGCTGTGATAACCTGGCCAAAGAGAATATAATCTTAATGACTAACATAAATATAAATTCTTATGTCACACAGCACACAGTAAATAAATATATATGTGTGTGTGTGTGTGTCTATATGCATATATATGTTAAAGAGGCTGCAGGCGAGTTCAGGAGGTTTCAGAAGTGGCTGAGTGAGTCTGTATTGAGAAGATAACAGAGCAGAGCAGGAACGCCCAAAGTCAAGATGTGAGTGAAACTTCAGAGTCCATCCACAAGGCGAAAGGTTGACGAGGGCTCCAAGAGCAGGAAACAGAGGGCTCGGGACCACGTCCTAAGCCTGTCTTTTCACCAACTCAGGTGAAAGGTGGACAGAAAAGTACTTAAGCAGGCCGTGTCAACGGTGGAGGACCTGCTCTGAAGCTCCAGGGACAGCTGAGAGTCCTGCCTCACAGTCTTTGACACAAACACCAGGTATCTGCTGACAGATTTGGGTGGAGCCATGACATCATGGTATTAGGTGTCCATCACTTTATAAAACCCTGGCGAGGGAATCGCGGCCTTTCCTCTGTCTGCTGTGCCTGATGTTGGGGACCCATGTGTTCTCACAGTTTCAAATCACCACGATAAATTTATAGGGTGTCTTCTTTCTACTGCCAGGAATAAGTCACTCATCAGTCTGTGCTGGATGAGTAGCTCCCGACTGTGGAGTTTGCAGGTCCACCCAAGGGCTACAGTCCCACTTGTAAAAACCCATTTTCACACAATATGGAGTTGTCTAGAGCATGTACCTGTTGCATGTGTACATGCGTATGTGTGCTCTCTCACACACACACAACAGGAAAGAAGCCCACGCTGCATGGCTGCAAGATTACACATATGTCAACAATGAGTCACATCACATCATACAACTGTAACGGAGGACTGCCAAGACAGCTCAGTGACACACGCACTTGCCACCATGGAATCCCCCCGGTGGAAAGAGAGAACCACCTCCAGTCCTCTGACCTCTGAACGGACACTGTGGCGTGCGTGCAACCCCCTCTCCCCCTGAGACATATTCAAAATAAGAAATTTTAAAAATGAAGATCGTAACAGAGCTGGACAATTCTGTCTCCCAGTGACGTGACAGAATAGCTGTATGATCACAGGGCAGTGTGGCCGCTCCTGCAGTGAGGACCAGTTCCCCGCACACCGTGCTAAGAAGTCCAGTATGTGCAGCTGTGCACAGCACACAGCACTCATAATGACAAGAAACGGCTTTGCTACAGATGAGTTAGAGGTCGTTATCCACACAGCGTGCCATGGCGCACCAGCCGCACCCTCACGCATCTGGTGTTTACTGGGTCTCTTGATGGTGTCTTTGGATCTCTTGATTATTGTACACCCTCCTGCTTTGTGTAAGTGCCGTATAGCAACAGCCTTTCTCAGGTTACAACCCTGCTGTTGACTGATGCGTGGCTGGGCACCAAATGCTATGTGCTTTAGAGTGGTCATTTTACAAAGGAGGTTAGCATTTTTTGGTGACTTAACTATATTTCCTACAACTAGCGAAACAGTGATAAAGACGGTTGAACTTTTGCTTTCTTTGGGAGGGCAGTACTGAGGATTGAGCCAGGGCCCTACAAATGCCAAGCAAGTACGCTACCATAGACACCCAGTTCCATCTCTTAACTCTGCCATAAGATGTAGATAAAGATCCCCAGTGGACTTAAAAGTGAGCATCACAGAAGAGTGAAAGAAGCCATGGGGTGGGGGAGAGGGAGAGGAGGCCAGAGCCCAGTGGCCGCTGTAGGTAAGGCCCCAATGTCATTTCTATAGCCATGAGCTTGGCTGAGTAGGTGACACAGTGCTTTGTTTTGGTTACCAAAGGCACGGTCGCCTCAGAGGCTGCCAAGTTCCTCGGGCCTCACCAAAACTCTTATATTTTCCAGTCCTAAGCATCTTCTTTCACACCTACTGGTCATCTGGTTTTTCCCACCCTTGATGTTGGCCCCACACACAAGCCGCAGGGCTACACCCTAGATGTTCCAGACATCCTCTCTTCCAGCTGCGCGTGAAGTCATGAACTTCCCAGATGAGTCTGCTGCTCTCACACCTTCACCTAGATAGACACTGTCGCTACGCCACAGCGAGCCAGTGGTTTAGCTCCAGGACAACCGAGTTCCGCTTGGGAATCAGTTCTCTGTGGCTACACCAGCTGTCGTACAGATCGTCCCCTGGTGAGCTGTTAATGTGACTCCTTGAACACCAGCTACCACATTTGCCTCTGCTATCTGAAATGCTCTTTTCCTGATTTAAAAGCACCCTGTCTTTGTTCCCACTCAGGATCTGAACTCCTGTGGGAGTGGTGTGACTTGGATGAGGGCTGGGTGCTCGTTTGCACAGGGGTTTCAGTGCTTGGTTTAGGGAATTCCCAAGGCACACCCAACGAGGCGGAGCTTCAAACCAGACTGCTTCTGGGAAAGTAGGTGATCCTAAACTTCCCAGCCTCCAGAGGTGTGAAAATAAATTACTATTTTTTATAAAGGACACTCTTTGGTATTGTTTCATTGGCACAAACGCATGCTAATGACCTGGCTTATCCCAACTGCTGAAGAATCCATGTCCAGGCCTAGTATTTGATTCAGCGGGTGTTTAAGGTGTGAAATAAGAGGAGCAGAGGAGTAGCCGGCTTCCGTTCAGTCACTGTGACTCTACGTGCTGGGCTTGAACCTGGCTTGACCCAGCTCTGTGTGATTGTATTGTTGAAGGACTTTGTTTCGATCCCAAGCTGTTGGCTGAAAGGTCGCATTTTACTCCACTGTTGTAGAGTATTTGATCCCAGGGTTGCAGTAGCTGGTCTGTTCCTTCTGTCGTTTTAGGATTTTTAAATTGTTTGTTAAAGTATTAGAGCTAATGTAGCCAGCATGCACGCAGAGGTCAAAGGACAACTTTGTGGAATTAGCTCTCTCTTCCACTGTTATGTGGGTTCTGGGGACTAAATGCAGCTCATCAGATTTGCATGTGAAGCATCTCTACCTACTGAGCCACCCTGCCAGCGACATTTCACTAGCGTGAGTGAGAAGAATGTGCTCAGATGAAGTCTCGCAGGTCACACACGAAGGTGTGTTTGCAGTTTTTTAAATTATTTTTAGTTTTTTAACTTCTAAAAAATTTCCTTTGCCAATAACTGGTCCGTGGGGCTGGGGAAACAGCTCAGAGGGTAAAGAGCAGGCAGGGCAAAGTGCAGGATCTGAGTTCAGATCCCCAGGACCCATGTAAATGCCAGGCAGGTGTAGCAGCCTGCCTGTAATCTCGGTGCTTGGGAGCCTGGGATGAGGGATCCCTACAAGTTGGATAGACTGGCCCGATCAGTGAGCTCTAGGTTCAGCTGAGAGAGCCTGCCTCAGCAAATCAACTGGAAAGCACCTGAGATGGAAGAAGTTACCCATCTCAAGGTCTGACCTCTACAGACATATGCATGTGTACTTGCATACACACGTAGCCACACTCAGGTAAATGTGCATGCCTCTGTGTATATACACTAGCACACATACCACACCCATTGACACATGCAAGTTGTGTTAAGATGTTAAAACAATTGGCTGAAATCCAAGTATATTTTGTTTTATTAGCATCTTATTCCAACAGAAGTTTTGAACTGTTCAAATGTCAGAGGGTTGGGGCAACAATTAAAAATGTCAGGAGAGCTTGCCTAGCACGTGCAGAGCCTTGGGTTCAACTTCCAGCACTGCAAAGTAAACGTTCAAATGCCTGGGTCATGAAAAAATAATTTTGGATGTAGAACTGGAGTTTGCGCAAGAACCACGGAGGATGCATTTGACAAAGTGGCTTTATCCAGGCCTATCCTCTTGATGAACCAGAATTAGACTGCACGAGCTGTGCATGTGGACTGTCCTCTGTTTAGAGACCTTGCCGTGTGCTTTTAATCCCAGCCACGTCATTACTACATACCCCAGTTTACGGGACTTCACTGGGGGACGTATTCCGAAGCTGCACTTTTCCCTCGGCCTTTAAATCTTGGGCTTTACAGCCTGATGTAAACTTTATGAGGATTTTAAAACTTGTTTTTAAGATACTTTTCACCATTGTTAAATAAAATTCCCCTAAGATTTAATTAAAGGTTTCAGGGAACAGAGGGGGTAGGAGCTGTAAACATGCTCATAATAGAGATGCCTTCCCATAAAGGAGGGAGAAAAACCCCAAACAAGCGGGAATCACTTGGAATCCTGCTCACAGTGGCACCCCGACCTCTATGTACTGTGACGAGCCCCTCGCCTACCCCCAGCATCGCCTATGACATTCTCTTGCAATGACTCTGTTGGTGGTGGATTTTTTTTGTTTTTGTTTTTGTTTTCTGGGATACAGCTTTTTTTTTTTTTAACTACCTAGCCCAAGCTGGCCTTGAATTTATAATTCTCCTGCCTCAATCTCTTGAGTGCTGGGATTACAGAGGAATGCCGCCATGCCTAGCTTTCACAGTAAATTTCCTGGTAGAGTAGACGTCCAGTTATCCTCAAGAGGTATAGTTTAAGAAAAAAGCTTGTGTGTGTGTGTGTGTGTGTCTGTAGTATGTGTAGGATGTGTGTAGTGTGTGGTGTGTGTGTGGTATGTGTGTGGTGTTTTGTGTGTAGTGTGTTTGTGTGTGTGGTGTGTTTGTAGTATGTGAGTAGTGTGTGTGGTGTGTGGTACGTGTGTGGTGTGTTTGTGTGTGTGTAGCGTGTTTGTGTGTATGTAGTATGTGAGTAGTGTGTGTGGTATGTTTGTGTGTGTGTATGTGTGTATGACATGCCATGGCATACATGTGGAGATCAGAGAACAACTTCAGGAATTCAGTTCTCTCTTTCTACCTTGCTGAGGCAGTGACATCACCTCTGCTTTTCTGCTGCTTCCCTGTGACTTGGCCACGGTGAGCTTCTGGCTGATTCCCCTGTCTCCGCCCCGCATCTTGCCATAGGGATATAGGGATTACAGATGTACACCTCCACATCCTATTTATACATTTTTATTACGTTTATTTGTGTGTGTGTGTGTGTGTGTGTGTGTGTGTGTGTGCTCGTGGACATGTATGCCGTGGCACATGTGTGGAGGTCAGAGGATAACCTGCAGGACTCGGTTCTCTTCCCAGAAATTGAACTCAAGACATTAAGTGTGAAAGTACGTGGCCTTAGACATCTCAGTGGTCCACGTCCTAATTTTTATGTGACTTCTAGGGATCAAGCTCGGGTCACCAGGCTTTTACCCCACTGGGCTGCTTTCCCAGCCTCTCTCGAGGGATCCATTCTGAGACCCCCGTAGACGCCGGAATGGCAGAGTACCGAAGCACACAGTTTCCCCCTTACCGCGTGGTGCTGCATCAGCACCAAAGCCACTGCTTCATCCACACTCTGGACCCTGTGACTTCCTGTGCATCACGACTCCTCCTGTGCATCAAGTAGAATAAGCGTGTTGCATGGGAGAACAGGCAAGTCCCACCACATTTGTACTGCAGGAGTGGCGTGGCCTGACTGAACACGGCCAGAGATGGGGACTTTCTTGGTCACAGATGAGTGGTCTTGTTTTCCCGTCTGCTAAACCGTTACCTCATGAGCAGAGTGGGACAGTCTCCAGAAGGTTCCATCTTACCATTTACAATCACAAAACAACTATGACCTTTTACTACAGACCTGCTGGTCTTTAACACTTCTGCTCAGAGTCAGACATTGGCTGATCAGAACTGCCACGCTTCAGTCCCTCATCTGCAGAGCAAGAACCAAAAGATGAGCAGATCCCACATAAAACCAGCCACATCCTGCTGTCTAGAAGGGGCTGATTCCTCTCCACTACCCTGGTCCTGCTCCCCTGCTGTGTAGCCAACAAACTTGGCTTTTCCTACTGTGTTCTGACTTGAATGAATCCATTCACTGCCCATGTGTGGACACACTGTAGGATGATGTTGAGGTTTCAATCTGATACACAGGTATAGTGCTTGCTGACTAATGGTGGTAGAATAGATGCCCTGGGCAACAGGGTGATTCATATTTCCAGCAGGACACAGGGGAAAGGCATAAAAGTTCATTATGTTACTTAGAACAGTATGCAGTATTCTGGAATTTTCCATTGAATGTCCTGACCATAGCTGAACCCCAGTTTACGGAAAACACAGGAAGTGAGAATGCGAATAAGGGGAGACCAGTGTCGCTGGCATCTGTATGAAGATCATTTAGTGGTGTAGGAGGTTCTTCTGTATTTGTGTTGCTTTCATTGGTGAATAAAGAAAACTGCCTTGGCCTTTTGTTAGGGCAGAAATCAGGTAGGCGGAGTAGAAAAAAACGGAATGCAGGGAAGAAGGCAGTGTGGCAGATGCCATGGTTCTCCTGCCCAAGACTGACGCTGATTAGAAGCTTTCCCGGTAAGGCACGACCTCATGGTGAACACAGATTGATAGAAATGGGTTAGATCAAGGGTGACAGTTGGCCAAGAAGAGGCTAGATATAATGGGCCAGACAGTAATTTAATTAATACAATTTCTGTGTGGTTTTTTTCAGGGCTTAAGCTAGCAAGGCGGCGGGACAGTACTGTCGTGCCTCTTACAACAGATTGGCACCCAACATGGGGCCCGAACCCACGCCCCTGTCAATCTGAACAGTCAGTATCAGCTCAAAGACCCCTCCCTGGTGACTGTCACATAAAATCCACTTGCTTTTCTACCATTTTGCTTCTCTCTGCCCCTGGCAATAGCTTTGGAAATTTTATCCCCAATAAGTCTTTCTACCCATGGAGTGGTCCAGTTTGGGGTCTCACTGCACCGCCACTTACACTGCCAAGGCTTTGATTTTAGTCCCTTTGATTGAGTTCAGATCTGAATTTGGGCCTGCAAAACCGCAAAGGAAACACAAAGTTTGAGGGGATATTTAATATTAATACAAAAAAGAAATGCATATTTTAAGATACAATTTTTTTTTATTAAAAGGGCTATTTTCAACTAAACTGTCTAAAGAAATGGAGGGCACTATGAACTACTGTGAACAAGTTTCTCACTACCTACTCACTCAGAAATGCAGACTTTCTTTAAAGTAAAATCTGGCTGGGACTGTGGCTCAGTCCATAACATGCTTACTGTGTAGGCATAAGCATCTTAATTAGGTGCCCAGACCCTGCACCCACAAAAAAGCCTGCTGCATTGGCACATGCCTGTCTGTAATCCAAGTGTCAAGGAGGCAGAGACAGAAGGGTCCCTGGGACTTGTCAGTCAGCCAAATCAGTGAGAGCCAGGCTCAAAAAAGAGGTTGCGGGTGACGGAAGACACCCAGCGTTGACCTCCATGCATGCTTTAATATTTGTGCACATGCACCAACACATACCTGTGCATCAGCCCACCCACATACACACATAGCACACCTCCCACACAGAACCTCAATACGCTCACTTGAAAGTGTTTAAATCAGGATTTACAAATTTACAGGTTCTTTCCCATGAAACAAATCAAAACACCAAAGGGGTAAGAAAAACCATGACCTTCACATTCCTTAGTGTTCTCCAGAGGACCAGAATTCGCAGAAAAGACACACAGTTGAAAGTAGTGTGTTGAGGGGCTGGAGAGATGGCTCAGTGTTTAAGAGCACTGACTGCTCTTGCAGAGGTCCTGAGTTCAATTCCCAGCAACCACATGGTGGCTCACAGCCATCTATAATGAGACCTGGTGCCCCCTCTGGCATGCGGGCACACATGGAAGGAATGTTGTACACATAATAAATAAATAAATCTTTAAAAAGAAGAGAAAGTGGTGTGTTGACTGTATTATACAATACAGGCTGAGTAATCCAACGATTGCACCCTCAGGAGAGGCTAAGATCCAGGAGTTGCACAGCCCACAGGTTGGATGTCTTGGCAGTCCCAACCTGGAGCTGAAGGCCAGGAGGATATCTGGAGGGCTTCTTGTCTTCATTTGTGTTGGAAGTCCAAAGAACATGGATTCTGACACCAGCAAAGGAAGGTAGCTAGACATGAAGGTAAAAAGGAAGGTTTGTTCCTTAGCCTCTCCCACCTGGCTGCCACCAGAAGGTACCACCTGCATTTTGGATGGTTCCTCCTACTTCAAATAACCTGATTGACTTAGTTAGGGTTTCTATTACTTAGAAGAGACACCAGGACCACGGCAACTCTTACAAGGATAACATTTAGCTGGGGTGGCTGGCTTACAGTTTCAGGGGTTCAGTCCATTATCACCATGGTGAGCAGCAGAAGGAGCTGAGAGTTCTAAATCTTGCTGAAAACAGGAAATGGTTGGAGGGTCACACTGAGCAAAGCTTGAGCAAGAGAGATCTCAATGTCAGCTCTCACAGTAACACACTTCCTCCAAGGCCACACACACCCTAGTAGCTCCACTCCCTATGAGCTAATTGGGCCAATTACATTCAAACTACCACATTCTACTCCCTGGCTCCCATAATCTTATGATGCAAAATGCATTTAGTACAACTTCAAAAGTCCCCATAGTCTATAACAGTCTCAAACTGAGTTAAAAATCTAAAGTTTAATTCTCTTCTGAGATTCATGCAATCTCTTAACTGTAATTCCATGTAAAATCAAAATAAAAAAGCAGGTCACATACTTCCAACATATAATGGCACAGGATATACATTACCATTCCAAAATTCAGGGAAGGGAGCATAGTGAGGAAATCCTGGATGAAAGCAAGACTCAAACCAGCTGGGCAAACTCCAAATTCTGCATCTCCATATCTGATGTCAAAATGCTCTTCAGATCTCCAATATTTTCAGCTTTGTTGACTGCAACACACTTCTCTCTCTTGGGCTGGTTCCACTCCCTGTTAGCAGCTCTCCTTGGCAGATATTCCATGGCTCTAGCATCTCCAACATCTTAGGGTCTCCAAGGCAATCAAGGCTTCAACTTCACAGCTTCATACAATGGCTTCTCTAGACTCCATTCAGGGACATTTCTGACACATGCCTGGCCTCAGACATTTTTCTTAGATGCACAGGCAAATTCTATAACCTGTTTCTTCTATCCTTAACTCTAAAGCAAGAATCATGTGACTGAATCTGCCAAATTGTGTTGCTTACTGGGACTGGAACATGGCCCCCTTTTCAATTACAGCTTCACCAGCTTTCTGTCCTTCACTGCCTAAGCTTGGCTGTCCTGAAACTGGATCTCTGGACCAGGTTGTCCTCAAACTCAGAGATCTGCCAGTCTCTACCTTCCAAGTACTGGGATTAAAGGTGTACCCCACCACACCCAGCTCTAAGCTTTTTTTCAGTTCCTTTTCAGAAGTTGGAAACTTAGCTGGGTGGGGTCTTGCCCTGAGGTCACCACTCCCTTTATTCCATTTCTTAATCCATTTATCTCCTCGAACACAGGATTTAGCAACATTCCACTTCCTGGTGCTCTTTTTCTCCTCAAAATTTACGTTTTGTAATTTACCCTGCTCAGATTGTTCCTTTTCATTATAAATCTTCATTAGAGTTACCACTAATAAGCACACAATAGAGTCTGACTAGACTGTTTTGAGATTTCCTCTGCCAATGGGATTAATAGAAAACTCTTCACTTTGGCCTCAGGCAGACTCTTTGGGCAAGGGTAAAATGCAGTCACTTTCTGGTGTAGGAGGTCCTTCTGTTTGTGTGCTGCTTTCATTGGTTAATGTATAAAGAAACTGCCTTGGCCTAGTTGATTGGGCAGAACTTAGGTGGGTGGAGAAAACAGAACTGAATGCTGGGAGGAAGAAGGGCAGAGTCAGAGAAGCCATGGATCCTCTGCCTGAGACGGACACTGGTTAGAATCTCCGGTGAGCCACTGCCACGTGGTGATGCACAGATTAATGGAGATGGATTAAACTAATATGTAAGAGTTAGCCAATAAGAAGTTAGAGCTAATGGCCAGGCAGTGTTTTAATTGTTTCTGTGGGGTTATTTCGGGTGTAAGTTAGCCGGGTGGCAGGGAAAAACAAGCTGCCCTCTCCCTTGCAACAACTTTCTTCACCAAAATATCACAAGAATGATATCTAGGCAACATACTAAAATTCTTCTCCTCTGAAACCTCTTGAGTGAGCCCCCCACCCAGTTCAAATAACTCTTAGAACCATTGTCTTCCATGCTCCTACGAGTATGGTGTAGTGGCATTTCACTTGTATTTTAATAAAACTTGCCTGAGGATCAGAAAAGTAAAACAGCCACACTGGCCAGCCTTGTAGATAGCACGCACCTTTAATCCCAGTAGCCACACTAGCTTGCCATAGAAACCGGGCACTAGTGGTGCACTCCCTTAATCCCAGAACTAGAGAGGATTATCAAATGGGAGGAGACAGCTTTCAGGCTCAGTCTCATTCTGCGATTCCTAGAGGCAGGATCACCATTTTCAGACTGAGGTCAAGGTAAGAGCCAGTGGCTGGCTGGTTTGCTTTTTTGGATCTTCAGCTTGAATCCCAATTTCTCTGAGTTTTTATTACTCGTGCTGCAATATGGCCTATTAAGCAGTGCTTAAAGCATTCCACTGCTTTTCTAATCCATAGTAGCCAAAGTCCAAATTCCTCCAAACAGAAACAAGGTACGGCCTATCACAGTAATGCCCCACTCCTGGTACCATCTTCTCTTAGGGCTTCTACTGCTGTGAAGAGGCACCACAGCCATGGCAACTCTCATAAGCAAAGCATTTAACTGAGGGGCTCGCTCACAGCTTCAGAGGTTCAGTCCTTTATCGTCATAGCAGCGAACATGGTGGCGTGCTAACAGATGCGGTGCCGAAGAAGTAACTGAGGCTGAGAGTCCTACATCTTGCAGGTAACAGGAAATGGTCTGAGGGTCACACTGAGCAAAAGAGACCTCAAAGCCCACCCCCACAATGACACACTTCTTCCAACAAGGCCACACCTCCTAATAGTGCCATCCCTTATGAGCATATGGGGCCAGTTACATTCGAACCATCACAGTGATCACGACAATCACTTACAGGTGTGCCTATCGGCTTATCTCTTAGTTGATTCCAGATCCTGTCACGTTAATAAGCAAGATTAATAATAATGATTATTCCTGAAGACCTGCCAAAGCGTAGAATTAACAAGATTGTGCTAGACACACACTACCAAAATTCTGCTAGACCCCATGGGTATACATTACCTGCTAGTGTTTGTTCCCCCATCACATATTGATTTTGTTTTCATGTCTTATATGAAGAAAAACTAAAGAAAAGCAATTAGCATTTAACAGGCCATACTACTCTGGTTATACAAAAAAAAAACATAGCTAAAAATAGTTGAAAGAGATCAGTTCTTTTTCATGTTTAAGAGTATTTTTATATAATATTTCCTTGATTTTTTTTGCATGCTTGCTTCTCATTTTTTGGACAAAGAATATAGAACACAGTTTAGTCTGAAAGTATTGACAAAAAGAATTATCTATATTTAATTAATAGTGGTGACATAGAAAGACTTTAGGGATTGTGAATGTTTTACTATCCTGTTTTCAAACAGAGTAAACAGAGGACGGGAAGGCTGGAAACACTGAGTGGACTCTGTAGGACACAGGAAGTCTCCATAATGAAGTTCTGAGTGGCTGCTGTCCCCATTTTACAGAGGAAGACATGGGTATAGAGAGGTCACAGGTGAGCCGCAGGCAGGACAGGCAGGAGGGCAGGGAGAAGGCAGGGCAGGCTCTCCTGCCCACCCTCCCACTGCTGTCACGGAAGTGCTGTCGCTGCCTCCCCAGAGCCACGGAAGTGCGTTGGTATTGTGCTGCAGTGACTTACCATGTCTTGGGTCCGAGCAGCTGTAGGCATTCTCTTCTCTTCAGCGGCTCCTCCACATGGACCAGACCTCAGCCCTCCTCATCATCCCACTCGTCCCATCCACCACCCTTCGCTTGACCACAGCAGCCACTTCTGGATGACTTTCAAACAGATTAAAAATTGGTTTCTTCCTGTACTTGAAAACCCATCCTTCTTTTGGTTCCTAAGGCATTGATGAAGGTAACCTTCTACGTCCTTCTGCTGTGACCCCCAGGCAGTAAGTCCAGCTACCCCAGTGGCCTGCCTCAGGGGTTTTGCTTTCACTGTGTCTCCACTGCGAACCTGTGCCCACTGACCACCGCACACCGGCTTTCTTGTGGTTAAAGTTTTTAGCTCAAATGCACCCTAGAGACTTTCCCTGATGGCTTCAAAGGGCCTGCTGCCCAGTGCGCTCATGCCGGCACATGCCCTGCTGGCCCTCAGAGCACTGACTGTCTCAAATCATCTTTGAGTGTTCTCGGCCCAGATCTGCTTCTGGGAGGCAGCAGTACAGCAGGAAGGCATTTTATCCTGTGCAAGTTCTGCCTGTCTGTGCTGTCCACAGCCCCGGAGACAGCTCCCAGCCCTACAAAGTTGCTTAGTGAATACTGAAAAAAATGAAAACTAACTTCCAATTTATTTTAGTCCTAAGGTTAAAGATACTATAAAAGTGAAAAATTTTTTTTTTGCATGAACAATAGAACAAAAAAAGTTCTGTTTTCTCAGTGTCCTGGTGGGGAATTGAGATGATGAACACATAAAACTGAATCAGAGCAGCAGTTCTGAGGCAGCACTAACATCTAATGCCTCATACTCTAGAAGCCAGTGTAGACCTGATACTAGAATTACTTTGGGGCTCATCTTCCACCCCAAAATGTTTTCACTGTGGTAGATATCCATAACATAAAATTCCCCACTTCTAACCAATTTAACTGTGTTTAATTCACGGGCATTATCTGTTCATGGTGCTGTGTAACCATTATCCGTGTACAGAAACTGTCATCCCAAACAGGAACTCAATCATTCAACAGCCTCCCCTCCTTCCTCTCAGCCAGGGAGCTACGGTTCTGCTCCCTCCCTCTGGCTAGTTCTGCTGGATCCCTCCCTCTGGCTATCCCTGGGCCCTCATGGGCAGACCTGACCAGCCCTTACCTGGATTATTCCACTCAGCATAACGCTTTCAAAGTTCATCCTTGCTGCGTGCATTAATTCCACTCCCATCTAAGACAGGAAGTATTCTGTTGCTTAAATGAACCATGGTTTATTATTTGCCCATAAACACGTGTGCTGTTTCTACTCTGGTTTTTTGTTTTTTCTTTATTTGTGACTAATGCCAGGGACACGGGTATTAAGATATCAAAGTCCTTGTCTCTTATTCTCTAGAAGCAAAATTAAACATAAGAATAAATGAACATTATTCGGCCAGCCCTGAAGGATCCTGACGCAGCGACCAGAGAACTCCCCAGAACTCCAGAAGGCTTTGTCTCCCCAAAAGGGTAGCCCTAAGCTTGTACGCTATCTGTCTCCCTTCAGGGCTCCCGACCCAACCACAGTAATGGGAACGGGCTCCAGCTCCTCACTCAAAAGCCACTCCAACCTGAATCTCCAACAAAGACAAAGTGGAATATAAAAATAAGCTTTTATTCAAAGTTGAAAATGTTTCCAAAGTTTATACATACTGCCACCTCCGAGGACGCTTCTGGCACCAGTGACAAGCAGACAAGCTGCTCTGTCACCAGCACCCCACTCCCCTAGGTACCAGTGCTGAGGGGCACCCACTTCCTGGAAGTCCAACACTGACTGGCCTAGCAAGGGCCAGGGACAACTGTCACCATAGGACAACAGCACCTTCCCTGAAACACCTCCGTCAGGGCAGGGACTTCCTTCTGGGGGGAGCCTTTCTTCCAGCCTTCATCTTACTGGCTTCAGGGACAGCCTACAAGGTCCTCTTCGAGAGCAGTGACCTCCAGAGACATTGCTGGACTAAGTCAAATGTTCTGCAGTATACCCAGGGGTCTGACGCTTGGACAGAAGTCACAGCCGCTCCCTGACCCCTTCCTGCACGGTGGAAGCTTTGATCCCAGGATGCCAAGTCTCCGACACTCATTTATGAAGGGTTCAAAAAACAAGCACCCAGATTTTAAAAAAACAAAAACAAACAAACATTTATTTTTTTTTATATATAAAAGTGCCAAAATATCCACCAATGTCGTACTCTATCTCAACAACCAGTTTATGCTAGGAATCAAAACGCAAGGCCCTTTATTGACATCGCTCAAAGATCAAACTCCCTCACGCGTTTCCGCAGTAGCTGGAGTCCCGGGACAGGGGGAAGCTGGCACTGCGGTTCGCTGTGCCAGTCCAGATGTCCAGGTTCATGTAGGCACGGAACGGGTTAAACCCCGGGTAGTACTCCTTGCACATGACCTGGTTTTCCATGTGGGTCGAATGTTCTGTGGTGGGGCTGATGGGACAGCAACTTTCATACACGTCACTTTGTGGGGCCCAGATGGAACCAAAAAGCCCAGACATGGGGGACAAACTTCGGGTGCTGGTGAGGTGGGGCTGAAGTGGGAATGAGGAAGGGAACAAAAGAGCAAAAGGGTTAAAAATCAAGAAGGGGATTTCAAGGTGTAACACGAAGACAGCCCAGACACCCAGGGAATACAACCGTCTCCTGTCTGCCCCATTACCCGAGAGCTGTGCAAGTGTCCCAAACATTCTGGGATGTTCTAGGAGGCTAGGACATTTTCATGTAATTGAAAAAGTCTACTTGCAATCCAGAGGACTCAGCCTATGTCCTTCATGTGGCACGGACATGAGAAGACACACATGAGAAGGATCAGTGTTGGGCATTCCCGACTGACCTGTGGAACTTGTTTCACCTCCAGCCCGGCTTACGGCCAGTGGCACAGGCTGACTTCCTGCCCTGTCTGCAGGCCCCGCCATCTGTCTACACGGTACAGCTGCCACTGCTCTGCCTGAGGGGAACTCACTGCCGAAGGGCTCAGGGAACAAGAGTAGGGAAGCACGGAAGGAGAGGGGGAGGGCAGCACTCACCGGAGAGTTGACGAAACTGGCGTGCTCCCAGGCAGTGGGGTCGCCAGATGGAGAGTTCCAAGTAGAGTGAGCACTATGGCCAACGAAGTCGGTCTGAACTTTGGAGGGGCAGGGGAAGCCATTGGCGTAGTTCATGTTTTCTGTGAGAGGGAGGGGATGTGTTCACAAAGCACGGAGCTATCACTCTTGGCTGGGAAGCTTTCTGGGATTTGCACATTGGCAGTGTAAGGCAGCCCTAACACGTGAGTCCCGTGTGCGTCCTCACCGGTCCGCGGGTTAAGACACACCACCTGGCTGGGCTCATTTCATGGGATATTTCTAATGTGCAAAATTTACTCAGAAGTGAACAGCCAAAAATCCTTACCCACCCTTAACACCCCCAAGACGCACAGTGCTGGTGATGGAGTTCCAGCCCACTCTGTTAATTACCTGCCCCTCCAACCTCAGTCACCGGCATGTGTACCACATGGCCCGGTAAAGTCACTGTAAACCAAGTACTTCCAGATATCACCAAGGAAATGTGAGATAAAAAAACCCTCACAATCCTAGGGAGAAAGTTACCAAAGTGCCCCCTTGTGGTGTACCTACAGTGACGCATGTGTCAGAACAGAGAACACGGACTTCCTTACTCCTTGCTGGGCAAGCTACTACCAGCAGGAGAAGTCCTGGTCCAGCTGTATCCTTCAGTTTCCAGGTGATCATGGAAATCCCCTGACTCTTAGGTTACTGACTGTGGCATATGATTTGAGGCTCAGCATCTCTAAGTATCCACTATTCCTGCTCCAGGCCCCTTTCCCTCCTCCTGCTGGTTTTCCCACACCACTGGGTAGAGTAAGGGTATGCTGAAGAAAGAACGAGTCTGTACCCCATAGGAGACTTGCCAGCTGAAGAGTTAGTGCCCAGCTGCCCAACAGATAAACTACCCTGTTAGGGCTACAGAGATAGAAATGACTCTGTAAATAATTACAGACCAAGTGGGGTAAGGTTACATATGGAAGCCCCAGGTACCAGCATGAGGGCTGCTGGCGGGGGGGGGGGGGAGAGTCATTGAAAATCGCCTCTTTCGGTGTGCACAAGTGAACCCAAGCAGCAGCCTCCTGAAGGATCAGCTCCTTCACCGTGAGCTGCTACAGTAAGTGCACACCTGGTGTAGGAGGTCCTTCTGTTTGTGTGTTGCTTTCATTGGCTGAATAAAGAGACTGCCTTGGCCTTTTGATAGGGCAGCCCTTAGGTGGGCGGAGTAGACAGAACAGAATGCTGGGAAGAAGGGAAATGTGGCAGACGCCATGATTCTCCTGTCCGAGACTGACGCTGGCTAGGATCTTTCCCAGTAAGCCACGACCTCGTGGTGACACAGATTATTAAAAATGGGTTGAATCAAGATGTGAGAGTTAGCCAATAAGAGGCTAGAGATAATGGGCCAGGCAGTGTTTAAATGAATACAGTTTCTGTGTAATTATTTCGGGTGTAAGCTCGCCAGGCGGGACAGAACAAGGGGCCCTGCACCTGGCGGCTGGGAGCCCCTGCTCCTCTTACTACACACACCCTTGCCCCGACTCTGGGAAGGAAGGAGTGCCGCTGGCACTGGTCGGGCGCTTTACCTTCTGGAAAGGCATTGTAGTCGTTCAGTTCCAGGGGGCAGTACACACTGGGAAACTGGCCCTCACAGGACGCACTCCAATCAATGAAACTGCTACAAAAAACAAACACAAACAAGGTCTCATTTCAAAACCAGCACAGCCAGAGATCAAGTAAAGACAGAGGCAATAGCTCTGCTGCCCTACGTTCTCATCTGCATATCCCCCAATTTAGGGAAATAAACTATGTGTTTTGTCAAATCGGCGTCAAAGGGTTATTTTCTTGCCAATGACATAGGACAGTTGGCTGGGTCAAGGGCAAGCTGCCTTCCTAACCACGGAAAGACAAGGGGATACCATAGTATCTCAGTACATATCTGAAGGGCTTTACCGTGTTGGTTCTGCCAACCAAACATCCAGCTGTCCCTCGGAACACAAGCAGCACTCAGCTTGGAAAAGTCTCCATTACAGCCTGGGGCTGGGATGGCGGCCACTACAGACGCTCATTATGGACATAAGGCAGAAATACTGTTGCAATGAGCTAAACCACGTCTTCAAGCGGACCCTGTGACAACAGGATGTCACGTTTGCCAGGTCCCCTGACTGACACAATACCGTATGGCACACAGAAGCAGCTGCTACTGTGTATCAATTTTCTGATGCCAGGCTCTCTGACCAGTTTAGTTTGTAAATACATTCAAGAATGAACCATTGGGCTGGGCAGTGGTGGCGCACGCCTTTAATCCCAGCATTAGGGAGGCAGAGGCAGGTGGATCTCTGTGAGGTCGAGGCCAGCCTGGTCTACAGGCTCCAAAGCTACACAGAGAAACCCTGTCTCAAAAAACTGGGGGGAGGGGGGAGAATAAGCCATGGGAAGATGAAGATCTGCCAGTGAGTAAGAAATGTGAACATTTTTAAACATGTCCCATGCATGAAGTCACCCTTTCAGCCTGAGGAAAGTCTGGTGGGGCTGCCTGATTCACTGCTTTGACTTCACATTTCTCACACAGCGATTTTGTTAAACAGCACAACATAACTCCAGAAGGCAGAAAACACACAGCGCCAAGGCCCAGTCCTGGTGTCTGTGAGGAAGCCCTAACAGCTCTGGCTGCAGGGCCTTAGGCCAAGCAGAGCTGCATCGGAGCAGCGGGCCTACCTATCTGGGATGGCGGCAGGCTCCTGTGACGTGCCCGGCACACCGCTCTCCACGGGGCAGCTGAAGCTACTGGTCAGACACACGGGCTGGGATGGCCACAGGCCTCCAGGTGGATACAGACCTGAGGAGAACAAGGAGGGATGCTCAAGCGAGCAGAAACACAGCATGGCAGAGTCCGTGAGACAATTTTCAGTTGGGTGGTTCAGGCCCCACTGAGAACATTCTGCTGAAAGTGTGGGGAATGAGTCACGAGTGTCCGGGAAGCTCCTGCTAGGACTGGAATGGTCTGCGAAGGCCCACAGTGGGTATGGTCAGTGACTAAATGGTGAAGGGAAGGGAGGGAGGGACTAGAGGCTGACAGGATTGGCGCTGTGCATTAGGAGTGCTGGTCCCAGGTTCCCATGGGCACCCATTTCTGCACATCTTGTCAGCGGAAGCACTGGGGCCTGTTCTGAACGATCTTTCCAGAGACATTCGCTAAGTCAAAGCCGTGGAGAGTTGGGCCTCCAGCAGAGCAGCAGGCAGACACACTGCCGCTGGAGAGAAGACTTGGGTCCCCAGGCTCATGGCTCCTCTCCTGTCACATCTATAGCCACCTTGTTCAGGTGTCTTTCTGGGGCTGCCCAGGATACTTGGCACTACGGGAAACTACTGGTGCAGCTGGCACTACGTCTAAGACAAAATTGCAACCATCCCTCTGGGGAACCTACGCCCCATTCTGTCACACAAGCTGCCAGTTTAGGAGGACTGCGCCCTCACTGCCAGGCCATCTCTGCACTGTACGTAACATGTCTGCCTTTTGTGACCAGCAGAAGGAAGGACTATATCTAGGGCCACCACTGCCTGCCAGATAGTGGGCTCTGCCACACCACATGGGGCATGGCCGATGTCCACCTGTGGCCGCACTACTAATGCGTGGCAGGCTCCAGAAGACAATGCTTGCGGCCCATTATTCAGACCAGGAATCCATGGGGTCTGTACGACCTCTGGGGCGATGCAGGGAGAACCGACAGAATGCTGCTCATGCTCCTGGCTGGACTACGAGTCTTGACTCGGGGCTTCCTGGCACTGACAGTCATGGGATCCCGTTTGTGCTTAACACATCATGGCGCATAGTAAAAGGGGGACAGCAGAAGCAGGATGCCTGTTAGGAAGTGACTGATAAGGCAAGTGTTAAATAAGGACCAGGACTGCCAGGAGCAGAAGAGTCAGGGAGGAGGTGGTGAGCAAGCTGCCAGACTCTACAGAGACTGAGAAGGCCATGGGGACCAGAATAAGACAGGGAGTCACATGTGAGACACAAGAAAGAAAAGACCCAGGATGACTTGGGTTTCAGACCTAGCTAGGGAGAAGGAATGGAAAACTGAGCGCTTGGTGTACAGTAGCTGCTAGAACTCCAGGAAAAGATGTTAAAACAGAAGTTGCCTGTTAGATGCGTCCAAGGTTTGGGAAATAGGGCCAAGCTGAAGGTACAGATCTGAGAGGTGTCAGAACTTAAGGCGGGGCTTGAAGTTTCACATGTGGATGAGACTGGCAGGGGAGCCAATGACAAAAAAGAGATGAGCAGGTGCCAAGGACTGGGTGCTGAAGAACCAGGGTCACTCTGGGGTGATGAGGAACAGGATCAGGAACCCACAGCTGAAAGAAGTCAGCACAGCAAGTGAAGACAAACGGGAGCGAGGATGGGGCAACAAGGGAACGCCAGGGACCTGACTCCTGCCTCAGGGGAGGGGCGGTGGCAAAGTCAGAATACAGAGCACCAAGGGTGAGAAGGACAGAGGGAGCTGCCATCCTCCAACACAGATTCTCTAAGAAGGCTTCTGGGACAGGAGCTGAGAAGGGCGCCCAGAAGCAGTGTATGACTGCTGCTGGGGTTCAGAAATGGGAGGAGTCACAGCACACTGGTGGACTGATGGGAAGGATGCACTCGAGACAGAAACTGATGATGGAGGAGGGTAGGGAGTGGGCAAGAGTGTCCTGGAGAGAAGGTGGTAACAGCATGGAAGCAGATGGTCTCCCATGATGGGCCCGTGTGAGTGAGGGAACTTCTGAAGGTCTGGGATAGATAGAAATTCTCTTCTGTAGTAAGAAGGAAGCAAGATCAACTAGAATAGGGCAGAAGGCAACTAGGCCAGAAGGAAGAACAACTGTGAGCCGGGAGGACTGGTCAGCAGGTGTGTGCTGCCCTCAGAACAGGAGGGGTGAGGCAGGGCTAGCAATACCACCCTAAGCTTTGCAAGGTGAAGTCAAGGAAATTGCTCCCCAAGGACCTGGCATTTCTGCAGGTCAGGGACAAAAGTGGAGAGGTGAGGGACAGCAGAATGGGTAAGACGACGTCCCTACACACTAGACCAGGAGACAATTGATTTCTTTACAACTGTAGGACATGACAAAAGAGTGTAAGAGGATTTAAAAAAAAAAAAAAGTAATTGTAGATTCTTACTGAGTAAAGGCAGCTGAAACCCACACAAACCCAGACTGGGACATCAGGTTTCATGAAAACTCCAACAGACAAAACAGAGCAGAGTAACAAACTCCAATGGAGATACAGCTCTTGGTGGTGGGAATGCAACCCAGAGCCTTGTGCATGCCAACCTGGGCTCTTCTACTGAGCTATGATAGCCCTGGGTATTTGGAGTTTGTTGTTTCTTAATTGTTCCCTGGCATGAATTAAACCCTACCCTCTATTAGGTCACAGAAATGACAATAGAACCAGTTAAACCTCCCTCCAAACTTTGGCTTGACAAAGTAGAAATGATGGAATTTTACATTTTTTTCCATTGGAAACAACTGTGTTGTATGGATTAACAATTACATCCAATTCATGAATGATCTGACACTGCAGAGCCTTACGCTTTCCTCCCGACTACAGAACAGCATATGCCTTGCTGCAGAGCTCAGACTGGCCTGGAATGCCCCCCTCCATCCGAGCAGCATCCTGTCTGCAGGCCAAAGCTAATGCTGTCGTGAAGAGTAGACACCATGCATGTCCTGCCACGATTCCTGACCCTGATTTGGAAGAAGTCCCATAATAAAACAGGTCACCAGAGGACAGATAGAAGACTCAGAGGAAGAGAATGGAAAAGCTGAGAACTGGAGGTGGAGGAGTGTGCTGATTTGAATAGGTATGGCCCCAATGGACTCATGTATTTGAATGCTGGGCCATAGAGAGTGCACTATTAGGAGATGTGGCCTTGTTGGAGTAGGAAGTGTGTCACTGTGGGGGCGGGCTTTGAGGTCTCATATCCGCTCAAGCCACTCCGTGGATCAAGATGTAGAACTCTCAGCTCCTTCTCCAGCACCATGTCCGCTGGCATGGCACCATGAAGATAACAGGCTAACCCTCTACTGTAAGCCAGACATGATTAAATGTTTTCCTTTATAAGAGTTGCTGTGGTCAACATGGTGTCTCTTCACAGCAATAGAAATCCTAACAAAACAAGGGGACCCTGGGCTAAAGCAGGGGTTCCTTTTAACCCCTCAGTCCCCAGTCTGGGGTCACTGTCTTACCCCCTGTAGGGTTCGGCTCTGCCCCGAACCTAGTTTAGGAGCCAGGATGTTCACCCAGGCTGCAGGGGCCCAGGTAAGGGCTCCCACATGGCAAGAAGAGGGTCAGATGGGGACAGGAAGCCGGCGGTCCTGGTTGTCCCTACCTCAGTCTTGCTTCTTGTGGGCCACACACCCACTTGCTTGTTATCTTATTGGGGAAGTGAGCTCAGCGCAGAGGAAGGATCTGGCAAGGGCTACATAACGTCAGTCTGTGTCCTGACTACCAAGGGTGTTCACAGTGGTGCAGGATGGTCGGCTGGGGCACCTGATGCCTCTCCTAAGAGCAGTTGCCCTCCTGAGGCCAGCACACAAGGTTGGAGAGAGGCCCCCACCGCGGTCCCAGCCAGGAAGACACACACGGCCCTAGGCTGACGCCCACCACAGTAAGCCTCACCTTTCTCTTCTCCAGCACCCGAGGGCGCGGCAGGAACACTGGCACAGGAGGACTCTGTGAACTGGGACAGGCCACTCGCATCGCTGTGGGCAGAAGGAGGACAGAAAACCATAACTTCCCACACAAAGAAATCCAAACACCACATAACCAGATCTCATCTGAGCCCCACAAAAGTCCCATCGGAAACACACAGATGTTAAGATTCACAAAGCCGGGAGAGGGTTCAGGACACCACAATGTCTTCCTTGAACAAACCATGCGGACTACTGTCAGGTCGGCTGCAGCTTCCAGTCCTGCCTGTACAGACAGCAGCACCTTCAGTGACAGACAGTTCACAGGGAGCTTTCTTAGCTGTTAGCCAAGTCTACACGACTCATGCACCTGCCCTCTTGCAAGGCCAAGCTCTGTCCTTGAGCTGATGCTGCATTCCTCCCATTGTGAAAGGTGCAGCTGGCCCTCAGGCATCCCAGGTTGCATGGGGGTGGCCTGAAAATATCTGGAGGACGCATTGGACAGCCGCTACCAGGGACTGTGCAATCAGACCTACAAAGGCCGAGTCTGTACTGAAAACACACACCCTTTCTCTAGTCATTATTCCCCAAACAAGGTAGTCTGACTTCAATTTACAAGACATTGTCATCACATTAATCCTCCCAGTAATCCAGAGATGACGCAATGCATAGGGGAGGATGGCATGAATAGTTCTATGAAAATATTGTCATTTTGTTGTTATTTTGAGACAGGGTTTTACCATGTCATACTAGCTAGCCAGTCTAGTCCCTAGTACTACAAAGCCCAGGTTGCTCAAATTCATGGCAATCCTCCTGCCTCAGACTTCTGAGTACCAGGATAACAGGCATATGCCACTATCCATGTTATAAGAGGGACTTGAGTTCTCTGTAGAGGTGGGAGTGTGTGCAGGTCCTGGGCTCTCCTGCCTACACATACCAAGGGGCAACTGTGTCTTTATTATTATCATTGATATAAAGCATCACACAGAGGAACTGCAAATGTCCTACTAGTTCCTTGGAGGTTTTCTGAACCACTGGTGCTCAGACTGAATTCAAGTCCTAGCCCAGGGAGATGGCTCCTCTTTCTGCTTTGAAAGGTGACACATTTCCCAGTGTGTCACCTCGCTGAGGAGACAACGAAACCAGAGACTCCCCACATAAGCCCTGAATATGTTATCTATAGTCAGATATATAGTTATATATCTGTGTCTTTAAAAAGGCTTTCACGGCTCAGCCCACAGAGAAAGCCCCAAGAAGCACCTCACTAACAGAGAAAGCAGAAAACCACACTGTGGCAGCGAGAATCCTCGGAACTTACGCGGAGCTACAGATGTGGTGAGAGAGGTTCAAGGAGATGGGAGCTTCCGAAGGGAAATCCTGCGGGGAAGCACTGTCTCCTGCATTAAAGCAACACACTGTCAGAGGCTGTCTCAGGTCAATGGTGGTGCGTTCACTGTGTTCGCACGCAGAAAGCATTCAGGTTAGCCCCTAATGAGAGACTTGTTCTCATATTAAACTGACAGTCACGTCAGTATTGCAATTTGAAAGAAAAGGATAAGATTCTCTCAGCTTCCATGAACAGACTGGCCCCTTCTTCAGAGACAGTTTCAACCTCGTGGAAACACAGTCTGGATAAGGGACAGGCTTTTGGCAACTTGGTTTTGACATACTAGTTTTAACTGTTTGCCAAAGGACTGTACACACATGGGGCTTGCAAGAAAAACCTACTTTGAGAAAACATAGAAGGACAGTTTTGTTTGGAAAAAAGGGGTAACATTCGAAGAAGTATTAATAAATACCATTAATAGTTCTATTAACATATATTAACAGATAATATAAAATAGATATAATATAATAATATATATTGTAGTATATATAATAATATATAATAGAACTATTAATGGTGTTACTGTACATTGTACAGTACATTAAAAAGTGGTTTAAAACATGGTCAGTTCTGTTTAATATTTAGCACAATAAAAAAGACATACAAATGTCTCTGTCTTTGAAGTGATCGTACCAATAGTGCCCAGGAGGAGAAAGGAGAGGCAAGCAGACAGCCCAAGGCAGCCAAGCCTCAAAACAGTAGCCATCCGCTCTGTCCTCCGCAAGGTGCCCTGGACCTTGTACTGGCTGCAGGCAGGATGCGGCTCCGGGACTCACCAGCTGGCAGGAAGTGCTGTGCCTCCACCACTGGCTTTCTGTCGCAGTCCGAGCTGCTGCTGCTCCAGCTGCCCCAGCTGCCCCGACTGGCCCGCACGCTGCCTGAGGAACTGCCACAGTCAGAGCTGGAGTCCGAGCAAAACTTGTCTGCACACTTCTTCTCAGCTTTCTGGCAGTGACTGTCTGGAAAGGCAGAAGAGGGGCCGTGCTGCGCCACTGAGAATCAGAGAAGGGGTCGGGAGGGCAGGGCAGGCTCACGGCTACCACTTCTGCTCGGCGGGTAAAAACACGACCATGGCACTCGAGGAGACATCGAGGCTCAGGGTAAGCCTGCTCTGCCTGTGGACAGACAGCAGGACCAAGTAGAACCTTCATCTAAGAACTGGCTCCAAGCCTTCCGTCCCAGCACTTGGGAGGCAGAGGCAGGTGAAGCTCTGTGAGTTCGAGGCCAGCCTGGTCTACAAGAGCTAGTTCCAGGAAAGCTAGGGCTGTTACACAGAGAAACTCTGTCTCGAAAAAAGCAAAACAAAAACAAAAATATGCTTGCCTAGCATGCACATGGGATGTGAGCCTCAAACTGCAAAACAACTGAATTCCATGCAAATGGCTCTAGAAATAAGCAAATTTCTATCAAGAAAAATGTATCTATTGTGTGGAACAGACTATTCTACGCTGACTCTGACAATGGTATCCCCACAGCTCTCTCTCCTAGGGCACTGCCCAATAGAACCCTGGTGGGTCAGCACTCCGACCCAGAAACTACAGGGCCATATATGCAGAAACTACCGGTTTACAAGTGGGATGCCCTGTCTTGCCTGGGTCTGCCCTTTCCACAAGGCCTGCCTAAGGTCTTGTGCATACTGGCCCTATTCCTTTAACCATATGCGTGATGCCAGCTGGGAATGGACAGACCTCAGGGTCAGCAGCCATGTCAAGACTCTCAAAGAACAGATTGCGAGGAGACCATTCACAGCTCTGTGTTACGTACCCTCCTCTCTCCGTGCAGGGAAGCTGCCTGAAGTTTCCACACCAGGTTTGCATATCTCCCTCGTGCTGTCCTGTGTACACCAGCTTCTGACGTCTCTGCTGGGCTCTGGCCTCTCAAAGCCACTACACACGAGCTTCAGTTCACTCTGTTCAGAAGGCCTGGGGGAGCCACAGGAAAGATCACATCTCTCTCTCGTTATACAAATACACTTTCTGCCGGGCGGTGGTGGCGCACGCCTTTAACCCCAGCACTTGGGAGGCAGAGACATGCAGATCTCTGTGAGTTCAAGACCAGCCTGGTCTACAGAGCTAGTTCCAGGACAGGCTCCAAAGCCACAGAGAAACCCTGTCTCGAAAAACAAAAAAACAAAAACAAAACAAGACAAAAAAAAAACCAAATACACTTTCTGCTCGAGATGCATCGGGGCAAAGTTACAATCTGGGACAAACTGAGGTCTCTTCTCTGAATCTCATGGGAGGATGACAAGCAGGAAATGCCCTTAAAAGATGCAGGAGCTGGCAGTGTGGCTCAGTGGCAGAACTATGTTCAGCACACACAAAAGTCATAGGTTCAATTTTTTGCACTCCTGCATCCCCAAGAGGTTGCCACTTTGAGTTAGAATGAATTTAGGGCTATTTAATCCATTTTTCATGTTTTACAATGAGAAAAAACAGATTCTACGATGTTGCTCAAGGTCGCCTGGCAGTTCAGGGCTCCGGGCCTGTTTTCCTGGATGTTCAGTGGCTGACCCTGCTGCTTAGTGTCTGGTGGGAGGTCCGAGAGCTCATCTGCAAACATTCGCTCATCAGTTAGCATACTCTGCACACAGCTGTGACAGTACAGGGCCACAAAGAATGAGGCTCTTCCTGCAAAGTTCCTGACTTACACTGCCCTCTGCCGCAGGGACATGAACTCCTCAAGGAAAAAACACTTTTCTAAGTAGGAATATAGAAGTGCATGGGCTAGGAAGATTGCTCATTTGCTAATGTGCTCTGTATGCAAGCATGGGGACGAGAGTTTGATCCTTAACACACATGGAAAAAGCCAGACAGCAGCCTGTAAACCCAGAACTGGAGTAGCAGAGACAGGAGGAACCCTGGGGCTTGCTGGCCAGGCGGATGAGCTAATCTATTAGCTCCAGGTTCAGTGAGAAATGATCTCAAAATATAAGGTGAAGTGAGTGTGGAAGACGCCCAACATCAGCCTCTGGACTCCACATGTGTGTGCACACCCCCACATTAATATGTATTCCCCATATATGTACACACACATAAAAAAATTCTAAAATTAGAGAAAAAATGTAGAAACACTCTGTGAATAATGAAATGGCTCTCTGCACAGGCCATGTCAGGACCTTTGTGAGGTGTGTAGGGTAGCAAGAGAGCAGCCCAGATATGGGAAATGCAGAGCAGGAAGCCACTGGTTTCTGACTGAGGCAAAGTATGTGGACAGAAGAAGGCTCTCAGAAACACAGCCCAGCAGCATCTGCCTGTGTCCCCAAGGGCTTAGTGATGTGCGGCTGTAGATGCTTACAAGTTGCTTGTAAACAATTTAATTATTTGCTTGGATTTCAAAAACTGAGATCTGCTTTTAAGTTTCCTAAGATATAGTTAGTGATGGTGTACATATATATATATATATATATTTTACTCTGTCACGATCCCAGAGTCAACCATGTGCATGAAAACTCATATAGAATGCCTGATGTTTCCTCTATACAGGATATTGCACTCCAACTCTCCAAAAAACACCCATGAAGGATGTGGTATGTAACATGTTTATTTCTGCTGTACTGAATGCTTGTATGAACGAAGTAGAGAACAGAGCCAGAAAGCTACCCTGGCTGTGAGGAGCTATGGCAATGCTGAGCCATGGGCTCCGTTCTTGGCAGCCTCCTTCAGCGCTGAGCTCCGGGACAGCGTCCCTGGGTGCTCTGCCCTCAGATGCTCAACTGTACCACAGTGGAACCTCACTCCCACTCAAACGTGCAAGAGCTGGAGGACCCTGACAACAGCATGTTGAAACAGCACCAAGCTCACACGGTGGTGAAAGAAACAAAGCCTACCCGGGAAGAGAGGGGCCCTGGCAGGACATGGCTTTCACGCTATTCAGGGACTGCTGAGGGCAGGTGGCAGGATCTTGGAATGGAGTTTTCTACAGGAAACTGGGGTACTGCACGGGGATGCTCTTCAGACAAGAGGGAACTGGGGAATGGAAAAGCCTGCCTGTAGCTAAGGAAAGAAAGGGAATATGTGTGCTAAGGGTTCCAACATCCTGGGAGTCTAAGATGAAAAACCTGAACTCAAAGCCACCTCTGCTGGATGCGGAGTCAGAATGAACATGCAGGGTTAAAGCAAAGGTTGGGGGAGCAGCTATATGGTCTTATTACAAGACTGGGGGGTGGCTGTGGCCATGTGTGCCTGTGCCAGGGTTTTCTCCACCCCTGCCCCACAAAAGTATAAACAGAGGAGGCCTTGTTATGAGGGGTGGCTTAGGTACTTCCTCTAAAGTTTCCCATAGCGTTTAGCACTTTATAAGGGACAGATGAAAATAAAAGTCTTCAAAGGTGATGTTACAGCATTTTTAAGGAGTAAAATTACAAGAAAATGTGTTAATTACATTTTGATCTAAACTGTAATGCACTGTGCTGTGTCACCTACCCAACCTTATAGAAGCAAAACACTGAAGTGAAAAGGAACCCAGATTAAACCGGGGGGGGGGGGGACACGCAGACACGGTGTACCTGGGGGCCTGGGCTGCGACCCTCTTCTTGTTTTTCCTACATGTTCGGCTTTTATTCCAACTGAGAGCCGGTGTGCTTCCTTCTCTCTTCTCCTGAAGCTTCCTCCTCCTGTAAGGATCTTCCTGCTGAAGAGGAAAAAGGAAACACTGTGGCTTCAAGAGACTATGTCTGAAGACAAAACTCGTGATGGCCTTTGTTTAACTCTTTGGGAGGAACTCTATCTGCATCCAGACCACCTCAGCACTGGCGAGACCTGAGACCCGCCCTTCTCGGTCTCTACTTTGCTTTCATTTCCCTCCTTTCTCAGGCTCTGCAGACAGAGAAGGAAATAATTGTTGCTTCTGAAACTCCCAAGGGGCTGAGGAGGTGGGGAGATCTGCCATGTAGGCAGCTGTGGTGACCCTCCTCCAGCCTCCGCCTGGATCACTAAGGCCTGCAGCTCACTGAATCAATGGCTGAAGCAAATCAGACTAACCCAGGAGGAAACTGGCTGTGTGTGTTAATTTGTTCATGGATGAACTCTATGTGAACAGATATACTGCCACAGGATATTCCAGACTAGTTACAGCTTCTTGGATAAACCGAGTCAGAGCACACTTCTTGTGTAAATGTGGTTATGAAGAACTTAATGAAGTGGGCAGCATACTGATAGCTACTATAGCCACACCTGCTACACACACACAGACTCGGCTGGTGGCCTTCTCCCTCTCTCACTGTCTGCTCCGAAAGCAGAGCTCGGACTTAGCAACACCTCTGCAGCTTGGAGGGACTTGCCTCCTCCACGGACTTCACAGGTACAAGGGACCATAAGGACAGAGGCACACCCCCAGACTGGAAGTTTGGTGTGGGAGATTTGTCTGTATTCTGTCAATCATGTTTTAAATAAATGCTGATTGGCCATTAGCCAGGCAGGAAGTATAGGCGGGAAAACCAGACAGGAAGTAGAGGTGGGGCAATGAGAACAGGAGTATTCTGGGAAGAAGGAATCTCTCTCAGGACTCCTGCCCAGACCACCGAAGAAGCAGGATGTGACCTGCCCTGCTGAAAAAGGTACCGAGCCATGTGGCTAACACAGATAAGAATAATGGGTTAATATTGTTATAAGAGCTAATACGAAGCCTGAGCTAATGAGCCAATCAGTTTATAACCTAATGTAGACCTATGTGTGATTTTCTCTGGGACTAAACGGCTGGGGGACTGGGCAGGACAGAAACCCCGACAAGCGGCCCCTCACGTTACAGAAGTTCTTTCTATTGGTTAGGATTTGTTTTCTGCAAAAGCAAAGATGCTCTTCCAGCGTGCTGTCACAGGGGAATCATGGCAGGCTAACAGACATTTGGAGAACAGGCCTTGGGAGGAGAAGAGGGAAGCTTGAGTGTTCAACTGCCTACTCGCTTGAGTCTGGGATATCAGAACCTCCTGAATCTGTAACACGCAAATGAGCCCTAGCCATGGCAGGGAGCATCAACTACATGCAGTGGAACCATGGGAGTTTGCTTTCTATTCTGTATTCTCTTAGTCCTCCCAATATTAAGTATGTATTGATTTTTTAATACTCTAATGGTGTGTAGAACTCATCCTACAGGGCTGTAGTCTGACGGTGAACAGACACATCCAAGACTGTGTGGACAGAACATTAATTCCCGCACACTCACTCCCTCTTCATTGGCTACTGCCTGAGGTGCTTTGTCTGTGTCCTTCCCCACCGCGCCCACCTTGTCCACAAGAGCCAACAAAGGCTTGTCAACCCAAGCACTGAAACCTCTCTGTCCAAGAGCATGCCCGAGTCCAGGACTGGCCCTGAAGTAGGGTCAGAGAGTGAGGACTTTAGTGGTCACTAACATTTGTCTGCCTTTCTGAAGTCAACATGGTTGGAACTGTCAGTGCAAGCAAGAGGATGACCATATTTAGGATGACTGTGTGGAAGGATGTGGAGCAGCGGATGAGATGGGAAAGGAAAACACAGGCATGCTGGACTCGGAGCCAAGTGGGATGTTGAGAAGCGGAGTCCATGGGCCACTGGACAGGGAAAGGATAAGGGCAGAGGGCACAATGTACGAGGGAATCTTTGACTTGGGAAGTGAGAGCCAACCAAGCAATAGCAGGGTGGAGGTGAAGGGAAAACAAGTGGAGAGGGGCAGGCCAGCAGGAAGCTGCCAGCAAGAGGAAGCCAGGACTGACTGTGGTCCACTGGAAGGGGTCTCCAGAGAAGCAGGCAGGCAGACCAGGGAGGGGCCATGTGGATGTACAAGTGTCTGTGAAGCCAAGCCTTGCTCCGGCCTGCTCACTCAGGCAGGTCACAGAGCCTCTGCCGTGGTTTCCTGTTCCTCAAAGGGTGGGTTGTGGCACCTAGTGCGCAGGGGAGTCTCGTTCTCCACCTACCTCCTACCACGGAGCTACTCCATGAGCTCCCTGGGAGAGTGGTGACTAATGGAGAAAAATTCCCTAAGCGTCCATCAAAGCGGGTGGGGGGGGGGCAGGCAAAGGATATAAGATACAACTCTGACAGAGACACAGAGAAGGTGAAAACAGATTAGCTCATCCAGAATATTTCATGATAAAACAATGTTCTTGGAGAGATCAATGTAGGTCAGCTTGTATTTTGTAACATTAGCCTTGTTAGAAAGCAGAAGGGTTTATAAGGCATTCACAACTACCAGGCTGGGCAGGCTGGCAGGCAGGATACTGTAACAACGCTTGCCTCTGGATGAACACCCAATTTACAGAGTTTGTTTTCAGTGATGGGATTTTAGATAGGTAATTTTTTGTTTGTTTGTTTGTTTGTTTTTGAGACAGGGTTTCTCTGTAGCTTTTGGAGTGTATCCTGGAACTAGCTCTTGTAGACCAGGCTGGCCTCAAACTCACAGCAATCCACCTGCCTCTGCCTCCTGAGTGCTGAGATTAAAGGCGTGCGCCACGACCGCCTGGCTTGGATGGATGATTTAAAAATGTTTTTCCCCCTTGGATTTTACATGCATATAAAGTGGAGGAAAATGTTCATCTTTCCCTGGTAAAATGAAAAGATAACTCAAATACAACTGTTTTGATAGGTAATCCTGGATCATCAAAACAACAGCAATAAAACACCCCTCCTGAACCAAATACTGCTGTTCATCCATCACAGGCCCAATATTCTGCTAGCAAGGCCTAGGGATACAGTTCAGTGGCAGGGCATGAGCTTAGCATGTGGGGCATGAGCTTAGCATGTGAGGACATGAGCTTAGCATGTGGGAGCATGAACTCAGCATGTGGGGGGCACGAGCTCAGCATGTGAGGACATGAGCTTAGCATGTGGGGGCCTTAAGCCCAACAACATAAGGTTTACAAACACATGATGCTTAGGAGAGGAGCAGGAGACCAGCACCTCTCACCACCGCCCAAGTGAAAGCCAACGAGGAGCAGCTTCCTGGAAGGCAATCTAACAGCATCGAGAGGAACCTGAACTAATAGACTCCTGTCCAAACCATTGAGGGTGAATCAGGACCATGGTCAAGAGCTAGGAACAAAGCATTCATTCATCAGAGGAAGACATGAAGAGGAAACACAGCCTTAGGGTCCACCTGCAGGAGGAGGATGGAATTTCATTCAAAAGGTGTTACATAAAATATTAATGACTCATTTTGGATGGATCTCTTTTCCCCTTCTTTTTATGGTTTTGTAAACATGAACTGCTTTTCTAAGAAAAAAATGCTCTTAAGAGAAAATAAAAACCCAGAGCTAAGGTTAAAACTTAGTCTATGGCTTCCACACCTGGCTTTCACCCTTCCTGGCCAATAGAGCTAGAGAACCATTGAGTGTGTAGAGCAGACAGGCTTATACAGTCTTCCGAGCTACACAGTTAGGCCCTGAGCATGCGCTACAGAGACAAACACTGCAGACTGCACCCAGGAGCGCACTCACTGAGACTGATTTTCTCACGACGAGCACTGCAGTGGAGGGCACTTTCACAAACCTTAAGGAAGGACTCCACAAAACCAGTGAGCCATAGAAACATCAAGGAAATGACCAAGGACAGCCACACGGTGGCACCAAAATATCTGCCTTCCAACCAAGGGGCCCCTCTTCATTGCCAAGGTCCATTCTGATTGGCCCGAACCTTTAGACAAGCTGCCCACACTGTGTGCAGATGGCTGGACACCACACAGGCCTGCAGAGGAAGGAGTGGACACAACCACGCCTGACCAGGGCCTGGTGGACTACAAGGAAGGGGCACCCAACAACTGATGGTTAAGATGAAAGAAAACACCACCCACATAAATAAACAACACACATATAGAAAGCTCATCTGGTCCAGGCAGCAGGGAAGACTTGGGGCTGGAGGCAGAACTGGAGGTTGTGGTACATGTGTGTGGCAGACAGAGACAGCAACAACCAAGGGGACCTGGGAGGCACTGGCTCCATTATCTCCTAACACAACCGCAATATGGACTCCTATGTCACTGCAGGAGATAGCCCAGTCTTATCAAACAGACACTAGGTTCAACTCTGAATTTCACTAATTCCCTATCCTAAATGTGGTGACTTTATTTCTGCCCATACAAGTGTGCCCCCTCCTGCATCTTCGGGCCTAGCTCTGTTCCTCGGCCTCACATACACCCCAGCACGGCTGTTCCTCGGCCTCACATACACCCCAGCACGGCTGTTCCTCGGCCTCACATACACCCCAGCACGGCTCATCACAGACACGCAGGTCACACTTTAACTTTGCTCATGCCGTAGAAAAATGTGACAGCTAATCTCGACTGTCAATTTGACTCTATCTGGAATCAACCGAAAGGCAGAAGCTGGGCACACCTGTGAGGGATTTTCTTGATGGAACCACTTGAGGTAGGAAGAGTCACTTTAAATCTCGGCCAACCTTCTAGTGGCAGCCCACATAAACGGACATTGAAAAAGGAAGCTTTTGGTTTTAAGCTGCTTGCCCTCAATCTTGCTGGTGAGTTTGTCATCCTGTTGCTGCAGCCAGTATTAAATCCAACGCTTGAGGATTCCAACCCAGACTGAAGACCAGTAGGAACCCTCCGGAGGCCAGCAGCGGACTGGGGCTGCAGAGACACCCGGTCTTGTGAACATGGGCAACTACACGGTTCTCAGCCTTTGCCCTGTGTGATGCCCTGTGTGATGACAGACTATCCGGACCACACCCTGCAAGTCAAGTCAACATATCGGCTCTCAATATAAGTATAAACATATACTGTGTGTGTGTGTGTGTGTGTGTGTGTGTGTGTGTGTGTGTTACCAGTTTAGTGACTTTAGAGCAGTGGCTCTCAACTTGTGGGTAGAGACCCCCACAGGGATCGAATATCAGGTATTTACATTATGATTCATAACTGCAAATAACTGCAAAATTACAGTTATGAAGTAGCAATGAAATAGTTTTATGGCTGGGGGTCATCACGACATTAAAGGGCCGCAGCATTAGGAAGACTGAGAACCACTGCTCTAGAGAACCCTGAAAGCAGGCTGCTTCAGGCCCAGCTCCACAGGGGTAACTTCAATCCCCAACTCCCGCCTGGCAGGCCCAGTGTGGAGGGCCCAAGAGCCTTCTCTCCCTTGTTTCCCTGTGGGGGCAAGCAACGCCCTAGCTGCTCCCAGTGGTGGGTCTCTCTTTGCAGGTCCTGCCGTACCCTTCTGTGTGCTACACCTGTATAAGCTGCCACCTCCTCTGGGGCTTCTCTGTAGCCCAGTATTAGTCTTGATGCTTGATTACATGCAAGTGCCTGCGCCCTTCTTAACCCCTTCGGAATGTCTATGGCATACCTATTTTGTAGCACTTCCATTTAATTTAAACAAAAGAGTTGCGCTTGCTATATCAGATTTACAGAATACAGAGCAACCACTCAGAAATGACTAGGCTCCCTCCCTATTTCATAAACCTTCCTTCTGAATATTTCTCCATGAGCCTAGCCTACACATATATGACACTAAGACAATGAATTACTTTAAAATCAAATGTTAAGGTCCAATTTTTTAAGAATCTATTTTTTAAAGTAACCAAGGTAGAATCAAAGGAACTACTAACTTTTAAACATTTTTTTCTGCATAATATATGAACTCATTGAAGATCTCTTTAAGGGCTGGATATTGTGGCATATACCTTTAATCCCAGCACTTAAGACGCAGAGGCAGGGGGATCGCTTTTGAGTTCCAGGTCAGCCTGATCTACTCAGTGAGTTTCAGGACAGTCAGAGATGTGCAGAAAGACCCTGTCTCCAAGAATAAAACAAAGCAATAAGCAAATAACAAAGATCTCTTTAAAGTTAAGAGTAAGACTGTGAGCTGGGTGGTGGTGCACACCACAGGCGGATCTCTGTGAGTTTAAGGCCAGCCAGGTCTGCAAAGCAAGTCCAGGATAGCCAGAGCTGCTATACAGAGAAACCTTGTCTCGAAAAACCAGGAAAAAAAGCAAAAAACAAAGACTGTTGGGGGTGGGATAGTGGCCAGTGATGCTTATCATCCATCGGTTCTGAGTTTGATCCCCAGTACCACAGGGACAGACAGACAGACAAAAACCACACACAAGATTGTTCTCCACCAGGAATTTACCTAGCCCTCGTCAACTCCACTTCCAGATATTTTTATATATTACTTAAGTTGTTAAATTTTTTTAATATCATAAACTGGCTTTGGTTTTACTGTTGCTGAGTATTTAGTCTCAGTTCTAGACATAACATAAGCCGATGTCACTAACAGATCTTTAAGGTACCTTCTGCAACCCTGAATCTTCACTTTTACTTTTAGCTTGGTGGGTTTTTCGCTAACTTGAGTTTCTGAAGACAAGTGCACAAGCTCATGTCCACTAAAAATCTCTGTTGCTACCCTCTGTATTTGCAGCTCAGCTTGAGTGGACAGGATATGCTTTGTTCACATTTTCTTCTCTCAGGGACACTGTGCTGATACTTTCTGTCTTTACGTCCCCACTAAGTCTGAAGCTTTAGTTTGTGTTCGTTTCCCGGCTCTGGGCGACGCCACGCCTCGAGCTTCATGCACTGTAGCAAGATTGTGCCTATGTTTGTCATCAGGCACCAGCTTTTCCAGACCTACACAGTGGAGCATTTTCATCTATAAATAGAACTCTTCCCTTAGGGCAGGAAAATCTTCTTCTATTCCATTAATAATACTTTCCTGATCTTTTAGAGAAAAGATGATAACAGATGCAGGACAGAAAAAGATGAAAAGGAGATGTGAGTACTAACCAGATGGAACAGGTTCTGGTCTGGCTCTACTCCACGACTGATAGGAGTTAGCCCACTGCTTAAGATGAGGGATCCAGAGAATAAAAGCTACCTGGGTTCACTGAAAACCACTTTACTATACCTATATAATCAGAAGATAAAACTTTCTGAAGGAACAAATTACAGTGTTACCTGCAGAAAAGACATCTACTTATAGGAGAGATCTGTGCTCTTTGACTGCCTGTGAGTGCCACTCTCTTCAATAGGAGAGAGAGAGAATGCAAACCTCTGGGGATGGTGTGTCCTGCTTCTCGGAGCACACGCTCTCTGGAGATGCTCTCTGACTCCTCCTGGCAGAAGACAGCTTTGTGTCAGCCCCCTTCACAGTCTCACCGCTGTCAGCTTCAGTCTTGAGAGGCACTGGCTGGTTATTTCCTTGAATAAATTTAAAAAAAAAATCAATGTCTAGCATTTTCCCATTCACAGTCCCTGTAATTAAATGTTTTCCTTTGTCAGTCTCATCTAATTTAATGAGATTTCAGTTTTAATATCCATGATTCCCCAGAAACGCACTTTGTTTACAAGTGGAAATAACACTGATAGACGCGTTCTGCAATCTTTAAGAGATGTCAAATGAGGGTGGGACATTAACATTGCTGTGTGGTCACAATTCACGGTGGTCAAAGGTGGAAACAACCTGCCGTCCACCAGCGGACACGGATGAAAGGAAAACTCTATCGTGGGGCTATAGTTAACACTGCCAAAAACACACATATATTAGTTAAGATTTTTTTTTTTAAGGGGATTAAAATCCTGGTTGAAAGAGCCTAAGAAACCTTAAAGACAGCACACGAAGTGAGCCAGACAGAAAGGGCGAATGTTTCATGGCTTCAGTTGGAGGGAGACCTAATGCAGTCACATTCACACAGACGAGAGGATGTTTCCCAGGCGCTGGGGAAGGGGTGACGGGAGTTTAGTTTACTACTCGGCAGACACTGTTTGGGTTGATGACAAAGTCCTGACGATTGGCTGAGGTGACGCTTGTCCAACAACTCGAATTAGAAAAAGCGCTCCTCTCAGACAACCCCACCATCTTTTACATCATAATATTCTCTATGGAACAAGTCCAGTTTAAAGTGCAGCTGTGCCAATGCATAAAGCTCTTTAGAATCAGCTCAGAGCCTTTCTGTGGCTTCCACTTCAGTGTCAGCAAGTGATGAGTAGCGAGACTCTCATGGTTTGGACACGCGCCTCGGCTCCCAGACAGAGCTATCGGGAGGTGTGATAGACCTTTACAAGGCAAGCCTCCTGGGAGGGGCCCTTCAAAGCGGGTCATGAGACCTTGGTCTTTTCCACCCACCCTTGCCTATTTGTTTCCTGGCTCTTGATATGGGTGTGTTCTGATGGAGGCTTTCTACATTGCCAGTCGAACTCCAATCGGAACCTTAAGACAACAGAACCCCTAGAACCCTGCCCTACTGCACTGTTTAAGAGATACTTCATTAGCTAAGTGTGAAGGTCAAAGCTTGGCTGGTGTGTTAGCATGCACCTCTAATTCCAGGACTCGGAAGTCTGTGGCCAGCCTGGTCTACAGAGTGAGTTCCTAGCCAGCCAGGGCTACTTCATGAGATTCTCTTTTAAACAAACACAACCTGCTTGAGTTTTACCAACAGTACAGGAGGAATGTGTTGATATACTGGTCTGAGAAAGAAAGAGGAGCGGGGAAGGGAAGAGGTGGTGCAGGCCCTTTGGAGGCTGCAGGCATCAGCTAGGGCAGGCTGCCCAGTCCCTTCTTCAGTCAATGGCATCTGTCATGAGAGCATTTGTCTTCCTTTAACCAAGTGATGCTATTAAAAATGCAAGGCCAGGAACTAGGAGGTGCTACAGCTATCAGAAAAGTTGCTGTAGCCGGGTGTGGTGGTGCATGCCTTCGAAGCCAGTAGTTGGGAGGCAGAGGCAGGTAGATTTCTGAGCTCAAGGCCAGCCTGGTCTACAGACTGAGTTCCAGGATAGCCAAGGCAACAGAGAGATATTGCCTTAAAAACAAAAACAAAAATCAAAACAAAACAAAAAAAGTTGTTGCAGATCTGATTAGTCAGAAATCCTACAAGGGGTGACTACTTTTTTTTTTTAAAGTCTAAAACAGAGAACAAATACTTAAAAATGTATCAATATCAACCTAACAATGATAAATGACATTAATACCCCTACCTCGTTCTAAAACGTGAAATTCTTAGTCATACATTCTAAAAAGGGTGCCATGTTTTGAATTTCAACATTTATGCCTTTGCTAACATTAGGTGCACGAACTCACTCAGCGCCCATGGTTAGGCATGGCAAAGATCACGGCAGGCACAGCAGCTTGCCCTGTAACCCCGTGACTTGGGGTGCTGAGGGAAAAGTCCTGTGGTGTGCCAGACAAGACAGGACTGTAGTAGTGTAAGAATATGAAGAAAAGGAGTTGGGAGGGGACAGCAGTGTCTCTTTGAATGTTACAGGTGAGATCAAATCTCACTGGGAAAAGACAAGAGACCAAAGGAGAACAACCAAGGCGGCCAAGATTACCATGCTTCCTGGAAACTTCTGGCATGTCTGAAGGCTGGCACTGAGGTGGGCTTTTGGGCAAAGGACTTTCAGGTGGCTTCTTAGAAGTCTTCTGTGGGCAGGGCTCTTGTTCCTTGAGCTCAGCCACGGGTTCTGGAGTTTTAATGTTAGTTTCCTTAGGAAACATACATGTCTGTAGTCCCTCCTTCATACTACATTCTGAAGAAGTATTATTGACAACTGTGTTTTTCAGTGAGTTTTCCTCTTTGTTCAGTACATTTTTGGGGAGGGTTAAACTCTTCTGCGAGCTGACATCCACACCACTGGCACATCTGACATCCACACCACTGGCACATCTGAGGCCGGCCCAGTTCTCACTCGTGACGTCAGTGCAAACATCTTCCTTGGCAGCAGACAGGGAGCTTGCCAGGGTCAAAGTCTGCTTCTCCTCAGTGGCAATGTTGGCACTGCTGGCCATGGAGGCACTGGGTTTCTGTTTGCTGTAGTAGAAGGAACACTTATGCTTCTTCTGAGAATGCCCGTAGGTGGCCGGACTCCTCTTGGAAGCATTCTGGATCCTGCTCAGGGGTGGGCCCACTGGAAGGCAGCTCTTCCCTCTGCCTTTATCAGATGGGTTGTATGTGTCAAGAAAGTTCTTGCAGTTGCTTCTGAACATAAGAAGAAACACGTTTAGTGTGAACGCAAAGCAAACCAAACTTCACTTCTGCACGAGGGTGGGACCAATCGGTGCAATGCACTGAGGAGCTCCAGCCTTCCCATCTCTCCCAGCCCCACAGGTTTCCTACCGAGGCCATCAATGAGCCAAGCCCTCACACACACTACCTAAGAAAACAGTGCAGCTGTTCACACAAGTGACAGAGAATTGGATAAAAGTAGAATTTCTATGACGTTGGAAGGAAATCAGAAATGAGAGCTATGAGCCCCCCAAACGTGCAGAGAGAGGCCTTACCTGTGAGAGCGGGAGCTGGCCACGCCCACGGGACCACCGTCCTGCTGTAAGGGTGAGTTGCTGCTCTGCCTCTGCCTCGCTCTCATGAATTCCATCAAAATGTACTGTGCTTGCTGGAAGGCTATTAGGATCACACCCAACAGGGACAAACTGGGGAGAGAGCAATGCCATTCGCTACTGTATGGTTCTGAACAGCATCAAGAAGACCCACCATAAGCCAGGCACAAGAGAATACACCTGTAGTCCCAACTACTCAGGAGCTGAGGCAGGAGAACTGTTTGAGTCTGGTATGGGCGGCATAATGAGACTACCTCAAAAAAAAAAAAAAAAAAGAACAAAGCTAAGAGACTTTTCTCTGTTACAGAACAGTGGTGAGTGAACGGGAGAAAACAGCTGCACAAACGGTGTTACATTTTATTAAGTGTATGACTTACTTCCGATGTTTCTTAAAGGTAAAAAAAAGGACTTTAAAAAGTTAAAAATGCACATATTCATAAGGCTGACAGGACAGTTCGATTTTTAAACATGTTTCTAAATAGATGCTGTTAAAGGGTCACTGTGGTTTTGCTGAGTAGTGGTGGCCACACCTTTAATCCTAGCACTCAGGAGGCAGAGACAGGTAGATCTCTGAGTTCAAGGCCAGCCTGGTCTTCAGAGTGAGTTCCAGGACAGCTAGGGCTGCACGGAGAAACCCTGTCTTGGGAAACAAACAAACAGGATCACTGTGGTCTTATAATGTCAAATAGTCACTGCACTGAGCTACTGACACCAGCCCTGAGGTCTGCCACCGTGACTGGCGGTGACAGTGAGTGTGAGCAGAGCTGTGAGTCACACAGGCAGTGCCTGTCACTGTCTTGTCCCCTGAGCACGGGCCACGGGACTCAGAGCAAGCAGAGTCCCCTCCATTCTTACATGCCTGCATTTTCAAGTGACCCCTGCTCTGCCTGATAAGGGTGGGATGGTGGAGCTTACCTGACAAAGAAGACGGTGAGCCTCCAGAAGGACTCCTCCCAGCTGGGACCCGGAACCACCTCTGCACACAAGGGCAGCATGTGATGCGGGAGAGTCACATTGAGCGTGAAATGGAATTCCAGGTCTGCAGCGGTCACCAGCATCAGCTCGCGGATGACCCAGGAAGAGGTGAAGTCTGGAGTAAACCTAGGGTACACGGCTCGTCATTATCATTATTTACTGATTTCAGGGGTTAAGTGGCTCATCTGTATGATTATTTCCTGGTTTTAATTCTTACTACAAAGCCAAAATAATAACAGAAGTGAAACTCAGGCCTACATAACAACACTCGGGACTGGAGAGATGGTTCAGGAGCACTGGCTCCTCTTCCAGAGGACCTAGGTTCAATTCCCAATATCCACACAGCAGTTCACAACTGTCTCTAACTCTAGTTCCAGGGGACTGGATAGTTTCTTCTCTCCTTGGGTACCAAACACCCACAGGTGCATACACATGCATGCAGCCAAAACACCCATACAAATTTTTTAATAAAAAAACATATTTATATAAAGGCAGCTTAAGATGTCAGTTATTAATGGGCTGGGTGCCTCCCCCGACAGTGCACCATGATTGGAAATGAGCTTAAACCCCAGCACTTACACGATACTGATGTCACGGGATGTGTTTGGGTTCAGTGAAAATGGACGGCAATCCAGCACTTGAAATCCATAACCCTGGCAGTTATAGCCATTGATTTTCAGCGATGTCACGGTTACAGGAAGAGGCCCGATATTCTCAATCTTGAAGTTCTTTGTGATAGATAAGATCTGCTTGCTGTCTTTCGGTTCTAGCAAGGAACAAGCTGTTTTATTTAGTATTCATAAACTTCAAAACTAACATTACTAATAAACTGAATCAAAAAGTTATTAAATAGCTCAAAGCCTGCTATCTACCTGGTTTGTGGAATAGTTTCTTATTCTGTCATCTCTAGATGTTGTTATAAAATGAGAAAACAATAGAAATACTCAAGTCTAGACTCCTCTCAAGGGAAGACTCTGCCTTCACCCACTACAGACGAAACTCAGATGCTTATTCTTCCTGGAGCCGAACAGTGTGGCTTTACTACAGGGCGTCACGTGCTCGGACCCTGGAACGCTCACATACTGACCCAGGGGTGAGGGAGAGACAGGGGGTCTCATATATCCCAAGCTGGCCTTAAACTTGCTATGAATAGCCAGAGATGGCCTTAAACGTCGGATCCTCCTGCCTCTACCTCCCAAGTCCTGGATTAGAGGGATGCATACCATCACCCCTGGTTTATATACATTTTTGTTGACACATCATCACAGTTCAGATACAATAGCAAACCTCTGGAAATAAAGAAAGCATATTTTATATTGGGAGTTTTGGGAAGGAGTCAAAAACTTAAAATGTAACTGTACACTTATTTACTCAGTCTAATCTACATAAGAAGTAACATTTAACCATTTCTATGGTTTCCATCAATCCTTACTTTAATAACTCTAAGTTATTAAATGAATGACAAAGATGTAGCAGGTGTCGAGCCTGTAAACTCACGTCGACGACAGTCCATCAGAGTGGACTCGGGCACCTTAAATCGGAGCGACCCTCCTGCACCAGGAAGTCTTCCGCCCACTTTCAAGAGCTCTTGTGCTCCCAATCCTTCCACAGCAACCATGTCGAGGACGGTCAAGTTATTCCTACAATGAAGGGTAAGCACCGCAGCTTCACCCCAGGCCTCAGTCAACACAGCCCTAAAGCACACGCCCAACCACCTCCTGAGACACAGGAAGCTTAGTGCAAATGTTACCAGCTGCGACGCTTAGCCGGCATTATTCTTAGACAGAAAGACTATTGTGAGTTAAAAATACAAGCATCTCAGGGCTGGAGAGATGGCTCAGTGGTTAAGAGCTTTGCTTGTTCTTCCAAAGGTCCTGAGTTCAATTCCCAGCAAGCACATGTGGCTCACAACCATCTGTAATGAGATTTGGTGCCCTCTTCTGGCCTGCAGGCATACATGCAAGCAGAACACTGTATACATAATAAATTAAATTAAAAAAATACAAGCACCGCTTAAAACTATGGCATCTCCTGCATCTTACACACTAAGGTATCTCCAGGAAATGAATGCTAGTCCAGAGTGCTCAAGCTGAGTGGCCATCACTCTCCAACCCCCCCCCACAACTGGAAGTTCAGCTCTACAACAACCAGGCATGGGGTGGTGACCACGCCCCGAGACATCAAATAAAGTGGCAGACGCAGATGCTAGCGAAACTTGACAAAATTGTAGAGGTTTTCACAGAGACTGCAATGAGAAGAAATACTGCCTGAGAGATGGGATGACCCTAGAATTATAATTCTGTTTCTTTTTAATCAAAATATCATCCCACAAACTACACTTAACTAGTCAGATTCTTGCTAATGCAGTGGCGTAGGCCAGAGTTCATCTTTTTATTAACTGACGCCACACTTGCTAAGCCAATGTTAAGTGCCAAGTTTAAAGAGACACACAAGACTGAATCCCCAGCACCACGATGGCAATGCCACCTAAGTACAGAGGGAATTCACCCCTATTCTAGCTATGTAAGACACACTGAAATAGCTTCGTTAGTGATGTCAAAGCCTGGAAGTGATGTGTCAATCAACAAAGAAACCATCAAAAGGAAAGGAACCACTATTAGAAACTTTGTAAGTCTCAGGAAGCAAACCTTATAGACTTTCTGAAACCTTTTTTTTTTCTTTTTTAAGAAGAACAGGTTTTAAATGAAGAGACAACTCAGCAGGAAGCTAGGGAGTCTTGGTCAAGGCTTCTGAGGACAAATGCTCGGGATTTTACTTTAGCACATCTTCCTTTCCATCTCATGAAGCTGCAGAACAACTAATGCTAGCATATTAGAGAGCCTCCAGTAAAATCTGTGCGACTGATCTGATAAAAGAAAAGCTTTTGAAAAGTAACTAAAGTATTATTTATTCAAAGCTGCATTTGGGTCAGGCTCACCAATGCGAATAGCTTCAATTCAGGCCTGCACTGTGATTTTTGTAAAAAGACTCTCATAAAGACTACGCAATGGTGGGAAAAGTAAAGACTAAGGAGCATTTTTCCTGCTTACATCAGCAAGCAGTAACTGACTTTCAGAAGAGAAATAAGCAGTGGGCCTGCCCAGTGAGGCCCTCTTCCCGTTGTCCTTGGGGCTACTGAGCGAGCACAAGAGGCTGGCGGTATCTACTCATGGGAACGTCTACAGCAATGCTGCAATTACTGTTACTGCTAAGGACAAAGATACAAATGTGTGTGCCTGTGGGTGGGTATGTTCTGCCATTTGGGACCACATCTGACCAGAGGCTGAGTGAAATACACTCCCTCCTGGAGACACTAGCCTACTAGGGAAGGGACCTAAGAGGGTTAAGTGAGGACTCCTCTCTGCAGCCCCTACCTCTTCCTAACCTACAACACAGCCCACCACGGACACTTGAGAAGTGTCAACTCTCAGTGACAGAGACACACCTACCGGATCAGTATGAGGGAGGTGACTTTTCCATAGTCCGCTGGTGTGAACACGACACCAACTCTTCTCATCTCCAGAGGCTGCAAGTGCAGATGGAGCGCACCCAAACCGGACTCTGAAGGCTCACCCTGCAGTTACAAAGGACAGCATCAACCACCGCAGACAGCGAGTGGGTTTCCGCAGCCACCAGGCACATCCCAGTTATAACCCTGACTGCACGCATCCTCACCGACCTATTTTCTTTTCTCTCCTTGTATTTGTGGTGCTGGGGACAGCTCACGGCCTCACGCATGCTGGACGAGTGCTATACCACTGGGTTCATCCCTTCTCTAGAAAATGTGCCTGAACTTGCCTGTCCTAAACTGTTCAAGCATTCAATACCCCCTATGCCTCATCTGAGAAACGCCAGTGGTAACCGCAGGACAATCTAGCAGGATACTGCAACATGGATTTGTCTCCTGGCTTGGGGGGAGGGGAGTTGGAGTTAGAAGCCTTCTATATCACACTCTTTGACTAAGAAACAGTAATCAGAAAACAGACTTTTCCTGCTTAATTCTATAGCAACTGAACAAGAGCACCCGCCCACATCAGATAAGCACAGATTGTCTTTAATAGTGAGTTTAGGTTTTACAGAATTTAGGTTTTACGGTTTCCTCTCTCTAGGAGAGAGACCGCTACTTATTCACATTTGCCTTTATCCCCTCCAGTTCCTCTGAGTAAACACTGTTGTTTTAGCGCTGGTCAGCCAGACTTTTAATGATTTGTCTAACTGCTGATTGGTCTAGCTCACGGAAAGGGAGTGGTTTTGACAGGTATGATATATAATCTGCATTTATCCTGTCACTTTTATCCTCCAAGCCTTGCTGACATTTCCTGTGCTACCTGGAAGGTCAAATGGTGATAAAACTGGGTTCATTTTCATTAGAATCATAACCTCTGCAAGATAAAATCTTGCTTTATAAATATAATATAAACCCCAAACTAGAATGATGCCAATTTTAGTATTAAAGCTGTAATAATATCATCAGCAGCAGTCTATGAAATATTTTTATATGCCAGGCACTAGATTATTTAACCCAGATAAAACATTAAGCAATCTATTTTATAAACCTTATTGGATCTTCAAATGTTGTTAAGAAGGTCAAAGATGAGATGAAATGACTGCCCAAATTTACATAGGTAGATGGAGTCAAACCTACACTAACTGCCTTCACCAGAAGAGAGCACCAGATCTCATTACAGATGGTTGTGAGCCACCATGTGGTTGCTGGGAATTGAACTCAGGACCTCTGGAAGAGCAGCCAGTGCTCTTAACCACTGATCCATCTCTCCAGCCCTCCATACATTCTTAACCCCCCAAAAAACTACACTTCTACAAGCAAGTCAACAAAATTACAATGTCACAGTACTTTTTTATATGAAAAATAATTTTTAAATTTTCTAAAATATTTTTGATATGTGCACATATGTTTGCCCTCCTGTCTGTTTAAGTTGTATGCAGAAGCCTAGGACTGTGGTTATAGGCAACTGTGAACCACCATTTAGTTTTTAGTTACTAGGAACCAAGCCTGGGCTCTCTGCAATTGGGGACAAGTGCTCTTAACTAGATCATCTCTCTGGCCCCATGACAAAGAGCTTTAACAAGTTACAATCTGAGCATCCTTTTTTGTTTTTGTTTGTTTTGTTTTGTTTTTTTTGTCAGTCAATCCAATAAGTTAACAAAGATCCCCCATTGCAAAAGTGTTATTTCTTAGGAGGAAAAATCTCTAATTGCCAATGGTATAAACATTATCTAAATAAGTTACCCAATTTATTCAAATCTGGGCAAAGCAGACATAAAATAAAATGCTTTTTATTTCGATTTCAAGATATAAAGGACTTATTAACAGCAGGCAAAGCATTTCTCAGTATTTTGAACTAATTATCTCCATCACCCTGGACGCTGCCTGGGAAAGAGGAGCGAGGAGCAGAGGGGGCAGGGTCACCACACCCTGCGGTACACGCTCTACCCCTCCAGTGCTGCCCAAAATGATCAGAGAAGGAACAGTTTGTTCATTACTGTAAACAAGTCTCTACTGCAAGTGCACGAAAGATGCTGGTCTGGGGCTGGAGAGATGGCTCAGTGGTTAAGAGCACTGGCTGTTCTTCCAGGGGTCCTGAGTTCAATTCCCAGCAACCATATGGTGGCTCACAACCATCTGTAATGAGATCTGGTGCCCTCTTCTGGCCCGCAGACACACATGGAGGCAGAACACTGTATACATAACTAATCTTTTTTTTTTTAAAAAAAAAAAAAAAAAAAGCTGCTCTGACTCCTTCAGTTCCAGGCTGTCTGTGCTCTCCTCCTGCTCTTCCACGTGGACGGAGACTCTCTGTGGTCTCTGTCCTGCCCTTCCATGTATATTGTATTGAATATAGTTCTGAGGGACACGGGGAGAGACCGCTGTATATGTTTGTGTTCATGCTTTTTACAGTTGCTTTAACGTTGATTCTGAACACACAAGACAAACCCTTCACTGCTATGGAGACTAAGAAACGGGGTGGCTAATGCCATTGGCAAACAACAACCTCATCATAGGGTATTTAATTCTTGCTTTTCAGTGGTTAGATAATGTATCATGGCTGTCTAGAGGTCTAAGAACACTAAATAAACCTTTGAAACAGAGGACCTGCGTAACACAGGAATCTAATGACTATTCAAATCACTGAGACATGTGAGGGATTTTTATTTGTTTGCTTTTTCAGACAGGATCTCTCCACATAGCTCTGGCTGTCCTGGAACTCATTCTGTAGACCAGGCTGGTCTTGAACTCACAGAGGTCTGCCTGCCTCTGTCTTCCAAGTGTTGGGATTAAAGGTGTGAGCCACCATACAGTACATAAGAGAACATTTTTAAAATGTGTCTGCTTCTCCCTTACAACACACTAAAAAGGAACTTGAAGGGGTTAAGGGATCCTAAGAGAATCATAAGTTAATTCTTAGATCTCCAGTTATATGGTTTTTTACATAGCTCTGACTCTGTTGCTCTTTCTTCTCTTGATGAATCTAATCCATCCCATTAAAATGATTCACAGGCTAAACTAATCCTGCAGTGCTATGTAATTGAAAAATAAACAAACAAACCCTGCTGTGTATGCTTCCTGCCCAGAGAAGGAAAACAAGAGCCAACACAGAACATAAAGACACCAAAACATGAGGAGGTAAGGTTCGCTGTTTCTGCAGCTAGCAAGTCAGTGAAGATGACTTCCTACCTGGTAAGGGCAAGCTTTGGTGAGCTGGAATTCGCCAGTTGTGAAATTAATCGTCTGCATATCTGTGCCAAACCTAAAAATGAAGCAAAAAACTCCAATGTTCAAAATAACATTGGGATCAGCCAACAAAGAATTAACAACAAGTGTGTGCTCACACACTCACTACCCCACTTCTCATCCAATTCTCCCTCAGCCCTCTCCACGCCCATCTGCCACACCTGTAACCGTAAATGCTAGGGAATTAATGATACAAAGAACATGGAACAGATATCTACATAGGAAGCAATACTAAGTACTCCTTGCTTGCTATGGAACTTGAGAGTAATTCGCTCTCAACCAATGGCTGCACTATGACCATGGGAACCGGCAATGTCTAGAGACATGTGTTGACATGGCTGGAGAAGTCTTGCTGGCCTCAGAAACCAGCAAAAGAGCTGAAAGTCCTCTAGTGCTGGGCCCTCCTTCCTCTAAAAGGCAGTGTCTGTTCCGGCACATCACTAGTGCAGAAGTTGAGAAATCTGGGATCAAGTCTGCTACACAGCCTCCTACCCACTATGTTGCCCGGGCTAGTCTTGAACTCATGATCTTCCCGTCTCAGCTTCCCAAGTGGCAGGACTACAGGCCGGTACCACTGTACCAGTCTTTAAACTCACTTCTCATGCTAGCGAACGAAGATCATCATAATTGAAAAGATTCTTAATTTTAGAAGTTTCTATGAAAACCTGTGATACTGTAACTCAAGAAAAGAATTCTCCTGGATAGACCCGGCACAGTGACAATGACGGTGTCACACAAACAATGCCAAGATCTCCATCAAGCCACACGCACCAAGAGACCAGGCTCCCAGGCACAGGCTGGTGGGCTCGTACTGTGGGCCAGCACACAGAGCCTGGGGGTAAGAGTGCAGGATTCCCACAAGCCTGCCCAGGGGATCTTCCTACCATTTGTACAGCAGGTGTACCACGGCTTCAGGGTTCGGGTATAGGGAGAGAGGCAGGAGCTGCAGGGAGACTGGCCAAGGGGACGGGTTCTTCACCACAAAGTATTTCACCTGGATTTGAGGAGAGGAGGGTTAATGTGGCAAAGAACATGGTATCCTCCCAAGGTATTCCATGACCGAACCTAGCCAGGAGAGCCGTCACGCGGCTTACAAGGTAAACGGCCTGGAGATTTCCAAACACATCCACGTGGGAACGGCCTGGAGATTTCCAAACACATCCACGTGGGGTACAGCACAGGCTCAACCTGGGCTCAATCCCTAGCACTAGGTGGTGGGAGGGTGGGTAATACTATGAATGGTTTCTGGCCAGACCCAGGGAGATTAAAGAAGACCAAGAAGGCAGTGCACTGAGATCCTGGGCTGTATCTGAGGCCAACGGGGGAAAAAGGAAATCCCTGTAAGGTAAGACACTAGAAAGTCTTGCCTATTGAACATAGATTAGGTAACAAACATGAAGCTTCGTTTTATATTCTGGTTATTTAAACAAAAGCCCTTGTTCTTCAATAATGCACACAATCAGTTAGAGGAAGGTTAGCCCAATGTCTAACCCTCAGGTTTCTAAAGCTACATCTATGTCGAGAGAGAGAGTGGCAGGGAAGTGTGGCACATTGGACACTGAGGACTCCTGGGCAAAAGAACTTGTCACCAAGCCTCATGAACTGAGTTCAGTCTCCGGACGCCACATGATAAGAGAGAGAATCAGCTCCTGGAAAGAGTCCTCTGATGTCCCCTGCACACTTACACACACACCACTAAATCAATAAACATAAAAAGCCATGAATCCTAGGAAGGGGCAGTTGAAAGCTCCTCATGCTATTCTCGAAACTCAGAAGTTACGCCAAGACAGCGGCCGAGGCGCCTCGGAGAGCACAAGGTGCGGTATCCTCAGTTTGCTCCCTTCGCCCCTTCCTGCCACCCAGACTAGGTGGGAAAAGTGCCGGAGGGAAAAGCCAGCGCACTAACGGTGAGTCAACAGACACCCAGTGGCCAGGTCACTGCGGGCATCACGGAGCAATGGCTCCGTCTAGATTTCCATTGGCTGAGGTTCTCTCCATGACAGAGATGTGTTTCAGCCAGTGTGAACCAAGATGTTCTCCACTGCCAGCTGTTGGGCACTCACTCACTTCTAACACTGATGACGTCCTATCCAACGGACATCTTGTTCAAAGGCTTTGTTCTCCTCATGCCCCTGTGGCACATCCCCACTCAACGTCCTAATGACCTTTGTGTCTGCATTTCAAGTAATCTCTTCTGAAACCAATCTCCAGTGCTCTGGAAGCCCCCGGCCTGGGTGTCACAGACAAGCCACACTGTCCTCACCACGCTGTTCCTGAGGGCAGTGGCGCCAAAGTTCAGCACGAGGCCAGGCTCCAGGACCAAGCGGGGCAAAAAGGAAACAAGGGGTTCTGAGTCCTTGGATTTCTTTCCAGAGGCAAACTGAGTCATTCCCAAAACATTTCTCCTGGAAAATTGTCAAAGAAAAAAGAATAATAATAAATATATACAAAAAACAACCTTGACATTTAAAAAAAATAGAAATACTAAATACCACTTCCCTCCAAAAGGAACGAGAACTCTTGGCAAAATGGCTTTTGGTAGAATTTAGAAAGACAAAGTGTATGACTGATCCTAGGGGTCTGGTGATGTCCTGGGGCTGAGCACAGGTTTCTCATGTCTACATTAAAGGCAGACTCATGCACACATAAGCACACACAAGCAAACCCTGTGTTACTAGAAAGCAATCAGAGAATGATTGCCATTCTGGTACCACATCAAAGAGACACACAACTGCTCAGAAGGACACACAGCAAAATTTGAATTTGTCATCAAAACTTAATTACGGAGCCGGGGAGCAGGCTCAGTGAGTAACAGTGCTTGCTGGGCATGAGGAAGGAAGCTGAGCAGCCACAAAAGCAGCTGGGCAGGCAGAGCTGCAAGCAAGCACACCTGTGCCTCAGCCAGCTGAGAATGGTGAGCTCCACCTTCAGTGAGAGAAGGGCAGAGAGAGACAGGGTACCCAACACATGCTCCTCAGCCTTCTGAACATGGGAACATGCGTGCACACTCATATTCTCATGTAGACACCCCACACACAAATTAACAAAATGATGACAGAAATCAAATACACACATGAATTGGAAACTACAGTGATGCTCACATGGGGTTTTAAAGGCTCACAGTATGTGGTAATAAACAGAGCCCGCACAATGTCACCCTCAGCCTTCCCACGTCACAGGCATTAGTCAGGCTGAGACAAGTCTCGTCCATGACTACTACAACTGCGGTGTGAAAGCCTTAGGGATCGGCAAATGTCTATGATCAGACTACTGAGTTACCAAAGGGAAAAGGTCACCAAGGTGGACATCCATCACGAATCACCTACAACGAATGATACAACTTTGCTGTGCTAACCATGGGACAAAAGGACATCTGTGTGCTTCCTCGTGTGATGAGGCCCCGACAGTGCCACACTGGCAGGGAGCCCGCAGTCTTGCGAAAATGGATGCAAAGTTGAAAACCAATTACACAAAGAAGACAGACCCACGGTGTGGAATAGTCTGTCAGACAACTTGTCTGGACTAAAAGTTCTGTCAACGTGATACAAACTGGAGATGAATGGAAACAAGACAAGAGGATGTAGCCCTGAATGACCCCAAATTAAAACAAAGGAAAAAGAAGGGAGGGGTGCGGTAACAGGTATCATAGGTCACAGGCCAACCAGAGAACTTTTAGTATATCTGATACATTATGGGTCAATTTGCTGGTTGCGGTTGTATTGCTACATAGAAAAGAATATTTTCCAATCATTTTCTTCTGATGAAAGCTTCAGTGTGATGGCCACCAGAGATTTCCCCAGGAAAGTACTGAGGGCTCAAGGCTGAAATTCACTGCTTATTCTCAAACAACTCAGCAAAAAGCAGTCGGTGGATATGTGCCTATGCGTAAAGACAGAAATAATACCAAAAAAAAAAAAGGCAAAATTGATGCCTGGTGAGCAAATGCTAGTTGAGGAACAGTTGAGGAATATGTACGGTGCAGCCCTGGCGACGCTTCTGAGGCTGGGAGTTTGCACAGCGACTAACAAGTCCAGTGCAGAACGCTGTAGGAAGCAGTCACCCCCCCCCCGCCCATCCACCGAGGACGCACCTGCAAACGTGGCCACTTTTGTAATGCTTCCATCTTTCATACAGTTTATTTGCAAGTTCAGAATCCACATCCCATGTAGACTGATCCAGAGAAAGGCTTCCATCCCAAGGAGGAGTTTCTAAAAGTTAGATCAGATTCGAACTTCAGATTTACGAAGTACAATTAAATTAGCAACTAATGGCAAGGGCTGGCCATTACGCTTCACAAACTAAGAGGACTATGGCATGAATAAATTCTGCTGCTTCCCTCTGCAGTCCCCTAACTCAATGGCACGCGACACGTCAAATGAAACAAACATGGGAAAAACAGAACTAAAGCGCTTCGTGTGAAGAAATAACGTAAAAGACGACACATGGCTCATGACACGGCCTGAGACGGATGAAAACTGGGCTTGCAGCTTTCCCGACGGCTGCTTCCATGGAAACACCCTCTGCCGCTGCATCCTTCAGGGGACTATGGAGGTCGGGGATGTGGAGGGACAGACAGTAGCTGTCAAAGAGGGCACAGACCAGCAGTTGATCCTGCACAACGCGTATTCGCGAGGTCCCTCACCCCTACACAGCTGCCCTGTCCTGTCTCCACTACTGGGGGTGCTGGGAAGAAAAGGGGGCTCTCCCAAAGGTAAAGCTGTACTTTAAAACTCTCTTTACACCACAGATCTCAGTAAATCAAAGTACAAAGACGAAATACAGAACCAAAACCCAGGCTCAACTTCCAAATCACTACCAAGGCCTTCAGTTTCAATTGGCACTTTAGTACCTCCTGACACAGGGAGAGATAGATGCACACATCTCCCTCTGGCCCAACGATTCTAACTTCTAGCGGCTTTCATATAGACTCCCAGTTTTCCAGTTTTGCCTGGTGATAAAGTTACTAAGATCAAACAATATTATTTTTAATCTCTCGCAAAAGCACAAGCTACATAAGACATTCTTATTTCTATAAATATTCTAGCTGTCTGGAGGATTATCAACTATTTCAGGTTACTCAGTCAGTGATCATGCTCTCTAAGTACAGAGTATGATACAATTGCTTTAACAGAATTAATTATTAATTAATTCCATCTCCTAGAGCTAACTTCTATCACTGCTTTCCATCTCCCCCAAACTTCAGTGCTACAGAAATCCTAAAGCAAAATACTTACCTGCTTTTGATTTTCCCATGAAATAATGCATGCCACAATGTGCTATCACTTCAAAACCCAGACTCCCTTCCTAGATTGAAAAGTAATATATGAATAACTTAAAACACAACACTCAGCATAAAAATCCTAACACACTAAAACAGGAAGCAGACATTGGCCTCTACCTCAATGGACTCCCCTTTAACCAGAAGCCAAACAACGAAAAAGCAATTTCCTGGTTCCTTTGTCACCTCAGAGGAGTCTGGGCTGTGCCTCACAGGGTGACCACAGTGGCCTCGCTACAGCCATCAGTGCCCTACAAGGACAACTGACAGTGACTTGTGCGCAGCTGTCAAAGACGAGAACCACACTACTGGGCACATCAGACACCAAGCTGTCTAGGGGTTAGACTGGAACATGTCTGGGGTTGTGTTCTGCTTGTCTAGGGGTTAGACTGGAACATGTCTGGGGTTGTGTTCTGCTTGTCTAGGGGTTAGACTGGAACATGTCTGGGGTTGTGTTCTGCTTGTCTAGGGGTTAGACTGGAACATGTCTGGGGTTGTGTTCTGCTTGTCTAGGGGTTAGACTGGAACATGTCTGGGGTTGTGTTCTGCTTGTCTTGAGCTGGACTCTAATCCTAGGGTGTGCCGATCTCTGCTAACTTTAGCTACCCACCGGTCTGGGGAGTGCCTGGGTTCTACATCCATGTGCTGCTGAAGCCTGCCTCCTGCCTCCTCCCTTTAATCACCTTCTTTATATGCTTTGATCGGGGAAGGACATTTGCTAAGAAATCCCTCCTGCTCAAATATGACTAAATGGATGAACTTCACACTCTTGCCAAGTTTGGTGTAGAGTCCTATGTTCACTATCTCGGCTAATCCAAGGTATTTCTAACTATGAAACATCAACACTAATAAGTGAGAAAAAAATCATAAAGATGGTTGTATGAATGTCTCATAGTGAAAAACCAGAACTCAGTGTTATACAAAATAGCTTGGCTCAAAAGGAAGCAATAATTAAATGAAAATAAACATTAAGGAAAAATGAGACATGCTTAAAATAATCTTAGCTGAACACAATTTGCCCAGATTGTAGGAAGAATTATCTCATGGATCTTTTAGGCTATATACTGGACCCTTAAGATAATTCAATGATTATGAGCAACTGAGAACCTCTTAAAAGAAGTCTATTTAAAACACTAAATAATCTGATTTACTTGAAGCCCCTACAAATACAAACATGTACTAAAAGTTCAACCATGCGTTCTACAGTAAGTTAACATGCCTTCCTCCCCAGCATTCAGAAGTGGGAGCTAGGGATCTCGCTCAAGAGCGGAGCATCTGCCTAGCAAATACAGGACCCTGTGTCTGCTCCTAAGCAGCAAAGAGAATGAAATCCATCTTTCTACTGGGGATGATTTAGTTTATTAAATAATCATTACTTCATGAAAAGAGCCCTTCTAAGCCAAGTTTTCCATATCTAAGCATCTGTCACCTGAGATGGACTTGGTGAAATCAGCTCAGATGGCTTAGAAGATGAAGCTAACTGGGGTAATAAAAGCCAAACAACACAAGGGGACACAAGGCAACTGTCACTACAAAATGACACGACCACACATGGTTGTGTACACAATACCTTGGTTGGGGCCGAGAAAATCTGCAGAGGTATCGCAAAAATGGCACCCGTGTTCGTAGTCAGAAGCACATTGGTGAACAGATTTAGGAGAATGCCTTTAACAGCAAGTTTCAAGGAAAATATATTCCAACAGCCTGGGGGCAGAAATAAAGAGCCAGGGAAGCTCAGAACCTAAGAGGAAAGGAAGCAAGAGAGGTCAGCTGCGTCCTGAGACTCGTGAGGACTGAATCATTATGGTATAATGCTAAATTTGTTCTATAGTCTGGAAACTACAGTTTTACTCCACTCATTCAGGACCAAAAGTAAAATATATATGATTTCAAACCAAGTTTCATTTCCAGCACACACTATTGTAGAAACCACACATTTTAACCATAACAGGGCCTCTCTGAAAGAGGGAAAGTTCGGAGAGCTATCAATCAGGCTCCTGACTCTCGAATGTTAAAAAGGAACTATATTTGTTTTAAAAATTGTAAGTCAGATTTAGGTGCTGTAGGTATTGGCTTCACAGAATGATATTAAACAAGCTTAAACTAAGAAAAGGTTGGAGACAAAGGACTGTGTGTACCTTTAAAATGTGCCTGGCCTCCTTGGAAACAGACACGTCTTTTAATACGATGCTATGGTCAAAATGGCTGCGGTACCATATCGACCACACTCCTGTTGCGTTCTCGTGACTCTCTATGTGAAAGTGGGCTGCAGAGGCATCCACTCTGAAATACCTGTGAGCAGAAGACATGAATGTGCCCAGTCCTGAGTCAGGATAGTTGTCTGTCCTCTACAGATCCTCCAAATGAGGAAATCGGAGCAGAAACCATTATCTTTGTGGGAAACGACCGCAACAGCTCTCCTCAGCCTTCCGCTCACAGCACAGCAATACACCCTAGGCAAGGCTGCAAAGACCCAGCCATGACCAGCGCAAAAGCGGGATCCAAATACATCTCAGAGAATACCGCAGGTGCAATTTCTTCTGATTACCTGGCCCACACCTACCCCCTAAACTGAATTATTTAGACCCGCTTCTCCATTTTGCATTAGTTAGGCTAATACAAGGTGGCAGCAATCCAGAAAGAATCGTGCTGGGACAATCATGATTTTAAAGCATTGCCAAATGATAAAACAACAAAAACAAACAAAAAATCCACTAAGAAGACAAACAGACAAACCAACGAAAGGACGGTGTTGAGGAAAAGCCGGAGTGAACTCACCCCTGAACCACAGGAGAGGAGAGGCACGCTCTCAGAGCCGGGCTGCTTGTCCTTTTCCTCACATCCACGGCTCCACTGTCGCACGAGGTACCTGCTACGGGTACAAAGACACCATGTGAAGCATCAGTATCTTTCTTGTTCTTAAACCTGAGCAAAAATGACAAAGGGTTTATTTCCGCACTTTTAACTGCCTTTGCTGTCTCCAGTACACAGCACAGAGGGTAACATAGCTCCTTCATGCTCCCATTTTGCTGGTAACAGTCATCTGGAGTTCAGCACCTATACCCTTCCCTCCTCCTTTTACTCCAGAAGGCCCCTCACTTGGTGGAATAAAGAAGAACATGGGAGGAACAGGAGGGGACGAAATCCAAGTGGCCCAGGAAGGCGTCCTGGTGAGTGACGCAGAAGCTCAGCTTCCACAGACAATACTTCCGGCTTCTTCTGATCCACATCATGACTGTTGTTGAGTCTTAGCTTACATATTGACACTGCTTCTATTTAAAGAATATGTGGTTCTAAACCAAATTCAAACATTAACAAAAAACCATCCAGGTAGAGCTTACCTTTATCCCTCTTCCCAATTATCTCAGACAGCAAAAGCCAGTGCTCTGGTGAACACCCTTGCAGGTACACTATGCATGTGCAGGATCCTCAGAACCCTTTAAACCCCCATGTCCGCTTGGGCTTCAGAGTGTGTCTGCAGGGTACACCTTCCTTACGGACTCAGCTGAACCAGCACTCAGTGGGCTCTGAGGCCATTCGGCTGCCAGGACGGATTTCTGCATACAGGCTTTGGTTTCTCTGAGAAAGAGGTGTCACAGCTGGCCTCCAAGTCCTTGGGCTCAGACAATCCTCCTGTCTCCACTGTAACTGACTACAGGCACATGCCACCATGTCTGGCCAAGGTATAGTTTTGAAAACAGAAATATCTGTAGGGTCCACTGCTGAACCAGAGATGAGGATTCAAGCAAGTTCAACTTTTATAACGATCAATCAGTTTCCTTCTCCACAGCCCACATCAATTCTCAGCTAAAACATATATTTTTCTTCCTCATTATAAAAACAATGTGAGCACCCATTTTTTAAAAAGCCTTAATGATCTCTATAATGAATGATATCTCACTTGTTGCTTTAAATTGAAGTTCTTTAAACATGTGTGAGTTTGGGTATGTTTTCCTATGATTCAGATCCACGGGAATTCATTAACAGAATACTTTTTACTGTAAGTAGGAATCTGAACACAGGATGTACTTAAGCTCACTGTGGGCCTTCGCCATCATATTCTGTCACGTAATCTGAACAGGGTCGGACAGCTCTGCTCCCTGTGAAAGCAGCAGAGTACACACACTGAACTGCAAGTTACCAAGCTACACTTGAAGCTCAAAACCCGACAGGCATGGTAAAACAGGTGGCATCCACAGCAGGTTTAACCACACCAAAGGCTGCGGTTTATAGGATCAAAACCCACTGGGCGTCTTTAAACTGTGCCTCACCTGTAGCTAGCTGGACCAAGCCTGAAGGAAACTTCCGGCTAACCCAGAGAGAAGAGGAACACCTCCGCAGTTTAAATGAGTACCTTTGCAAACAAATGAGGCGATCTTTGTGAAGTTTGTTGTGGAAGTGGGAAGCAGCACCGGTTCAAACTGCAGAGACAGGGCATTTTTCTGCGAGAAATGATGTATATCCTGCAACAACAAAAAGGAATCCACATCACTCCTCTTGGTCAGGAGGCTATCAGTGCACAGCATAGAGTGAGACTCGCAGAAACTGGCCAGCAGATGTGTCTATAACAGCAGACAGGGTGCTGACAAGCGCCATGTGAACAGGGTGCTCAAGCAAGGGGAAGCGGGTTGAAATGCCAGCAGAAGAGAACAGACACAAAGGCCTCGGCATCTGCTCCTGGTGATCCCTGAGGACCGCAGCAAAACGCACACTTGTAATTTCAAATTACTTATGGACGAGCTTCAGCAATTACCTGTATCCAAATAAGGCTGTTTCCTGAATGCAATACATACATGTTGACTGCAGATTCATCTGTCCAAAAGAATCAGAGCAATAAGGTTAAAACAAAGAGCCACAGACTCTCCACAACTCCACACAGTAAAAATACATGACCAAAACATTTCTCCAACACTGAAATCGAATGGAAGAGCCATTTTCCTCTGGCACCTTCTGGGGTGCATACATGAGTGAGCCCAGTATTGGGGATCAAAGTCAGAGTTTCATGTACATGGGATGGGTCTTTTAAGTCACAGGAAGAGAAAGCCTTATAAAAACAAAAACAAACAAAAAAAGTCGCCTGAACACGTAGGTTCTCACACGCTGAAGAAGACACAGGACAGAAATTGATATAGTTTGCTCCGACTGAATGATAGTAACCATGTTGACAGCTTCTAGCGAAGCTATGCTCTCCAGTTATCCACAAAGCCACTTGGGAGGAATTAAACTCTGGCATCGCAGAAGGCAGGCTCCCCTTTATCTATCATCCAAATGTGTTTCCTAGGGGACAGGGGACTTCTCAGCCTGGGTGCCCACCTGCCCATGACAAAACCCAACAGGCAGGGAAGTCCTGTCCATTGCTACTACATCCATTTCTAAGGGCTGGAAGGTAACTGATGCTTGCCCAACAATCAAAGCTGGAGCGCTCAGTGATGCAGGTGGGAAGCGATTGGCTCAGTCCCCAGTGTGAGGTGGGTGTGGGGAAGGAAAGGGCATGGCACATACAATACCTGCTGACGGCCAATAAATAACTACGCTTTCCTACACCATGTGACGTTTCTTTCTCTGAATGAGTAATAAATATACACATTCATACCGATACAATTGTAATAGCGAACCCCACATGATGAATCTCGGGCATCATCTAGTATGAATCTCCCGCAAATGTTCTTCAAAGCTGAACTGTCGAAACAGGCTGTTTCTAGGAAGTCGGACCCACGTTTCCAAAGAGGAACTCCCCCCCCCCAGTTGTCACACATCCGGAAACAGTCAGCTGTCAGCCACAAAGAACATGGGACAACACGGTCTGCTCAATGGAGCGTCTGCAAGCCCAATCACTGGGTAAGACTCGGGACTCAGACCCTCTGTGAATGTTTGTTTTTGGGCAGTCACGCCGATTTCATCTGCTTACTATCCGCACACTGCCAAGAAAAATTATTTCCAAGGAGACTCAAAAACAGCTGGCGGTGGTCATCTAACTCCCTGAACTGGCGCAGGCGGCCTGAGCAGCTGCAGACTGAGGGCCAGCTCCCACCACAGTCCGCCTGCAGGCTCCTCGTCTTGAGTCTTTGACAAGACTGAATAATGGTGCAGGGAAACCTAGACATGCTGGAAGGAAAGGGTTTAAGCTTTAATTTTTGCCAGCACCAGATGGGCCAGGAGCCAGTGCGGACCCCACTGAGCCACAGCCCCCAACAGAAACTGTAAAGCCCACACCTTACCTGTGCTCTCAGACGCAGCAGTAGCTACGTAAACAATGGAGAGGTGATCTAAGAGGGCCTGCGTGTTCTCTTCAGGCTGCCTTGAGGAGTTTTCCACAGCGACCACTATGCTCATCTCCAAGGGTAAAGCGTTGCCAGGCCCCAGATAGCAACTCTGAAACGGGAGGCATGGGGAAACGAGAGAAACTCAAAAACAAGGCAAAACAAAAACATCACCTGAACTTTGAGGTTGCGTATTTTTTAAAAAAAGAGGGCCACTTAAGGCAATAGCATGCTTATGGTGAGAATGCACCACGGGTTTGATTTTAAGGGGCAGGCAGGAAAACAGGGAGATCTGCTAAAACAACGCTTTACCTTTAGCTGTTGACACACTGTATTATGTAAACTGCACTCCAGCTGCACCCGCAGGATGGTAGCATTAGTGGTTTCGGCCTAAAAGAAGAAAGAGACAAAAGCACTTACGAGGAGGCAAACAGCGCAACCAGGCCTTAACAGTAACAACAAATTCTGAGTAGCTGTTAGATGCTATGCGCTATTCTGTGCTGGAAATATAATCTGCTGTCACAAGCTTACACACTAAAGGAAGTGATAATTTAAAGATCCCAGTAAGGTCGGAAGCAGGTATGGCTTCCAAGCATACACATGAATACTGTCTGGGATGTGTTTAACACTGGGTTTAGACAAAGAAATATACTTTTATTTTAAAGTGGGTGTGCCCAGGAATAACCAAGTTACTGCATTTTGCTAATTTTATTTTAAGGTGTGTGTGTGTGTGTGCATGTGCACACTCAAGCCTTATGAGAGTTGGTGCCAAAGGAGGCCAGAAGAGGACCTTAGGTTCCTTGGAGCTGGAATCACAGGCAGTTGTGAGTTGTGTTCTCCCTACGTGCTAGGAACCAAACTGAGGTTCTCTGCAAGAACAAGTGTTCCTAGCCATCGAGTCACCTTTCCAGCCCCATGCTTGTTGGGTTTTGAAACAAGTTCTCACAGAACAGCCCTGGCTGTCCTTGAACTTATGATCCTCCTGCCTCAGAGTCCTGAGGGCTAAGACTATGTGTGTGCCCTACTATGCCCAACCAATTGCTGGTTTCAGGGATTTGTTTTCCAATGTGTGCCTTCTTTCAACTCAGTGACCATGAGAAGCCATAAAGTCTGATAGAAACCTCAAAAACAGACGTCCAGATATCAACTGCCTGTCGGTTTTAACATGTGCAAGACCTATGGGTGGGAGACGGAAGACAAAGGCAGAAGCAAAGAATGCAGGGCTTGTCAAGGTCAAATATCTCATCCATGTGGGATGAAGTCCTGACAGAACGTCATGAAAGTCATGAAGTGAATGACCCAATCAAGGAGAGACACCGCTGTCCAAGCGGGAGAAGGATCTGCAGACAGGAGAAGAGGAGGGGAAGTTAGCAGAGCAGGCAAATCTTGGAAACTTGGCCTTGGAGAGGTTCTCTTGCATGAGGTCTCTATCGTAGTCATTATAAAAGGAACAGATTCAGCCCAACAGCCAGAGCTGGGAAAGCTCAGCAAAGAAAGAAGGCTTGCTTAGTTATGTGTGAGCATCTGATTCCAGGCGGAGCATCTGTTAAGTAGGATCACAGCCATCAAGTTTGATTTGCGAGGATAGGCCTTGCTTAAGTACATCACATAAGAATACATTATAGGCGCCAGGGTATAGCTCAATGATAAAGCAAAAGCTTTTTGATATTTGTGAGGCCCTGGGTCTACTGGCTCATTCTTCAATATTAAAAAGGATTACTTTAGCTCTCATGCATGCAATTAAAGTATAGAAAAAATTAATAATGTATATTACATTTTTAAGTACAGTACAAAACTTAAGATACTTTGATCATGTAAGTGAAATCAAAGAGACCTACAAAATTAGTGCTAGTAACTAACATTCTGCTCAGTCTAAAACAACAATAACACGCAGGTGTGAAGGTGGTCTGGTTGCTACATCCTCCCCACTGGTCTTCAAGGGTCACTGTGATCTTGCTGGCTAAGGAGTAGCTTCTTCCTCCCTCCATGTGGGCTCCTCCTAAAGCCGCACACACTGCACAGAGTGGGACTGTATAGATGCGGACCAGTTCTCAGTCAAGATGTGGGTGGGCTAAGGAGAGGAGGATCAGTCAAGGGCATGAGGGTCTCTGTGCTTCCATTATAACCCCCACACAGACTCTCAAAGTGAAAATATGAATGCATTCCTCCACCAAAGACACGAATAAGAAAGGTCACTACTGGTCCAAACTACAGGGCAGTCACGAGTAATGACCACGCAGCCTAGTTCAACAGGAACCTCTCTTCACAGTGCTTTCTCGCTTCTATGTCCTGACCGTCAGACATGGTTGATCTGGGTGCTGTGTTTTCGTGCTCCCCGCCCCAAGCCCCGGCTTCCAAGGGGGCTCTCCAAAAAGCAGGCCTTCAGCATGCATTTCTGTAGTGCAGGCTTGCTGTACATGGAGGTCTGAACTCACCATCACCTAGCACCACTGTCCCCCGGTCCTGTCATTATTCACACAGCTCTCAAGTCCAAACCCAAGACACAACGTCAACCCACTGCTTCAGCCTCTATTAAATGAATCAAGAGTAAGTTACACTGGCCTCCTCAATCCCCCTTAAACCGTGCATATGTCTCCATTCCTAATGCAATGGAGGTCCAGGGTGGCAAACTGTGCTCCCAGACTAAGTCCACCCCTCTGCCTATTTCTGGGAATGACGCCTTCCTGGAATACAGCTGGGCACCTCGCTCTGTGCACTGTGTCTGCTCTGCACTACACGCTGCAGAGTACTAAGTACTAAGACACTTGCCAGTAATCCAGAGAGAAATTCATGAGCACGGTAACCTCCTCCCAGGACCCTTCCCACTCCACCCTCCACACTGCACAGAGAATGAGTTCACATGGGAAACCAGGCACAGTAGTCACCACCTCCACCCGCGCATGTGGAGGTAGAGGCAAGAGGACTGAGAGTTCAAGACTGGCCTGGGCTAGACTGTGTCTCGAAAACAAGCAAACAGTTTGCTCTTCAAGTTGAGCTTCTATGTACCCAAACTCCAACATGCGGTGACCCTCAAAGCTTCTCCAACGTGCCGGATCCTTTCTTGAGATTACAAAGAGGGCCCTCTTGCCTAGTGTTTCCTCTGTGTCCACACTCTGGCTTCACTGTTCCTGGGAGCATCTTTGAAATTGCTGTCCCTTTACAGTGAACCCACTTCTGTACCCTGCTGACTGTGCCAATCCCAGCTAGTTTAATTAATGCCTCAGCTTAAATATCCCCAGAAGCCACACTGGAGTGGCCAACCATCACTTACGCATGGGCATTCCTCACTTACACTAACAATCTGGTCAAGGTCCACCCTCTCCAGTAGATCATAAGCACCTAAGTCCATGCTTCTCCCTAAGTAGGCACTTGCTGTATGGCCAGTGAACTAACAGGGTGTGTGTGTATGGCCACAGACGCCACGATACTGAAGAAGCCTGAAATAGGAAATAGCCTAAAGGGAAGAAACAACACCGGTAAAATGAAAGAATAAATCAAAACCTGATTCTTGGTGTGTACTTTTGACCCGAAAATTTCAATTTTAATGGTAAAAACATATCAATATATTCTCAAAGTACACATTTGTAAAAGGTGGGTTCAATTTTAAAAGTTATTTTCTTTTTACATTTCTCTGAATGGAGAAATAATGCTAAGGGTACAGAATGACGATTTAAACATGAGTGAGGGTCAAGAACATGGAGACCTGATATGATTTAAAAGTTAATGCTCTGTTATTCTTGGTAAAAGTTTGCAGGGATGATTTTTATAATCTGCCAGTTTAAGCAAGACCCATGCACTCAGCAGAAGCATAACAAACTACAGGTTGAATGTTTTTTATTCTAGGGGCTTGAAAAGAGAAATTTTTTATTTGGGGATATGTCCACATATATCACTAGCTCTTTTGAGGATGGGACTCATGTCTAAACACAAAATTCACTCATGTTTCATATACTTTATACATATAGCCCAGACTAATTTTACATAATATTTTCAAGCAATTTTGCCATGAAAAATTAGTATACACTGAACTGTCACATCTGTGGTGTCCTACCGGGGACCAAAAACTTTCAGATTTTAAAATACTCTGGATTTCAGATTCTCTAATTTAGGGAGACTCAAGCTGTGCTGTTTTATTCGTGGTAGGGTGTATTTCAGAACCCCACAAGGGGGAGCTCAAGTACATCCATACTGCCTGTGGCCTGAGTGGATTTGTCTAAAGGAGACTGAAAAGGTAACATCTCTTTCCCAAAAGAAGAAAATTATTGCACTTTTAACCTTAACAGAGAAGCCAACCAACCAAACAAACAATACTAACAATTCTGTTTGAAAATTCCCATTTTACTTTAATGAGTTAATGCATAACATATGCTAAGTCTTTACTTAATAAAGAATATGACAGTATTCCCTTTTAGACATGGGGAAAATACAGCTTGGAGGGGTCAATGACTTATCAAAGATCGCAGAGCCAGCTAGTGGGAAAATGAAGGGAAAGGTCTTTTTTGCAAACCAGCACTTTGCAAGAAATCAGAATAGAGAGAATCTATTCTTCCTAGGTACACAAAAGAGCAGATATAAGTTTGTTTTTTTTTTTTTAAAGCCATTCCAATATACAGCGCTCAAGAAAGCAGCAATGCTAAGCCACTCGGTACAGAGCCTGGTGGCTTTGTGGTTGGGGAGCACGCGGGACTGGGAACTGAGGCCCCAAGTCATCTCCGTCCACGGGCTAAGACATTGGGGGAGTGTGAAGTTCTGAGACTGTGGGAAATAAAATACGACACAAAGTCTCAAAGCCCTAAGTCATTCCGACAGCTTCTACTGGTGACAGGGGCCACACCCGGACAAAGTATATGAGAACAGGCACGACAGTCATCCAGACCACATGAAAAAAGCACTTCAATGAAACAAGGTTTCCACACGAAAATGGCCCTGGAAAGCCCCAACTTCACAACCTGTTTTTCTCAGATACTTTTCACAGCTTCAATGCTAAGTCTTCTGTGCCAGCATGCCTATCAGTGGGAACACCAGCTCTGTACAAGCCATGGGACATTCCAGCTGGCAGCCTAAACATATGGGGCTAAACACTGAGTCTGCAGGGCAATGGTCTGAGTCTGCAGAGCAATGGCCTTGTACAAGATGTGAGCTATCGCGGGCCCTGCCCCTTCATACAACCCTCAGATCCTATAACCAACTATCACTCAGTGTATGACAGACAGGCTCAGCTGAATTATTAGGAAATGCAGCTTGACTGTTTCTCCCTGATATTAAACAATAATCCCGTTTCACCCCCACCACTAGCTTCTATCCTCAGATAGGGGATGGGCGCGCACACGCGCGCGCCCACACACACACAAAATCTTAACTAGATTGCTAAATCCACTCACAAAACGTGCACAAACCTAGAATTGCCTGGAATTAGCTTTTGTTTTGCTTTGTTCTAGAGAGGGCTAATCCCTATCATTTCAAGTTCAGACCACAGCCATCTTGAGCAAGAGAGCCCATCTCTGTCCTCAGGAGAGTCACTGGACTCACTCTGGGCAGATGACTGGGCACAGAGGGAGGGAGGGGTCACACTATTTGTTCACTCACAATCAAGGTCTTCCTTAGCCTAATTCCACACAAATAATTTAGATGCTCGTGGAAAGTGACTTTCCCACATTAGAGCTGGGAAGGAGGCACCTTTTCCTCATTCCTTCGGTTTCTAAGGGAAGTATTTTATTCCCAAATTACTTCAAATTCTTCTCATCTAATGTAAGAATTAGTTCAGAACCCAAAGGTGGGGGGAACCACCTGCCACTTACTCCCCTCCCCAGTTTTCCAGAAACCCTGAAGGACACGTACAAGCAGTCTAAGTGAGGTAACCTTTAGGTAACAAAATGATCAACCCAGATGTGAGTGGTCCACATGACACAAACAATGTGGCCTTCCCATCTGAAGGATTTCTGGGGCCACCTGCTGTACCTCCCTTCTGGTCTCTTCCCGGCCACCATGAGGTGACCAGCTTTCTTTTGTTCCACACACACACTGGCCATGGGCACGCCACCTCGACTTGGTCAACATGTTGGGAACCATGTGTTCATAGGCTGAAAACACGATTCAAAGTCAGTCTTTCCTCTTCTTTTCAATTTATGGAAAAGCGGGGGGAGGGCATGTGTGTGCAGCCTGGGGCACATGTGTGGGAGTCAGAGGAAGACGACAGGGAACCTGCTCCAGCATTGTCCACCTCAGTCCTTCGAGACAGTTGCACACGAACTCTGGAGCTAGGCTACCCCAAGCGACCTGCCTGTCTCCACCCCTACAGTAGGAGCATTACAGGCATCTGGGGATTTGACCCCAGGACCCCAGATCCCTAGGCTTATGCAGCAAGCACGCTTACCTGCTAGCTAAAGTGACAGACACTTGACAGTCTCGCTCATAATGGGCATGAGAAAGAGCAAGAACACTGGAGGCAGAGCACTTCTCGTACAGTGGAAGAGGCTCGCTCAAACCTACAAGTATTAGAAAGCTAGGCATGATTGGGCCAGGCATGGTGGAGGGCACCTTTACCCAGCACTCAGAAATAGCGGGAGTAAGGAGAAGAAAGCCAGCACCGTGGTCCTAGAGAGCCCAAGGTTGAGAGTTTGAGGCCAGCGTGGCCTACGTAGTGAACCTCTCATCTCAAACAAAACAAACCAAAAGAAGAAAGTTGAGCAAAGAATTAAGAATAAGAGAAATAAAACAACATCTTAGCATGTTTATATGACTGAGGCATGTTTCATGGGGTGCAACCCCTAGAAAAAGAGCTCTAGGAAATTAGTGCTGAGAGAGGGAGACCTGGGTCTTCCCCAGGGATGAGCCCTAAATAGTTATTCAATACCAGGAAGTCAGCTCTGAAAACACACATACAAGCAAAACTAAACATGCTCAGCATGCTGCATGTATATATTCATGTGTATATTTATATGTTTACAGCCACTATAACGAGATAAAAAGAAGTCATAGATTTGAAAGGGGCTGGAAGTCATAGATTTAAAGAGGTAATAATAATGTAATCATATTTTTATTATTAAGAATTGCAAATAAACTGGGCTGGTTAGTTTTTTTGTTAACTTGACAGAAGTTCAAGTTATCTGGGAAAAGGGGACTTCAAGCAAGAAAATTCTCCATCAGACTGGCCTGTAGGCAAGGCCTGTGCGTGGTAAGTAACTGAGAGGAGGGCTCAGCTCACTGGGGCAGTGTCACACTTCTAAGTAGAGCAGCACCCTCTACAGCCTCAGTTCCTGCCTGCCTTGGTTTCCCTCAGGGGCCTCGGGACATGTAAGCCAAATAAACCCTTTTCTCCCGAACTTGCTTTTGGCCGTGGTGTTTATCACAGCAACAGAAACCAAGCTAACTCACAATCAAAAGTGCTGCCGCCTTGTGTGCTGACACAAAACTCACATGCTCTACCCACCAGAAAGCTACATCACAAGAACACAGCCGACCTTGGGCACTGCACAAGGGCACTGTCGGACACTCCTGCGCAGACCTCCTAGTCCTTGTCTGGAAGAAGCTCTAATATACTGCTAAGCTGACAATCTAATTGGTCAAATCCTTTTTCCACTGTGGAGTTTTAAACTGTCTCTATTTTGTTGCCATAATAAAAATGCTACAAAAAATTTCATTGGCTTTTTTCTTTCCTGTATCATGAATAATTCAATACAGAAGAAAATCATTATGACATTTACCACATTTGGGGGAAAATTTAAATCATACTCAGTTGTCATTTGCAATCCTAGCTTTAATCTTAACCTCTAACCAAGTAATTGAAACTCTAGATCCTTCCAACAACTTCTAAAATAAGAATGCTGCCGCCTGCTGTGGTAGGAAGTCTGCTGAAGGTCAGCCGGCTGGTGTGGAGAAAAGGTGCAGCCCTGCTGCCCTGGACACAGTGGCTGGGAGATGTGCTATTTGGGGATCCCAGCTCAAATTCCCATTGACTCACCTATCTATTTAAAACTCTGGGGCCTTCGATGTACTACACAGCGAGTTGATACGGACAGTCTTAAAAAAAAGACAACATGGCCCTGTCCTGGAGCCCCCTGGGAGAGCAGCAGGGTGTGGACCCGGTGCCAAGGGAAGTTTGAGAGGAGCTTGCATTTGAACTAGGTCTTGAAATACAGAATCGATAGGGTAAAATCTCATGAGGAGGAGCTGGTAGAAAGGGGAGAAAGGCAGGAGCTCCAAGGATGAAGAGGGCCCTAGGCCACAGCTAGGGGTGGCCTTGCGTTTGAACAAAGCTAAGGAGCTTGTACTTCCCCTGTGTACTACAGATCATATTACCATGGTGACACATGTCACCCCAGACACACACACACACACACACACACACACACGCACAGAGACATAGGCACACAGACACACACACGCACACACACACACACGCAGACACACAGACACAGAGAGACACACAGGCACACAGACACAAACACACACACACAGGCACACACAGAGACACACAAACACACACACACACCTATGAGTCTCATTAAACTGAAAATATTTTTAAATCACTCTATTATCTTGGTCTCAGTTTTTAATATAATGACTTAATTGACACAAGTAAAATAATTTTATTTCTTAACTTCACATTCCTCCTTAAAACAAGATGAAGTTACCTTTCTTCCAATGGAACTAAAGAGACATTTTTGTAAAGTTGATAATACAGTTATTTCTGCCTAGACATCTCACTCTTCAACTGTACATGAGACACTTTTAGATCTGATACCAGAAAACAAAACAAAACAAAACCCACAATTCTGCCTTGAGCACTGGACACCCAGAACCCCATGGAGGAACCACGACTCCCTAAGCACAACCTTTTACCCCAGATGAGCAACATCAGCAGAAGTAAAATCCCAAGACACTGTTTCCATACGGAAACTAAAGACTTTCCTCTGCCAGGGAGAGCTGGCACCATATCCCACAAACATGAGGAGTGTGCACACACAAGCAAACAGCTTGGTAGAAAAGTACAGTAGGGATATGTTTTCGGGAATTCCATAGTTACTTCTTAGGTTTAGGCTTTGTAGGATTTTACTTTCGGGTATATAATAAGCCCTGAAAAACATTTTAAGAATTTTCTTTTCCTAATCATGACTAAGCTAAGAGAAAGTGAAACAGGCACCTTCTGGAAAACACCTCCAGGCGTCTGAACTGGATCTAAGTGCTGCTTTCAGAGGAGGTTTTGTCTACAAACCTCAAAATCCATCCAGCACAAGAGCAGGGGCACCACACCTTGTTCACAGCCCAGGATTTACTGGGACCTGCTGACTGACGGTCAGACTGACTGATTTTGGAGAGGGCTATGTCCAACAGGGGTTGATTTAAGCAAAGCCACAAAGCTCCATATAAACAAGAAGCAAAGAAAGCTCCCCACTCAGACAAGGGAGATGATGATGGCTGGCAAGGAGATGAAGGTAACTCCGTGTGTGAGTTAAACTTTTGGCAGTTTGGGACTCTTGGAGTATGTAAACCTTCCTCAAACCACACACAAAATGTAAGTCAAATTTATCATAAACAAATATAAACTATAAAAGCCTGAAAACACAGGAGTAAATTTTCATAATCTTGGATCTTTTAGGTGGGATCCTAAAACTATAACTAACCAAAGGGAAAAAACATAAACTGGACTTTATCAAATCTGTCTCTTTTTGTTCTTCAAAGGAAATTATCAAGAGACTCAGAGAGGGAACACTAGAAATCATGAACTTGAGTAAAAGTCAAACCTCTGAGACAGAGAGCTTATACTTCTTTGTTTTTTTATTTTGATTTATTTATTAATTATGTATACAACATTCTGCCTCTATGTATGCCCACACGCCAGAAGAGGGCGCGAGATCTCATTACAGATGGTTGTGAGCCACCATGTGGTTGCTGGGAATTGAACTCAGAACCTCTGGAAGAGCAGCCAGTGCTCTTAACCACTGATCCATTGCTCCAGCCCCGAGAGCTTATACTTCTCACGAACAGAAAGACAACACAACTTAAAAATGAGAAAAAGGAAGACAGACAGAACGTAGTTGGCCAAGTGCTTGTCTGGCTTACAGAAAGCCTTTGGTGTGTTCCTAGCACCATACACAATGGTGTGCACAGGACTCCAGTGTTCAGGAGGAAAGGTTAGTTGAGAGATTCAAGGTCATCTTTGGCTAGGGAGTTTCAAACCAGGCTGGTCTACATAAAACCTTAAAAAAAAAAAAAAAAAAAGAAGAGGGGGCTTTGAGGTAGATCAATACGTGAAGGTTGAGTTTGAGTCCCCAAACTCAGTGCAAGGAGAGGACAACCTTATTAAGCACCCCCACGGGATGCATACACCATCCTACCCTATACTACACAAAATAACTCGGTTTTTAAAAGTAGGGCAAGGTATATGAATAGGTACTTCTTCAAAAATGATACACAAATCTCAGTCTTTGATTTAGTCATTATGGAAATGCAAAGGAAAGGACCTGGCACCCTTGGGGACAGCTGCTTCTAAAAGAGACAAGATGACAGATAAGAAGTGTTAACTGAGCTGGTGAGGATGCTGTTGGTGGTGCGGTACCATGACATCAGAACTTTTTAAAAGGTGTAAAAGTTCCTAGAAATATACGACTTAACAAAAGTGCACTTTTAAGTATGTGTCTGTATTGACTAGTGATTTCGTTTGTTTTTGCCAAATTGACATAAGCGAGAGTCATCTGGGAAGAGCGGACCTCAGTTAAGAAGGTGCCTTACACAGAATGGCAAGTAGGCATGTATGGGGGAATTTGCTTGATTAATGACCGATGTGGGAAAGCTCAAGACACCTATTCCTGCTGTCCCTGGGCTGGTCCTAGGTGTTTACAAAGGCAACCTGTACAAGCCATGGAGAGCACGCCAGTAAGCAGTGTTCCTCCATGGTCTCTGCTTCAGTTCCTGCCCCGACTTCTCTTCATGACGGACTGGAAGCTGTAAGATGAAATAAACCCTCTCCTCCCCACAGACCACGGAGCTACCTGACAGTGCAGACCTCGGCCACAGCCACCTGGTGAGGTCAAAGGAGCCTCTCCTAGAAATCTGGAGCAGCCTTCACTGCTTTCGTGGAGCATGGAAAAAGCACAGAGTGGTGACTACAGCTGATTACAGTGTGTGTGTGTGTGTGTGTGTGTGTGTGTGTGTGTGTGTGTGTGTGTGTGTGTGTGTATGTGCACACTGATATACACAGGTCACAGGCCACAGGTTGTCATCTGGCATCCTGTATCACTCTGTCTTTCAGTCGACAGAGAGGTCTCTCCTAAAGCCTAGAGCTAGGGTGGTGGCCAACAAGCCCCAGTGACACCTCTGCCACTATCCCCACAACACTGTGGTCACAAGGACATGGACATGCCTGACTGTCTATGTGGGTACTGAGGATTTGGAATCAGGCCCTTCTGCTTCCACAGCAAGTGATCTTACCCACTGTGCATCCCCACCACTCACGACATGTGTGCTCTCAAGGGAAGGAACACAGGCCTATTACATTCTAACGAAGATCCTGAGCCAGGACAGGGAGAGGGGACAGGCATCTTAAGAAGTCTCTGAGTTGAAAGAGGTTGAGATAAGGGTCCCAGAGAAGAGAGGAGGGAGGCTGGAGACAACAGCGGGAGCAGAGGACACATGGCAAGAGAGAGGCAGGCAGAAGCACCAGACAAAGCTGGCATAGTGTACCGCGAGAGGAAGGGGGTGGTGTGCAGTGCACTGAAGACCAGAAGCCAGGGCTGGAGGATACCCGTCAGGGGCATAGTACTCGCCCTGCATCCACCTGACATGTGAGGCCACACACAGGGTAAGGACTGTACTTTAAACTGAGGACTGGGTCTAAGTTTTAACACCTGAAGGGACGCGCTGAAAAGATTACGCAGGTGATGGATGGGCCCAATCCCTGGTCTGGGAAAGGAGAGCTGTGCACTAGAGCAGTGGCCAGTGGATAGGCTGCTAACGAAATATGTGTGAGAAGGATTTTTCAATTGCACAGAACTGCCAAAACATAAAAAAAAATAAGTTCCTCTTGCAAAATGTGGTGGTGCATGCCTTTCATCCCAGCACTCAAGGGCCAGAGGTGGGCAAATCTCTATGAGTTTGAAGCTAAGCTGGTTTACATAGCAAGTTCCAGGCCAGTCTGGGATACATTTAAACCCCTGCCTCAAAAAAAAACCCAAGTGTTTCCCCCATAAACCATAAGCAGATAGGACAAGAATCAGAGAGAGGAAAGGGATGGGTAAACATCTTTGGAGGTTTGTCGCTGTTGGTGGCTCTAGCGGTTCTTTCTGTCTTCCTGAAAAGCAGCCAGGAAGATTTAACAAGCCCTGTAAAACAGTTCATGGTCTGTGACTACAGCCTCATTGTGAAATTATACCCCAAGGAAATAGACAAGCAAAACAGGGGAAAAAAAGAAAGATGAGCACACAGCCCAGTGTTAACAACAAAGAGACAGAACTATTTCAGAGTAGCGAGTAAGCTAGAGACACGGTGGAGTAGGAGCTCCAGGCTGTTCAACATATGTAGGGATGGTTACAGCTCAGAGGAGGGGCACTTGCCCAGAAGGAATGAGGCCCTGCCATCTTCAGGTACAGGAG